>JAABKJ010026545.1:1742719-2099126 GCA_011634705.1 Andricus grossulariae | reverse complement strand
CGTCTTTATGACTTAAAACCTCAACATTTTAGAGGAGATTTTTTTTCTTTATTGATTAAAAAATCGTTCCTGGTTGAAAATTCGTATTTTTTGGCTTAATTTAACAGTTTTTTATTGAAAATTAAAACATATTGTGGTGGAAATATCAACTATTACAATTTTTTTTGAGAATTCATTCTTTTATCAAAGATTCATCAGTTTCGTTGAAAATTTAACTATTTTCTTGAAAATTCCCTTTCTCTTGGTTGAAAATTAATTATTTTAATTAAATATGTAATAATAAAATTTTACATTGATATATCTTAAATTTTTGTCAGTTCTATTATGCACACAAATGTGACATTCTTTGTCACTGGCCTTCAACTATAAATCAATTCTTAATTATGTTTGTGAATTTGGCAACAATCTTTCCTTCGAGTTTTTCAAATTACCAAATCGTCATTGAGAAATAGCTACAAGAATATTTTCGAGGTTTTCGTGACACACCTATTTTTAGTTTATATCAAAAACAGTTGAAATAATCCAAAAAAGATGAAATATTTTTCAAAAACTCAAAACAAAATGTAGTTTTTTGAAGATTTCCAAGAAAATTTTTGAAGTTTTTAAAAAAGATTTTGTAAGGTTTTAAGATAATAAAAAATTTCTATTAAGATTTATGGAAATATTTGAAGAGATTCATTATCAAAAAACAAAAAAAAATCTTCAAGAGAATATTTAAAAAGATTTTTAAACATTACAAAAGATTTATAAAATTTTCGAAAACGAATCCGGGAAGATTTTAAGAAAATTTTAGGGATAATTCGAGTCAGTGGAAAATATATTTAGGAAATTTTGAAGAGAACAAAAATATTTGTAAACTTTGAAAGGTTTCTCAAAAGTTATAATATATTTTTTGCACTGGAAATTAACCTGTTTTGTTTAAATGTTTGTAAAAATTTGGTAAAATTCTGTAAACAAAGAAAAAAATTCTTGACATTTTCTAGATACGTTTTCGACATGACTGAAATCTTGAAAAATCTTTTTGAATTTTCTCGAGAAACCTAGGAAAAATTATTTTTATATAACAGTAAAGCAAATAAACAAAGAAAGTTAAAAAATAAATAGTTATTCGAAATTTTGATTCTTTATTAAAATTTATTTAGAATATCTTTTAGAGAAAGATTTTCTCCCTATCATAAGGAAACTTCTGTAAATCATATACAACGTTCTCAAATCATATAACGTTTTCTGTAAAATCCACAACAAAATGTTGGAAAATAAACCGAGTTTTTTTTAAAGACAGGGTAGTTAGTAATGTTCTAGTAGTTTAAAATAAAAGTGGATAAAAATGTGGATTTTCTTGTAGTACACTGAGCAAAAAGTGAGTGAAGACGCATGGCTAGGAGGCGACAACGATCCACTCAGTGGTTTTTCCTGGAGAGGAGGATCCGAACGAGACACAACCGGAATCCTCATGTGGTCCAAAGTCTTCCTCAGCACCTTACCCGATGGCGAAAAAGTCGCTATAATTCTCATGGACACCCAGGGAACATTCGACAGTCAATCTACCGTCAGAGATTGCGCGACAGTCTTCGCCCTGAGCACAATGCTCTCCTCAGTTCAGATCTACAATCTCTCGCAGAATATCCAAGAAGATGATCTTCAACATTTGCAGCTTTTTACCGAATATGGTCGACTGGCTTTGGAAAAATCGGGAAGCACTCCTTTCCAGAGGCTTCAGTTTCTCGTCAGGGACTGGAGTTATCCGTATGAAGCGGAATATGGATCCGATGGTGGACAAAAGATTTTGGAGAGGCGACTACAAATATCGGACAAACAACATCCGGAATTGCAGAGTCTCAGGAAACATATCACTGCATGTTTCTCGGACATTTCGTGCTTTCTTATGCCGCATCCTGGTAAGATTTTATTAAATTTTTTCTTGATAATTCCTATTTTCGGTCCAGCGACCTTGAAAACCTTGAAAACCTGAAATTCTCCTTGATTTTTTTTTTTAACCTTCAAAACCTCAGGGCTCGGAACGGGTAATTTTTTAGTAAGTTAGTTACTTTTTTGATCTGCGGTTACTAAAAAGTTACTTATTTTATGAGAAGCAGGGTGCACAGCCTTACCCTTTTTTTCTTAGTTTCCCCTTTTTTCTTCAAGTTCCCCTTTTTCCCCCTATTCTAAAAAACTTCCCCTTTTCTCCCTTTTTTCTTCAAGAGAAAATAATTTTATTATTACATTTTTAGTAAAAAAATTATTTTTAAACAAAAAGAAGAAACTAATTTTCAATTAAAGTTTGTTAAATTTTTAACCAAAGAAATGAAAATTTAACTAAAATGATGCATCTTCAATCAAAAAAATAAATTTGTAATCGTATAGTTGAATTTTCAACCCAGAGGAGGAATTTTCTACCAAAAAAACAAAAAAAATTTTTCCATGAAATAGTTGAATTTTCAACAAAAAAATTAAGTTTTTACCAGAAAGATTAAATGTCTAGAAAAAATCAGCATAAAATGGAATAGTTAAACTTTTGTTAAAAAAAAATTTTTAATACAAAAAAATCATTTTTAGCCAAAGAAATGAAATTTCAACCAAAAGATTAATCTTCTACTAAACAAGAATAATTTTAAAGAAAATACATGAATTTTCAACCAAAAAGATTAATTTTTTACCAAAAAAAGACAAATCTGTAAAAAAATAGATGAATTTTCAACTAAAAAAGCTAAATTTTTAACAAAAAATAGAGTTTTAGTTAGAGAAATAAGTTTTTAGACATAGAAAATATTTTTTCAACGAAATAGTTAAATTTTCAACCAAACAAATGAATTTTCTACCAAAGAGATTAAATATCTGTAAAATAAAATGTCGACATAAAATGTAATAGTTACGTTTTTAGTTTAAAACATTAATTTTTAATACAAAACACTAAATTTCAAGCAAAGAAATGAATTTTCAACCAATAAGACTAATTTTCTACCAAAAAAGAATAATTTTTAACAAAATACATGAATTTTCAACCTAATATTTCAATTTTTAATGGGATTTTCAACCTAATAGTTCAACCAAAAAGGTGATTTATTCATCAAGAAGATTAATATTTTACCACCAGAAGTTTCGCAAAGATTTCCTAAATTTAAAACAAAATGTCGATTTCACGAAATTAAAAAAAAAATCGATTTTTAAAGATTTACAACAAAAATTTAGAATCTTTTTAAGAATGAAAGGTTTCAAGAGAAGAATAAACAAATTTTCTAGGTAAAATGATCAAGATTTCGAAACATTTCGAAAGATTTCCAAAATTGTCAGAAAAGTATGTGGAAGATTTTAAGGCAATTTTTTCATTTTACAGAATTAAAATTTTTTTTAGGAAAAATGCTACTCATTTTAAAAGATATCAAGAAGTTTTGAAAAAATTTCAAAAATAATTTAAACCTTGGAACGATTTCAAAAAATTTAAAACAAAATGTAGATTTTTGAAGATTTTGAAAAAAGATGCTTTTTACTAATTTTCAAAGGTTTCAAGATAATAAAAGTTTTCTTTTACAGATTTCAAAAAATTTCCAAAATTGTCAAAAAAGAATCTGGAAGATTTTCAAGCAATTTTTAAAAATTTTCAGTTAAAAAAAATATATAAAAAATTCGAATCACTTTAAAAATTTCAAAAAATGATTTTTAAAACGAATTTATAAGATTTTATTGAAAAAAATTTGAATTTTGCAATATTACGAAACTTTTTAAATTTTTCAGAAAATTATTTTTTACTTTGAAAAATTAATTTTAGGATAAAATTGAAAATTATTTAAAAATATTTTAAAATATTACCAAAATTAAATCCAGAATATTTTAAGGCAATTTTTTGTATTTTGCAGAATTTTGAAAAAATTTCAGGGAAAATCTAACACATTTTAAACTATATTTAGAAATTTTGAACAATTTTCAAAATAATTTCAAACAAAATGTAGATTTTTGAAGACTTCGAAAAAAGAAGCCTTTAAATAGTTTTGAAAGCTTTCGAGGCAATAAAAATGTTTTCTTTAAAAATTCCTGGAAAAACTGTATATGATGTTTTATTTAAAAGTATTAATTTCGAGGGAAAATTGAAAAAGAGTTTTAAAAATTTCAAAGGATGTCCAACATTGTCGCAAAAATATCAGCAAGATATTAAAGCATTTTTTTTTTGCTAGACTTAAAAAAAAATATTATTTTTAAAAGTTTTCAAAAATAATTTCAAACTTAAAAAAATTTCAAGAAAATTAAGAAAGAATTAAGAATTTTGAAAATTTTTAAAAAAATGTTTCTTAAACTTTTGAAGGGTTCCAAGAGAATATAAAAATCTTTTTAAAATTGCTGAAAAAATTTAAATAATGTTTTATTTGCTGAAGGGATTTTAAAGAATTTGAATCTTTTTAGGGAGTTTTAAAAGATTCCAAGGTAATTGATTTCAATAATTTGAAAGAATTTGAAATATTTTAGGGTCTTAAAATATTCCAAATAATTTTTTATTGATTTCAATAATTTGCAGGGATTCCAAAGGATTAAAAATATTTAAGGATATTTTGAAAGATTCCAAGCCATTTTCAGGAGCTTTAAAAAGTTTCAAAGAATCTGAAATATTTTAGTGATTTTCAAATGATTATAAGGAATGTTGAATTGACTTCAATAATTTGAAAAGATTTTAAATATTTTAGAGAATTTAAAAATATTATAAAGAATGTTTAATAGATTTAAATCATTATAAGGTATTTGAAATATTTTAGGGAATGTTGAATATTTTTCAATAATTTTAATGAATTTGAACTATTTTAGGGAATTTAAAAAGATTCCAAGGAACGAAATTTTTTAGGGTATTTTACAAGATTCTAAGTAATTTTAACTGATTTCAATAATTTGAAGGGATTTCAAAGGAATTTAAATATTTTGGGTATTTTAAAAGATTGAAAAATAAATTTTCAGCGTATTTGAAATATTGAAGGAAGAATTTTTCAATTTTACGGGAATTTGAAAAGATTCCAAGTATTCTTTAACTGATTTTTACTTATTTTGAATGGATTTAAAAGGTTTTTAAATATTTAAGGGTAATTAAAAAAATTCAAATGCATTTTTGATATATTATTGCTATATATAATTTAAGGGAATATTAATTTAAAAAGTTTCAAGGGATTTTAAAAGATGTCGAAGGATTTGGAATATTTGAAAGTTTTAAAAATGTTTGTAGAAATTTTTGAAATATTACCAAGATGATTAACGGAATTTAAAAGGATTTTACCGGACCTAAGCGATTTTATAGGATCTCGAAGGAAATAGATTTATAAATTTTCAAAGGATTTGAAATTTTTTAGAGTATTTTACAAGATTCTTAGTAATTTTTAATTGATTTCAATAATTTTAAGGGATTTGCAAGAAATTTAAATATTTTATGGAATTTTAAAAGATTCCAAGTTATTTTCAGGAGCTTTAAAAATTCTCAAAAGATCTGAAATATTTTAGGGAATTTTAAAAGAGTATAAGGAATGTTGAATTGATTTCAATAATTTGAAAAGTTTTTAAATATTTTAGAGAATTTAAAAATATTATAAAGAATGTTTAATAGATTTCAATCATTATAAGGTATTTGAAATATTTTAGGGAATGTTGAATATTTTTCAATAATTTTACAGGATTTGAAATATTTTAGGGAATTTAAAAAAAATCCAATAAATGGTTAATAGATTTAAATAATTTTAAGGCATTCCAAAAGGTTTCAAGAATTTTAGAGTATTTTTAAACATTCCAAAGAATTTTCAAGAACTTTCAAAATTCTGAAGGGATTTGAATTTTTTTTCACATGTTTGAGAGAGAATTTTAAAAGATTGCAAGTAATATTTAATTGATCTCAACAATTTGAAGTAATTCCATAGAATTAGAAGTATTTTAAAAGATTCCAAAACAATTTCAAGATCTTTAAAAAGTTTCAAGGAATTTCAAAGGATTTGAAATATTTTAGGGAATTTTAAAAGATCATAAGGAATGTTTAATAGTTTTTAATAAGTGCAAGGTTTCCCGACAGTCTGAGTAATTTGAAAAATTCCAAGGACTTTTCAAGAGCTCAAAAATGCTGAAGGGATTTCACAGGATTAAAAATATTTTAGGGAATTTTAAAAGATTCCAAGTTAATTGATTTCAATAATTTGAAAGGTTTTTAAATATTTCAAGGAATTTTATAAGATTCCAAGCCATTTTCAAGAGCTTTGAAAAGTTTAATAGGATTTCCAAAGATTTGAAATATTTTAGGGTCTTTTAAAAGATTCCAATCCATTTTCAAAACCCGTACAAATTTTCAAAGGATTTAAAATATTGTAGGGAATTTTAAAAGATTCCAAGTAATTTTTAATTGATTTCAATAATTTGAAACGATTTGAAATATTTTAGGGAATTTTAAAAGATTCGAAGAAATGTTTAATAGATTTAAATAATTTTAAGGAATTGCAAAAGATTTGAAGGATTTTAGAGTATTTTTAAAAATTCCAAGGAATTTTCAAGAACTTAAAAAATTCTGAAGTGATGTAAAAAAAAAGAAGTATTTTAGGGACAATTTAAAAATATTACAAAGAATGTTTAATAGATTTGAATCACTAGGGATATGAAATATTGTAGGAAATTTAAAAAAATTCGAAGTGATTTTTAATTGCTTTCTATAATTTGAAGGGATTCCAAAGGATTAGAAATATTTGAAGATATTTTGAAAAATTCTAAACTATTCTCAATAGATTAAAAAATTTTCAAGGAATTTCAAAGCATTTGAAATATTTTAGGGAATTATAGAAGATTCCAAGGAATGTTTTATAAATTTCAAAAAAATGTAATGTATTTCAAAATATTTTAAGGACTTTAGAGTATTTTCAAAAATTTCAAGGAATTTTAGCAATTCTAAAGGGATTTAAAATATTTTAGGGAGTTTAAAATATTCCAAGTAATTTTTAATTGAATTCAATAATTTGAAGGGATTCGATAGGATTATAAATATTTAAGGATATTTTGAAAGGTTCCAAGTCATTTTCAGGAGCTTCAAAAAGTTTCAAAGGATCTGAAATATTATAGAGAATTTTAAACGATTATAATCAATGTTTAATTGATTTCAATAATTTGGAAGGATTTTAAATAGTTCAGGGAATTTCAATAATTTCAAGGGATTTGAAATATTTTAGAGTATTTTTAAAAATTTCAAGGAATTTTGTAGAACTTCAAAAATTCTCAAGTGATTTTTAAAAAATATGAAATATTTTAGGGAGAATTTAAAAAAATCGCAAGTAATATATGGTAATATTTAATTGATTTCAACAATTTCAAATATTTTAGGGCCTTGAAGGACTCCAAACGATTTTAAAGAGCCTTAAAAAATTGGAAAGGATTTTAAATATTTTTGGGAATTTTTTAATATTATAAAGAATGTTTAATAGATTTGAATCATTACGAGGGATATTAAATATTGTAAGGTAATTTGAAAGATTCAGAGCATTTTGAAGGAGTTTTAAAAAGTTCCAAGGATTTCAATGGATTTTAAATATTTTACGGGAATTTGAAAACATTCCAAGTAATCTTTAACTGATTTTTACATATTTTGAAGGGATTTAAAAGGTTTTGAAATATTTCAGGGTAATTAAAAAAATTCAAAGGCATTTTTTATATTTTTCAAGAAGTTGAAGAGATTCCAAGGAATTTTCAAGTGCTTTAAACAGTTTTAAGGGATATTAAAAGATGTCGAAGGATTTTAAATATTTTAGTGTGTTTTCAAAAATTCATCGCAACTTTCAAGGTATTTTAAAGTATTTTTAAAAATTTCAATGAATATTCTAGAGCTTCAAAAATAAGATTCCAAGGAATTTTCAAGTGCTTTAAAAAGTTTCAAGGGATTTTAAAAGATGTCGAAGGATTTTAAATATTTTAGTGTGTTTTCAAAAATTCATCGGAACTTTCAAGGTATTTTAAAGTATTTTTAAAAATTCCAAGGAATATTCTAGAGCTTCAAAAATAAGATTCCAAGGAATTTTAAGGTGCTTCAAGGGATTTTAAAAGATGTCGAAGGATTTTAAATATTTTAGTGTGTTTTCAAAAATTCATTGGAACTTTCAAGGTATTTTAAAGTATTTTTAAAAATTCCAAGGAATATTCTAGAGCTTCAAAAATAAGATTCCAAGTAATTTTAAGGTGATTCAAGGAATTTTAAAAGATGTCGAAGGATTTTAAATATTTTAGTGTGTTTTCAAAAATTCATTGAAACTTTCAAGGTATTTTAAAGTATTTTTAAAAATTCCAAGGAATATTCCAGAGCTTCAAAAATAAGATTCCAAGTAATTTTCAATTGATTTCAATAATTAAAGGGATTTCAAAGGATTTGAAATATTTTATTATGTTCTAAAAGATTCAAATGATTAAAAAATTTTTTCAATAATTTGAAGAGATTCCAAAGGATGGGTGACTTACAAGAAATGAGGAATTTCAAATATTGTGAAATATTTCAAAGTTTTACCAAAGTTTTTAAACATTTTAGGATATTTTAATAATACTAATATGTCAGTATTTTTGTTCCATGGAATTTTCAATAGTTTTAAAATGTTTCAAGGGATTTTAAAATATGTCGAAGGATTTTAAATATTTTAGTGTATTTAAAAAAAAAATTGGACCTTTCAGGATATTTAAAAAATTTCATAGGATTGAAGGATTTTAGAGTATTTTCAAGCATTCTAAGTAATTTGCAATAGCTTCAAAAATTCTGAACAGATTTGGAATATTTTAAGGAATTTTAAAAGATTCCAAGTAATTTTTTACTGATTTCAATAATTTGAAGTGATTTCAAAGGATTTGAATTATTTTAGGGTATTTTAAAAGATTCAAAGTTATTTTCAAGAGATTTAAGAAACCCAAGGGACCAAGGGATTCTAATATTCAAGTAATTCGAAGAGATTTTATAAGATTTCTGAGAATTTCAATAATTTTAAGGCATTTTAATCAATTTTCCGTATAATTTTAAATTTCAAAGGAGAATTTAAAAAAAATACCGGAAACCTAACATTTCCATGTAATTTCAAAGTATTACTAAACAAATTTAATAATTTTAACTATTTTAGGAAAAAATTTCAAGGAATGTTCAATTGATTTCAAAGAATTTTGAAAATTTCTATTCGTATCAAATAATTTGATACTCTCTTGAAGTTATTGACTAAACGCAAATTAATTGATTCAACTTTGTACATGATTACTATATTTTCAATATAAAGAATAAAATTCAAATTTTTCTCAAAATTAAATATTGTAAGAGAAGTATTAAAAAATGATTATAAATCTTTAACAGTGTTTACATATTTAATAAGTTTCGGTTCATTATTTAATGAATCTTTCGCCGGAAATTAATTTTATTTTTATCTCTTTTGAAAATTTTCGGGATATTTTATAAAAAAAAAAATTAAGGTATTTTTAAACTGCATCAAAGGATTTCCAGGGATTATGGAGAATAAATAAGGCGGAATTAAATTTTAAGAGACTTCTAGGTATTTTATGGTGTCTGAGGATTTCAAAATTTTAAATGTTTTTAAAGAAATTTAAAAATACATTAAAGATTTCAAAGTTTATCAATTTTAAGGAATTGTAAAGAGTTTATGGTATTTTAAAATTTTCCAAGGAATTTGACAAGGTTTCGAAATTTTTAATCAATTATTTAAAAAGATTTTAAGGGATTTCTGGAGATTTCAAGCAATTTCGCCAGATTTAAGGGATCCATATGATTTCAAAAGAAATGCAAGTTTCAGCAATAAAATTATTATTTTTTTTTAATTTTTTAAAAATAACAAATTCGGTTTTAAAGCCAAATTTTTTAAAGGAAAACGGCCCTTTTTTGACAGGATTTCAGGTGATTGCTACGAATTTTAAAGAGTTGCAAAAATTTCAACGGATTTAAAAAGATTGAAGAGTTTTCCAAAAATTTCAGAGGATCTCAACAGATTTTATTAAAGAACATTAACGGATTTCAAAGCTTTTAGAGTTTTAAAGAAATTGCCCCTTTTTCTCGTTTTTTTCGCTTAAATGCAAATTAAATAATAATAATAATAAAACTGAATTATATAATAACAAAATAATTATAATAAATGCGAACCCTATAAGAAAATCTAACTATTTTTAATTGAAAGTTAATTCTTTTTAATTGAAAGGTGTGGATACTATTATATTTTTGGTTCAAAATTGATCTCTAATTCTGCTATTTGGTTGAAAATTTGATTATTTGGTTAAAAAGTCATTTTTTTCAGCCGAAAATTCAACTAATTCATCAAAGTTGAACTACTACTGCTTTGTTAAAAATGCATTTTTTTTTGCTTGAAAATTTAACTATTTTGTTGACATTTTTTTTTGTTTTTTTGTTTGAAAATGAATTTTTTGAACTGAAAATTTATCTTCCATTTTGGGTTTTAAATTTATCTTTTTTTGTTGTTAAAAATTTAACTATTCAATTGATAATTGACCTGTTTTAGTTTAAATTCAACTATTTGGTTACAAATGAAACTATTTTATTGGAAATGTAATTATTTCGTTTAAGATTCAAACATTTTGTTCGAAAGTCATCTTTCAATTTGTTGAACATTCATCGTCTTGGATAGAAAATTTGTCCTTTTGGAAAAGTTGAAATAATTGGTTGGAAGTTTTTTTTTTTTTGAAAATTCATCCCTTTGATTGAAAAATCCATTATTTCGTTAAAAAATGAAACTACTTGGTTTATAATTAATATTTAATTCTACTATTTCATTAAAAACGTATCTTTTTAGGTAGAAAATTCAACTATTTTGTTGAAAATTTAATTATTTTGTTAAAAATTCCACTATTTAAACTAATTGGCTAAAAATGCTACTGTTTTTTTGTTTGAAAATTTGTCCCTTTTGATTCAAAGCTACATTTTATGAAATGCATGTTTTTAATTAAATATATTCATAAGACCCTAATGCCAATGCAAAAATTCTTCACAACAATTTAAATAATTGGGTCAATTAAATTCGACATTTAAAAAAAACCGCGCTGTTTTGGTTTTGGTTGAATAATAATTTTTTCAACTGAAAAATTCAAATATTTGGTTAAAAGTGGAGTAATTTTGATAAAAATTTAATTATTTTTATAAAAATTTAATTATTTTTATAAACATTTAATTATTTTTATACAAATTTAATTATTTTTTTAAAAATGTAACTTATTTTATTAAAAAGTCTTGATCGAAAGTTTTCTTGAACTTTTTGGATAGAAAATTCGTCCTTTTGGATTGAAAATTCAACTATTTAGTTGAAAATACCACTGAATTTGGTGGAAACCTTTTTTGTTTGAAAATTCGACTCTTTGGTTGAAAATCCAACTTTTTGATAAAAAAATTCCACTATATTGTTAAAAATTTGTTTCCTTTGTTTGAAATTTTATATTTTTAGGGGAAAAAATGCAATTATTTTATTTATATTTAATATTTTTTTGTTGAAAATTCAACTGTCTGATTCCAAACTTATATTATCTGTGGGTTGAAAATTTAACTATTTGGTTAAAAATTTAACTCTTCTTTAAAATTTAATTATTTTATTGTTGAAAATTTTACTATTTGGTTAACAAATCAAATCGAAATTTAATTATTTTGTTGAAAATTCCACTATTTTCATTTAAAAAAAAAAAATTATTATTTTGGGTCGAGAATTCCTTTTTATGGAAAATTCTTGCTTTTGGATTGAAAATTCTAATGTCTTCTCAAAAATTCGTCTGTTTGCCTTAAAGACTCAACTTTCTAGACAATTTTTGGGGAATAAAAATTTAAAGAATTTCTTTATTTCAGAAAAGTTCCAAGGATTTTAAAGAATGTGGGGTATTTTGAAATATCCCAAGGAATTAAACGAAATACAAATTTTTTCAAAGGATTTTTAAAGTTAAAAATTTTATTTTTAAATTCTTAATTTTAATTTAATTTTAATTTTCGAAGGATTTTAAAATTGTTGGAAGAATTTTTAAAAGGCATCCAGGATATCAATGACATTTAAAATATTTCAAGGGATTTTAAACGTTTTCTAGAAAACGTTAGAGAATAAATGAAATTTCATGGCATTTCTGAAGATTTCAAAAGATTTAAGACGTTTTATTTAATCAAGGATTTCAACGGATTTTCAGTTTTTTTTTTTAAATTAAATTTCAATAAATTTAATGAGATTTCACAATTTTCATAATTTTCCACACAAAAAAAGACCAATTTTCAACTAAAATTATGAATCTTCAATTAGAATAGATTCATTTTCTACCAAAAAGAACGTGACTGCGAAAACAGCTCTGCGCATGTGCACGATACCGAGACCAAGTTTTCATTCGTGGCAAACATTAACGAATCCTTGGACGTCGCTCGTCCCACCTCTGCTCTCCAAACACATAGGGTGATACCACTCCTTACTATTCCTTCGTGTAAGCAACACTTCCTGAAAGATAACTGTCATTCAATGAAATATATTTGTGGCACGTATAGTAAATAAAACTTGTGCTAAAAAACAAACACGACTATTAGGATTGCAAGCTTGGAGCAAAGTGATTAGTGAATCTTATAGGGATGAAGTAAAATTGGCGAAGGAACTACTTTCAGAATGTGACAGGAATTTTGTTTACATTAACATTTGAAAATGTAATGTATTGCTTCTTTTGTTAACTTCATCATTTGTACAGTTATAATGATTAAAATCTAAGCTTATTTTTTCAGGTAAGTTGAAATATTGTATTTTATTCTCGTTCGTTTAATGTACAAATTTATTTTTTTAACTTTTTAACCTTTACGTTAAGAAAGCTGAAATAAGGATATGGCAGATACCACGTCCGACACCAGTCCGTGCTAATCAGTTGTCGCACTAAAATTTTAAAATATGTAATACATACAATCGATTCAATCAATATTTTACTAAAGTAAACACGAAAATACATTAAATTAGATTTAAAATCCTATAAACTTACATATTAAAAATATTGCGGTACCAAAATTATACACTCTTTTGATTAGGTTAGTTTCAAATTTTGCAACAAAATTGAACTTTTTCTTATTCGTTTCCTCTCATAATATCTGTTTATAAGGAACGCCACCCACCGAATTATGGCAAACGATAGCGCGTCGCAGGTAATATTATTTTAGATTTATATTTAAATTAAAAATTCTATTTGAATAACCTGAAACTAACTGAATATGAATATAAAACCACTAAAAGTCTTTCTAAAAGGAAAGTTTTAGAGGTTATGTAATTTTTACTTTGATACTTTTTTTCAATTTACTAGCCGTATTCATAAAACATACGTTTAAATCATTGTTTAATATTTAAATAGTTAATATTTGTAGTTTTTATACAATTACTGAGGCAAAACAATGATACTACTATTTCAGAAAAAAAAAAAAAAATCTTGCAGTCCTATCTTATTTCATGAGAAAATGGATCATGAGAGCAATGGCATCGAGGCATTAGAAAAATTTCGTGGAAATCGTTCACCTGAGGTACGAATTTCTCTAATTTTTGTATGTCTTTAAAGTTTGAGTTGTATAATTTTGTAATATTTTTTTTTTATTTCGAATTTGTCATACAGGACGCGAGTAACTCGACACAACCTGCTAGTTCTACACAAGGCGAAGAGACATCCAGTGTATTCTCAAGAATAGAACAAAAAAAAAAAAAAAATGTCGCATCTCCAATAACTAAGTGATAATTTTTTAACAATTAGGAGTGGAATAACCACTAACATTCTTTTTCAATAATGAAAAAAAATTTAACACAATGCCGTTTTTAAATTCTTTAGTATGATTAAACATTTTCCGATATTCAAATTACTAAAAATTTAACAGTCTAATTCTAAAATCTTTTACTTACTAAGGTCTGGAAAATAAAATTTTTAATTATGAAGTCTAGATTAAAAATTGTTAATCTTCAATTCATTCAATTTGTAACTGTTATATATACGTAATAAAAAGTTAGAAGTTGAAAAACATTCCTGAGTTTCTTTTAAGCCTAATAGTGACTAGTGATCAACTTCTTGCACTTTTATGACCTTTTGAAAGTCTTTCTAAAATATCGTCTCTCTTTCTACTTCTACCACTTTCAAAGAACTTTTTTACTCATTTTTTTCTTAAATTATGAATTTTTTTAAATTGAAAACGCTGATAAAATATTCCACGTTTCAAAATTAAACTCGGCAGTTTCAAATTAAAAAGTTAAACATTACACTTTTAAAAATGATATGGTTTCAAATATAAATCATTCTAATTTTATACATTCCAATCTGAAACATTTCTTTCTAACGTTTGATAAAATAGATCATTTAAAATTGAAAAAATTAATAGATGCAATTTTCACTCTGAAAACAAAAATGAAATTTTCAAAACAAAAGCCTTAATATTTAAATATTAAATTTTTATTTGAAAACGTTACAAGGTGGATACAGGCCTCACAGTCCCTATGAGATAAAATATAGGGACCAAAGGGTACTTTTTGTCACGCTCATAGGGTGCTTTCTTCGCGCTCAAATGGTAACAAATTCAAGATAAACTCATAAGACTTCAAAAAAATTCAAAGTAAATTACAAAGAATTCAAATGAATTGAAAAAACTTGTTTAAATCAAAAAAATTCCATTGATTTCCATAAAATTGGTATGAATTGAAAGAAATTTAAGATAAACGAGAATAATTCGATGAAATTCATAAAAATTCAAGGCGAATTGAAAAAATTCAAATTACAAATTCCAAAAAATTCATTGAATTAAATAGAATTGAGTGACTTTAAAAGAATTCAAGCAAATGAAAAAAATTCAAGTGAATTGAAAACAATTCAAAAATAATAAACAATTAATTGAATTGAGTGAATTTAGAAGTCGAAAGAATTAAAAAGAATTCAGGATAAATTAATAAGAATTCAGCGTGAACTCCAAATGAATTGCAAAAAATATTTGAAAATCTCTTCAAATCTTTGAAATTCTACGAAATCCCTCACTTCTTGTGAATAAATACTTTGAAATCCATTGAAATATTAAAATTTTTTAAAATTCCTTAAAATTAATAAAACCCTTGGAAATCCCTTGAAATTTTTTTAATTTCGTGGTAACTTTTGAAATACCCTAAAATATTTAAAAGTCTTTGAAATCCCTTCAAACTATTGAAATAGATAAAAAAAAGTCTGAGAATCGTTTAGAATTTCCTAAAATATTTGCAATCCTTTGATATCTTATGAAATCCCTTAAAACTTTTTAAAGCTCTGGAAAGTGACTGGGAGTCATTTCAAATACACTAGAATATTTCAAATTCTTTGAAATCCGATTAAATTACTGAAATCAATAAAAAATGTCTTTGTAATCTTTTGAAAAAGCCTAAAATATTTCAAATCCTTTAAAGTATTTTGTAATCCCTTAACATTTTTTAAAGCTCTTGGAAGTGCCAAGGAATTTTAAAAAATCCCTTAGAATGCTTCAAATCCTTTGATCATTTTATCAATTGATTCTCAGGATCAAATAAATAAAAACTTGTAAAAAGTAAAAAAAAACTCCACGGAATTAAGTAAATTTAGTAGAATTCAAGTGAATTAAAAAAATGTCAAAGAGTTCCAAATAATTGCGTGTAAATTAAAAAGAATTCACAGTTAATTCCAAAAACTAATGTCAAAACTCTTAAAATCTTTGAAACTCTACGAAATACCTCACTTCTCTTGAATAAATTCTTTAAAATATACTAAAATATTATGAAGTCCTGTAAACATTAAAAAAAACCTTTACAATAATTGAAATCCTCGTAAACCTTATAAAATCCCGTGAAATCTTTTAACATATTTTAAAACCTTACAGGACCTGTAAAATTGTTGCCTATCTTCCGAAATTCTAGGAAATTATTTACCCTAAAATATTTTAAGCCCTTTGAAATCCTACGAAATACCTCACTTCTCGCGAATAAATTCTTTTGAAATCACTAAAATATTATAAAATCCCGTGAAATTTTGTGATATTTCCTGAAATCCTTAAAAATGTATTAAAATACCTTGATAATTTTAAAATCTCTTAAAATCATTGAAATCTTAGGAAATCTTTTAAAATATCTTAAAAACTTATAGGTCCTGTAAAATCGTTCCATATCTTTCGAAATTATAGAAAATGCTTTATTCTCAAATATTTCACATGCTTTGAAATCCATTCAAATTAATGAAATTAATTAATAATTCCTTAGAATCTTTTGAAATCCCTTAAAATATTTCAAATCCTTCGTAATCCCATTAAACTATTGAAATAAATTAAAAATTACTTAGAATCTTTCAAAATAACCTAAAATAACTTGAAATATTTTAAATCCTTTAAAAATTTTTTGAAATCCTTTGTCATTTTTTTAAACTCTTGAAAATGCCAAGGAATTTGAAAAAATACGTTTAAATGTTTTAAATCCTTTGACCATTTTATCAATTGATCATCAGGATCAATTAAATAAAAACTTTAAAAATTTAAAAAAATCCATTGAATTGACTAGGATTGAGTAAATTTAGAAGCAAGTGATTAAAAAAAATCAAAAGAATTAAAAAGAACTCATTCTTAATCAATAAGAATTCAGGCTGAATTCCAAATTTCTTCAAATCTTTAAAACCCTACGAAATACCTCACTTCTCGTGAATAAATTATGTCAAATGCACTAAAATATTATAAAATCTCGTTAAATTCTATGAAGATAATTCCCAAAATCCTAGTAAAATTTATTAAAATACGTTGAGAGCTTTAAAATCCTTCAAAATCATTAAAATCATCGGACCTATAAGGTTTTAAGATATTTTGAAAGTCTTAAATCTTTAAATTATTTCAAACGCTTTGAAATCCCTTCAAATTAATGCAATTAATTAATAATTCCTTGGAATCTTTTTTAATTCCCTAAAATATTGCAAATTAAAAGATCTCGAATATGCCTTCGAAGTTTTAAAAATATCCTAAAATCTTAAAAATCCCTTCATATTATTGAAATCTTGAAAGATACCCTGAAATATTTAGAAATAATACAAGACAATGCAGTGACATTATTAAAAGTTACATTATGAGCTGCCCACAGGGTACCATAGGGACCAAATTTTTAAAAATAGAGTACCTTAATGACTTTAACTGAATATAGGGTACAATAGGGATATAGGGACCGGTCTGTAAGGCCTGTGAATAATTTTAAACTGAAATATTGACAATTGGACAAGTGCAAATTTAAATCGCTCACAATTTTACAATTTTTAATTCAAAGCCTTGATGCTTAAGAAAGTTTCTTTGCTGGGTTTTGTATTGATTTGATTGGATACAAAACAGGAATATATCATTATTTCGCTGAGAAGAAAGGATGAGGGTGCCATATAAATCAAAGCATCCAGGGGCCTTCCTACTCTCAGTGAAATAATTTTCTATCGTTTTGCTTCCGACGCCTCAATTTTTTAAAATTTGTTTAACCTAAATTAAAAATTCTTTATTTTCAAGATTTAAATGTGACATTAAAGAATTAAAAAAACTTTAGTATAAAGTAAAAAACAATTTTTACAAGCCTTTAATTTTCAATGATATTATATTGAAGATAATTAAATTTAATATTATGCAATAATGCTAAGCATTTCAAATTTGACATTGCATTTTGATTGCTTAGATTTTTAAAATTTTCTATTTGAAGTTTTAAAAATTTTAATTTTCTAGTTTTGAAGTCATCACTCTGATTTTTTTAAAATTAGAATATCAGTTTGATATTTCTTCACAAAAATACATGTTTTGTCAGCAATGGAATCTAAAGCTCGTGTATCAACTACCTTATCTGATTTGAAATCGATGATGTGTATTAGTTTGCCCAAAAGTAATTTAAAATTTTGCCAACCCTGCCCCCTCAATTTCTTCCTTTTAGTGAAAAAATACTGGCATAAATTTTCTTTTTTTTCAAATTGTTTATAAGTTCCGATAGGCCGTTTTACGTCCGAAAATAGGTTTTCTTAGCTTTGGATATTTCAAAAATAATAATTAAAGGCTAAAAAATTCTGTCATCTCTAGAAAGTTTTTGGTTATTTATTGGAGAATAAGTGTTGCTGCCCGATGTCATGAAATTTTTCATTGATGAAAATAAGAATTTATATAATAAGAATAGAAATAATAGGCCTTGAAAAATACCGGTAAAACTATATATGTCATGGCCACTTGGTGTAATTAGACGTTTCATGAATTACTAACGGATTCTGTAACAGTCGACAGTTACACTATCTATCCAAAATTTGCAGTTACTCATCTTCAGACAGTTAGTGTGATAGATGAAAGTTTACTATTTGTCTAACTATTCTGACTATGAGAGTTTACTGTTTGTCTAAATATTCCAACTATTTTGGATAAAATCAAGGTAAAATCAAGCGTAATAAAGTTTGATAAATATAATTTGAAACATTGCAATTTCAGTCTCACGATCGTTTTTTTCACATTGTAAGAATATAGTTAATTACTATAAACGAAGATTCAAACAAAAGATTTGATTTTGGCTCTATTCAATGTAGCCAATAAAATAATATCCTGTGACATTTTAGTTTTTAAACTTTTAAGTTTTTTTCTTAGCATACTTAGTAAAATTTGTATTCGCTCAAAATATAAATTGGAAACTCTTTATAAGTAGTCTTATATTTATTTATGCTTAAAGTATGAAAGACAATTTATTGTAGGAAAAAAAGTGTAGTGACTAAAAGTGTTTCTCGAATTAAAATTAGAATATTCATTGCGTGAAAAGTAACAATTATTTCAAGAAATACAACATTATATTTGTATTCTCTCCAATTTTCTTGCAATTTTGAGCAATAATTATGAAAGAACATTCAGAAAAAATTTAAAGTTTCATATTGTCAAGGAAATATATCTTTCACAAAATTCATATTCTTACATCCTAAAAATGCTCCCTTCATTTGAAAAAATATTCATATTTTGAAAACAATCCAAACCAACAGCTTAGTGCTGACTACTCAAAATGATATTCATTAAGCTTCATTACACTAGGTGTTCGATAGAACGTTAGTCGTTTCATGAAATATCTAGAATAGTTGAACAGATAGGAAAACTTTGATCTAATACACTGTCTAAAGATGCTTGCGCAGTTCACGAAATGGTAAAAATGTTATACAGATAGAGTAACTATCGATTATTACACAATCCGCTAGCAGTCCATGAACTGTTTAGGCATTTGATGAAATGTCTAATTATAGTAAGTGACTATGTCATATACATTACATGCAGAAATCATAATAGAATGAAAATAGTACAAGATAAAAAAGCTTAAAAATTGGACTCTTTTACTTACATTGTTTTAATTGTATTACAATTTTTACGCGCAATGTATATAATTTTACCCTATTGCACAAGCCTATTCTTATTTATATAGTCATATTTCCAGCAATTGAAAAATTAGTGTAAATCAGTAAGCAGAACTTATCGAAACAATTGAAAATGCAGATTTGCACCTTCATCGAGATTGATGAACAATTTAGCTTATATCCTTTTCAAGTAAATTATAGCTAAAAATACATTTTAACGTTTTTTTTTCTTTTTGTATTTCGAAATTGAAGAGTTTTTTCTATCACCCTGTATAAATATTATGATTTTATTAAGTACGGTGAATATTCTCCTTATATTGTTGAAGAACTTCTCTGCATATTATTCCAGAAACAAAATTGTTTCGGGACAATTTCAGACCATTAATTGTAATGAAATTACAAATTTTCGTATTCGAAGCCCGATAAGAACTTAAAATGTTGTTGTTTGCTTTATAAATTCAGGGCTTATTTTCCAATAAAAAATGACTATTTTTTGGGATAACTGAATTTTTTAGCATTACATTTTTTTTTAATTCGAAAATTAATAAAATTTACTTCAAGACCTTAAACGGCTTAGCAGAACCTCTAAGCATTTTTCCGAAATAAAATAAAATTGATAGCAGCATTTTTTTCACAGAAAGGCACAAATTTAGAGGGTATCGTTCATCGAATTGAAATATCCTAATTTTTATAAGGCATCCTAATATATATTATATGTATATATCTATACGATTCGATGATATATTTAAATAGCGAGATCAAGAAATAAATTGACCAAATTCATCGTTTGTTTTAGAAAAAAGGCCGCCAGGTGGACGATACAATCGCTTCTTACAGCAGCAAAAACAGCGCAACAGCTATAAGAATCGAATGCGCGATATATATATATATATATAAATTTATTTAATGAATAACAATTCTTGTTTTATAAAAAACTAATAATGCATTAAAGGCATTAAAAAAATTATAAGAGTATAATTTAATGAAGATTAAGCCAAAGTCGGATCAGAAAATGTTTACGCGGTCGATAGAGCATCAAGTAAATTAAATTTATTTTAAATCTAAATTCAAAACAAAGTTAGTGATCTCTTTAAAAGTAGAAGTTTTGACAGATTAGTAATATTTGCAAGTGAGCTTTTGCATATGCATTATACTAAACCAAACGCAAACAAAAGCCAAAGACGATTTTTATTATAGTAATTATTTATTTTTCTTGTATGTAATAATGATTCGAATATTTATTTCGGAATGTATTTATATAAATCAGATTTGGAAAAATGCAAGTTTTATGTTAAAAAAAATAACATCGAATCATTGTGTTACTTAAATGAAGTAAAATTTATTGCAAATCTCTATAATATTTACTTATTTTTCAGGTGAGAAAATGGAAAGAAAGTGGCGAACAACAATTAATGTGCACTGCTCGTCCCAGTTGGCAAACCATGAGCTTTCGTCAAGGAACATATAAATCATCAATGTTTAACATAAACATTAATTTGGTTGACGTACTCGAAGTGAACGTTGAAAAAAAAGTTTGTCTAATATGGATAATTTCCCCTAGTATTGAATTTTAGATTAAAGTACTTTTCGATATTTTTTACTAATGTAAATTATTTAAAAATATAAATTTTAGTATGTTCGAGTCGAACCTCTGGTTACAATGGGACAACTTTCTGCTACACTGGATCGTTTAGGATGGACAATTCCAGTGATTCCAGAACTTGATGACTTGACCGTGGGTACGCAATCCTCTAATATAATTTATTCCCATTTAATAATATTAAATATTTCTAATGGATAGTAGACTAGTAAAGTTATTTTATATTGGACCGATTTCATATGAAATTGGGCAGTCTGACCCCGGTGATGTCTCGGATTTATTTGGGACTTAAAAATATTGTTTCCTTAATACCAGTGCGGGAAATGCGATTTTCTGACCCTGGCGCGAAACAGTAAAAGTGATCGATTCCACGATCGATCATCAGACCGTGTGATAAAACTTATTTTTCCACACTAGTTACAGGAAACTTGGGAAATATTAGACTTTTAACCTCAATAGACCCCCCAAAGAGCGGGCCGCGGGGCTGGATGTGAACCATGGAGTACCTTTAAGCTCATATTTTCGTGGTTGCATTAATCGATCGTGGAACCGATCACTTTTGCTGTTTAGCGCCAGATCTCGAAATCGCATTCCCCATCGCAGTATCTAAAGAAAATAATATGTTAACCAAGTGGGAGACTAGTCGATTCCCAACTCGGTTAACAATGTACTATTTCGAAGGAAAAATATGAGACACGTATTTTTTTTGTTTTTCATAAACAAAAAAAATTCATGAACTTAGAGCTGTTTGAATATTCAGGCGAATTATAAAAAATGAACGAGCATTTTATTAAAAAGTCGTATCTTGGGAAGAAAATGAAAAATGTTAATTTTCTTTATGGCAGCTTGTAGTGCAGTCTAAACTATTTTAAAATCTTTTAAGAATCATGAAAAAAATTTAAATAACTAAAATTTCGTAAATTTTTCGAAAAAAGAATAACTAAAATTTGAATTTCCTCAAAAATACCACCTTTGATTTTTTTCTTGATTTTTTCTTGATTTACAGTAATATGAGGGAGATATCTTATGAGTTTCGTCCTCGCTAAATTATCCATTCATAGAGAAAAAATTATTTTTTATGTTGTATGTAAAATAAATTTTTCCAAATATCGATTCTATTTTTTATTTCATAATTTCATGTCTCAAAGAAGCTAAAATTATATGGGATGACATAATCTTACTGAGAAATATAAATCCCGAATAGAGGTGTGCATTCGTTTATTCGAATTTTCAATACAAATTTAGACACGATTGAAACATTGGATTTTTCGAAATAGACAAATCCAAATTTGCGAGCATGTCCAAATTTTCATAAAAATTTTGAACAAACCACTGCACACATCTTATATCCCGAATGTTGAAAAATACAGAAAATTTAATTACCAAAGTAGAAAATTTCAAATTACAGAAACAAACTACCAAAAATATTAAGTATTGAAATTGCAATATTCTGAAAGTAAAGGTTAATAAAAGTAGCAAAATCTAGAAACTTCAAAAAAGTCTTCAAAAACTTAAACTATGGACGCGTACCTGTAAAATAAAACATTCTTTTAACCGATGAAAATATTAAATATACAATTTCTTTTCGTAAATTTGAATCTTCGATCAATTGGAATTTCGAGAATTCACTAATTTCGGCAATTTGAAAATTTGTGAATTTAATAACTTCGGAATATTTCAATTTCATTTATACAAATTTTTGGTCGTTTTTTTTCTTAATTCAAAATTAGGAACATTTTTGTTTTTCTCAAATTTAGTCTTTTGGTAGTTTTCAACATTCGGAATTTTTTTATTTCCGCAAAATCGTGTCGTCCCGATGATGAATTACGGAAAATTATGATAAATTTGGGAAAATTAAGTTAAAAGTTTTGTAAATTCAAGATAGTTTTAGCAAAATTCAGTTTCAAATTTCGTAATTTTCATAATTTCATCAATTTTTTAATTTAAAATCTGAAATATCTGATATTTCTAAATTTTGCAACTGAATATTTTTTAAATAGTATATATGATTCTACCTTCTTTGAGGTAAAAAACTAAGCATGTTATAAAAAAGAATTGATATGTTGAAAAAATTATTTTATATTATAAAAAATAAGTTTTTCTCTATGAAAGAATAGTTTAGCGAGGACAAAAGTCACAGAAAAGCAAAGAAAATTAAATTGTGTCGAATTGTCTCTAAGACGACTTTTTAAATAAAATTTTTGTTCATTTTTTCATTATTCACCTAAATATACAAGTAGCCCTAAGTTCATGAAAAAATGTTGTTGTTGACTAACAAAAAAAAACGTGTCTGATATTTTGCCTAGGAAAACAATATATTTTGAAGCCTGAAACAATTCCGTGACATCACCAGTGTCATACTGCTCGGTTTCATATGAAATCGGCCATTGTTAGATATTTAAAAAAAATCTGATTTGAAATAACTGATGTTCTTATTTAGGAGGACTAGTAATGGGTACTGGAATCGAGTCCAGCTCCCACATATTTGGCCTTTTTCAGCACATTTGTCGAGCCTTCGAAATTGTACTTTGTGATGGGTCAGTAGTAAAATGCTCAAAGGAAAACGATTCCGATCTTTTTTACGCTATCCCCTGGTGCCATGGCACTCTTGGATTTCTGGTCTCTGTAGAAATAGACATTGTACCAGCCCAAAAATTTATAAAACTGGAATATGAACCAGTCACAACTTTAAAAGAGGCTGTCGAAGTTTTTAAAAGACAGACATTTGCAAAGGAAAATAATCAATTCGTTGAGGGCCTTATGTTCTCTAAAGAAAAAGGAGTCATCATGACTGGTGAGATCAATTTAATCCTAAATTTTCCTAAAAAATAGCTATCTTGAATTGAATCATCCAAAATTGTATAACTTGAAACTTTATTACCAATTTTCATTCTTCAGGAAATATGGTTTCAAAAGTAGAGGAGGATTTAGTAAACCCGATCGGTCGGTGGTACAAGCCTTGGTTTTTCACCCACGTAGAAAAAAAATTGAGGAAAGGTTCCAAGATCGAATACATTCCCTTGAGAGATTATTATCATCGCCATACGAGATCCTTATTCTGGGAGCTTCAAGATATTATTCCTTTCGGAAATAATTTTATATTTCGATATCTTTTCGGTTGGCTGATGCCGCCTAAAGTTTCTCTTTTGAAATTGACACAAACCAAAGCTATAAAAAAGCTGTACGAAAATAATCACATTTTGCAGGATATGCTTGTGCCAATCGATCATCTGGAAGAAAGCATTTTGAAATTTCACGAAGTGGTCCAGGTAATTTAGATTCAATAAAATACAACTTTAAATTTATTTTTCTAAAATAACTGTATCTAAGTTAAATTTATTTTTCTAGGTTTATCCCTTGTGGCTTTGTCCTTTCAAGTTGACTCCAGATCCAGGATTTGTTCATTCGAGGACAAATAAAGAAGATATGTATGTCGATGTCGGTGTCTACGGAACACCGAAAGTGAAGAATTTTAATCCAGTGAAAGCAACTAGAGAAATTGAAGATTTCGTTCATAGTGTCAAAGGGTATCAAATGCTTTATGCAGATACTTATAGGACTAAAGAAGAATTTGAAGCAATGTTTGATCATACTCTTTACAAAAAAATGAGGGAAAAGTT
The DNA here is from genome assembly GCA_011634705.1 of Andricus grossulariae. Classification (NCBI taxonomy): domain Eukaryota; kingdom Metazoa; phylum Arthropoda; class Insecta; order Hymenoptera; family Cynipidae; genus Andricus; species Andricus grossulariae. The sequence continues at coordinate 2,074,589 of JAABKJ010026545.1, read as the reverse complement.
CCACTGTAAGAATGCTTTCCCTGACGTCTACGGAAAAGTTAATAAAAGTGTTCGAACCTGAGTTTCAAAGTCTGGAAAATTTTCAAATGTATGAATAAAATGGATCTGTTTTCGAATCGAATCAAATTCATTTATTGACCAGTTTTCTGAGCCAATCATACTACGCTTTATTCAGCATGTTATTTCCATGGGACTATTGATGACCCCCTGAAAAGTATCAGGAATTTAGTTTTTTCAATAACTGTTTTAATGATTTTTTCGCTTTGGTCTCAGGGTGGTTATGGGGTATCTGTCTTATAAAATCCTGAATTAAAATTCTCTTATCTCGAAAGGGCTTTGGCTTAATGATATAGTAATATTAAATTCTATTAGGATTATTTTTCAGTTTTCACACATCAATTTTGGATTATATCAAATATTTTATGGACAAAATTGAGGCATTGAGAATGGCAACTGAGTAAACCCCAAAAATTAAGTTTTGCAGAAGAAACAAGAAAAGTTTTCTGTGCTGGAATTCCAAATAGAAACTTCAGAGAAAATTATTGAAGCTAGTGGTCCATATGAGCTATGCTTTCAAGATTTGCAAGCATTGAAAAAAAATGTTTTTAAATTAGGGTGGAGGAAAAACGAAATAGGCTTTACTTAAATGTCATTCTCAATTATTTTAAAATGTATTATTTCATACGCTTTAAATCTACAAAAAAAAACCTCCAAAGGATTTGAAATGCTATAAAAAAACTGCAAAAGTATTTGCTTATCGGTAGGTCTTAAGTTCAGTTTGTCGATATATTGTTTCCGCGTTTGAAATCTTCAAAATTCAACTATTCCAAAAAAAGCATTCAAAATTGCTTAATTTTATGTTGTACAGATAAAATACTAAAGAGTCTTCAATTGCAAACATTAAAAATTGAAGAATTTGAATTTGAAAATTGTTAAAAAGGGAAGAATTTGAAATTGTGAATCATTAAAATTGAACTATTCCAAAAAAACGTTCAAAATTGCATATACTTAAAAAATGTAAATATTGAAAATTGAATAATTTGTAATTCTATATTTTCAAAACTCAAGAATTTTCAATTGTAACTTTAGAGTGGCAGACTTTGAATTGTAAATCTGTAAAATTGAAAAGTTTTTAATTTTGACAAATTAAAATTCAAAAAATAAGCAATTTTTAAGTTTAAAATTAAAAATTCTGTAATTTTGATGCTTGATATTCGAAATTTCTTCAATTTGGAAGATTTAGAATTGAAGCTAAAATTAAAGAGCTTTCAATTGCTAGTCTTCATCATCAAAGAATGTTAAATTTCAGATGGTTGAAATTGAAAAATTTTTCATTGCAAATCTTCGAAATTGAACTATTTGGAAACAAGTGTCCCAAATTACAAACCTTTGAAATATAATTTTGAAAATAAAATAATTTATAATTATATATGTTCAAAATACAAGAATTTTTAATTGTAACTGTTCAAAATTGCAGAAATTTGAATTGTAGATCTTTTAAAGTTGAAGAGTATATAATTTTCCAAATTTACAATTAAAACTTCTGTAATTGTGATGATTTACATTCGGAATTTCCTCAATTTGGAAGATTTAGAATTGGAAACTGAAAATTTTGTTGAAAAAGTTTAAAATTCGATAATTTAAGGAAAACATAATTGAGCCGCTGAAAATGACAATTAGGAAAAGCCCACTTTTATCGAAAATAATTTTGTTTGCAGTTTCAAGTACATTAGGTTTTGGCTTATCCATAAATCTTAGAAATGTGTTGAAATGATTATGACAACCGGGTAAAGCCCATTTTGTTTTTGCTCCCTTACTAAGAGAAATGATAATGAGGATTAAACTTATGTTTAATGTTTTGTCTGATGTTTTTCATATTAAAAGATCATTTTAAAAGTTTTTGAAGTATTTCCTAGATTTAAAACCCGAAAAAATGCACTTTGAAGTAATTGAGAGTGACAACTGTAGGTAAAGCCCATTTCGCTTTTCCTCCACTTTGCTCTAAAAATTAAAAAAAAATATTTTCAAGTCAACAGTCATTGATGACACCAAGTCTCTAGCTTATTTTCTAAGTTTACCGCCATACAGTGAAAAAAATGACTTTTTTGGTTGAAAATAACGTACAGCCCACTGATATTAACTGATTAGGACGTAAATTTTTTTTAAAAACGCTGATAACATTTCAAAGAAAGTTGTCGAGTCTAATTTTTGATTCAGTTTTTCAATTTTTTTATAAATAAACAAATATGACGAAAAAATTGGAATTTTTTCTTTTTGACGTTCCCGGTGCTCGTCAATAATAGGAAAATTGTTGCAATCGCCTACGTTTTAGAGGTTTACATTGGACAACGATATTCCATCATAATAAAATAAACCAAAAAATTTTTTTTCAAAAACAAATTATTTGTTGAAAGTGTGTTTTCTATCATTTGTAATAATTTCACGTTTTTTAAGTTATATTGCAAGAAGTTTGGATGGAAACAATATAATAATGAACAAAATTTCTGTAGATATTATTCTTGTTAATATTATAAACAAATTTAATAAATAAGTGCATTATTCAGGCATTTATCGACAGAAAAATTAATTTCTTTTTTTTTTAATTAGGATTCTCATGATAATTTGAGCAACGTACATAATTAGCTGATAAATTTGATGTTTTTAAACAAATTTAATAAAGAAATGTATTATTCGGGCATCTGTCGACGTAAAAATTAATTTTTTTAGATGTCAGTCCTTTTAATTGGGAACTTTATGATAATTTCAGCATCATTGATAATAATTTGATAAGTTTATGATTACTTTGAAAAAATTAAGAAACAAATGCATTATTCGGGCATCTGTCGACGAAAAAATTATTTTTTTTTTATGTCAGTCATTTTAATTGGTAACTTCATGATAATTTTAGCAAGATTCATAATTATAGTTATTAAATTTTGTGTGTTTTTAAAACAGATTTGAAAAAGCGAGTTTTTCCGGCGACAAATGCCCGAATAATGATTTTTCAAAATTACATTTGTTTAAAAATCATAAAATTTATTATCTAATTATAAATTTTTCTAAAATTATCATGAGGCTCCTAATTAAAATACTGACAGTGAAAAAAACGAAATTTTCAGTATTACAATATTGTTTCCATCGACATTTTTTACAATATAACTTAAAAAAAAACGTAAAATTATTGAAAATTATAGAAAGAACACTTTCAACAAATAATTTATTTATATATTTTTTGTTGGTTTATTGTATCATGATGGAATATCTGTAAGTAATGTAAATCTATGAAACATAGGCGATTACAACAATTTTCCTATTATTGACGATGACCGAGAACGTCAAATAGAAGAAATTGCCATTTTTTGTCATATTTTTTTAATACTATAATATACACAGGCCCGTAGAGAAGAAAATCGGGCCGGGGGGGGGGGTTGACGGACCCCAAAAAGTTATTATTATTATTATTATTATTATATCATTAAGCCATTTCCGTTTCGGGGTGAGTTATTATTATTATTATATCATTAAGCCGTTTCCCTTTCGGGGTAGGCGTGAATTGCTCGGTGGTAAAGTAGTGAATAATAAACTTGGGGCATCAATAATCGATCCTAGAAGAAAATTGGCTCTTATACTGTCACTGCAAATTTCCAATTTTATCACTTGGCTCAGGTGCCCAAACGCCCCAGACAGGGCGTCTGGCATTTATGCGTTTCGAAAGAAGGGTCATTTCCCAGATATATTCGCCACAAACTAGGATTTATTCTCCCACTTCACGAAAAACGTCACCAGCTCTTGGACTACTCATCATATGTCCCCGTACTCCTTCCTGCTTCCATTATGCTGTTTAGAGTCGTCAATTACCTCGTGAAGTGAGAAGGTGCGCGCTGACAACACTCCGTACCGCCCACAGTGGGGGAAAAAACCTATCTACTTAACAAAAAACAATGTTTCCGCAATTTCTATTGAGGATATTTTGAATGCTAAATTAGGTGGCATGTTAATTTTTGTGCAAACATTCGAATAACCATTCCTATTATGGAACAAGTTTTCGATTCCGTATGTGCGGTACTACATACCGCCCGCCGGTGATCTACTTCGCTTAGTACGCGCCAGTGTCCGAGGTTTAATAATTAATTTATTAAATCCGTATAATCTTAAAATCATCAGAAATTTATATTCAAACAGCTCGCGCTATTTTAAACGTCCAGGAGGTGCTGCCTCAAGCGGGCAACGTAGACATTGAAGAACAATCATCAATTGTCACAAAAGTGTAACAATCTGTGATTGCTCATTGATGCCCTTACCGTCCATTATAGGCAGCACCTCCCAGACATGCCAAATGACATGAGATATTCGAACCTCCTTCAAATCCATTTTGATTAGAAGTAAATTTACTAATAGCACTATTAAATAATTAATACAGAATTTGGATTAATAAATAATTAAATAAATTAAAGAGAGAGACTTAGTATATTGAGAAAACCAACTGACTCTGTAGTTTAAGGAATTTCGAAAGTTGAATTTCAATTTAATTTTATGATTTGCATGCAATTCAATAAGAATGCTGTTTGCTACAGGTTTTGTTTTCAGCTCTAGTTTGGAATGAGAAATAAGTATGAACGAAACGTAAATTGAATAAGTTCTAAAGGGTTTTATTCAAGAGGGTTCGGGCAAGAATAGTTAAATCAAATAAAGAAGACATTGTTATTAACTAGTTTCAACCAGAATTTAAGCTGATTTTCAGTTGTAGAAAAACTGTAAAAACTAATGAACTTTTTACTACTGTTAATTATTTGACGTTTTTGATAGTGAAGCAAGAAATGAGATTTGAGCCTAAATCGACGAAACGTGGTTAATGGGCATTTTTCAGGAAGCAAACTAGGCCGCGGTTTCATCATGGGTTGACGAGGAATTAGGTAATGTTTTAGTCAAGTTGGGGTTGTAGATCTGAATTCTGATTGGCTGAAAGTATGAGCATGATTGAGAGTAGGATTGCGCGGGAGATCCATGGATCGCTCTGCGCGATTCAGGAGCCCACGAGCAACATCGATTTTCGAGATGAGATTTTGACTGACTCGCGACGCGGAATCTGTGTTTTGCTCTCTCTGAATTTATGTCAATTTGGACTTAGAATATTTTCTTATCAAAGTATTTGAAGAATATACCCAGTTGGAACCAAATTTGACAATGTCTTTACGATATCGTAAAGACACCTTAACGACATGGACATAGGATGTCGTAAAGTTATCGTAAAGATGTCCTAACGATGTCGAAAAGACGTCGTCAAATTTTGGTTCCCACTCGGTATATTCTTCTAATGTTTTGATAAGAAAATATTATAAGTAAGTCCAAATTGACATAAATTCAGAGAGAGCATAACACAGATTCCACGTCGCGAGTCAGTCAAAATCTCATCTCGAAAATCGATGTTGCTCGCGGGCTCCCGAATCGCACAGCGATTCATGGATCTCCCGCGCAATCCTACTCTCAATCATGCTCATACTTCCAGCCAATCAGAATTCAGATCTACAGCCCCAACTTGACTAAAACATTACCTAATTCCTCGTCAACCCATGATGAACCCGCGGCCTAGTTCGCTTCCTGAAAAATACCCATTAACCACGTTTCGTCGATTTAGGCTCAAATCTCATTTATGCTTCACTATCAAAAACGTCAAATAATTAACAGTAGTAAAAAGTTCATTAGTTTTTACAGTTTTTCTACAACTGAAAATCATCTCAAATTCTGGTTCAAACTAGTGAATAACACTGTCTTCTTTATTTGATTCAACTATTTTTACCCGAACCCTCTTGACTAAAACCCTTTAGAACTCATTCAACTTACGTTTCTTTCATACTTATTCCTCATTCCAAACTAGAGCTGAAAACAAAACCTGAAGCAAACAACATTCTTTTTGAATTGCATGCAAATCATAATATCAAATTGAAATTTAACTTTAGATTGTTTAATTGAAAGTTTAATAGACTTTCACCTTAACTTCTAATAGTGAAGTATAATTTTAATTAAAATTAAAGTAATAATATTTAGACCTGGACAATTTGTTTCATCGTTGGTTTCGTCAAGTCAGAGACCGGACGAGGAGGGTTTTTACCCTGGTTGTGGAACGAACCCGCTGATAAATAATTATTAATAATTAAACTTCAAAATTTAAGAATTTTCGCGAGAAAACTATCCCGGATGGTTACAGGAATTTTTCTGGTGTCAGAAATGGAATTCCACAAACTCGTTGCGGTGGACTCTCAAAAATAAAATACTCATTGCAAAAACAAAAACGGATACAGTAATCTTTGCGTAAAGTGTTAGCGAAAAAAAAATTTTGTTTCGCAAAAACCAAAAGGAAAAACTTTTGTAAGAAAATTTTAATATAATTTAAACGAACCAATTGAAAGGAAAAACATTTTGGCAATTGAACCTATGGAAAATTTGTGCGACCTCAGCTTCGGAAATAAAACAGATTTTTAAATTAATTGAAAATTGGTTAAATAGTGATTTATTTGAATTTTAAAAATTGGTTGAGTAAATAAAATAATTTTAAGAAAATTAAAGGGAATAATTTAAAATTTAAACTTATATTTATTAAAATGAAGTTGAAAACAAATAGGAATAAAGTTAATTTATAATTTAAATTGAAAATTAAAGATTTTTTAGATTGGGAAATTCGTTTAATTAAATTTAAATGTTCTTCTGAATTAATAAGTTTTAATGATAAGTTATTTTAGTTTAAAATAAAGGCTATGCGAACTAAATGATTAAAAATAAAAGCTATTAGTCAGTCAAAATCTCAAATGATCGAAAAAAAGGGAGAATAAGTTTCAAAATTTTTGAAAATTATCACTGACAATTTGGTACCAGTTCAAGAGGACAACGTGGAAATTTCGGGTGGTAATTGAACGTAAAACGGAGGAAGAACACGAAAGGCCTTATTGTAAAATTTCTGAAGCCAGCGTGGGAGTCTAGGTGGAAATTGGACGCAGCCCAGAAGAAGATCCGAGAGTGAAGGAGGATACGACCCAAGAAGAAAGGAAATTAAGAACGAGAGAACAAGCCGCGAACACCCCCTCCAAGGTTTTTGCCGCGGTTTTTAAACCAGGAGGCAAGTGATATCACAAATAGTCAGGGGTTCTCAGACGGTGGTTGCATAGACTACGGAAAATAAAAATTGAAAATTAGTTTCCTCTCTATCACCGCAGGCTGAAACAAGGACCAAGGATCGACCTGAAAATGCGTTTGGATTAGCAGAAAACTGAAAAGGCTAGCTTGTGAAACAATTTTATTCAATTTATAAAGACAATGGATGTGTGTGTGTATAATTTATCTAAATTTCAAAATTTTATAGTCCCGAAATAAATTTTATTCAGCTAGCCATTCATCTAGAACTTTAAAAAGGTGAGTCAGTTCGCTGAAGTAAGAATTGAAATTTTTGTTTGCCAGTCTCGCTCATTTACGTCACTTTTTTATATATTGCAGTTAATTAAGAATTAGATTTAAATAAAAGTGTAAAAATTATTTAAGATGGCCGAAGAAAATAATTCCCTTGATAGAACAATAGAAGGTAATAATAATGGTAAAAGTTCCATCATAGTTAACGGGGCTGAGGAAATAATAAATGAGGTAAACGCCCCACCCACTTCTGCTTTATCTAACACCGAAATGAATACTAGAGAACCAACTCCATCGGGTTCTAATACTATTCGGAACTTAGGTGTAACTACTCCTCAGAACTAAATACAGTACACGCTTAATCCGAGATTGGTAAGAAATTTGAATTCCGATTTTAATACCTCAACCTACTCTAATTTAATAGCGCAAATGACAGGTAGTCCTTTGATAGTCAACCTAAATACACTGCAAACCGGAGCGGCGGGTTTTGATCGTGCGGGGGCGATGATTGACGACTCTGGACTTCTTTCTTTGCTAAGTCAAGAGCCCTCAAGGCCAATTCCTTTTAAAGCTGACCTTGAATTCATACCAAAAAATTTCGATGGGAAAAATATCCCCGTTAGCCGTTTTGTGCGCGACTTTATATACGCGTGTAATTCAATAACAGCCGAAGATTGCCAACATTTATTTCGCGTATTCCCGGCAGTGCCTATAATTCGCTTCTTGACAGGGAAATTCATACCTTGGAAGTCCTATTAAAACATCTAGAAAATATTTTTACCGAACATAGAAATTTAAGCCATCTGAATTCCATGCTAGCAACCGCGGCACAAAAATATAACGAAAGTGCCCTAGAATACGGAGACAGGGTTAGCGAAATTTCAAAAAATATAATAGAACTTTTGGAAGAGAAAAACTCGATGATCAGATCAGCGAGAGCCACGGCCTGTGAAAATTTTGTAATGGGATTGAAACCTAATTTAGTTTTGAGGGTACGAATGGAAAGACCTGGATCTCTTCAGGATGCCATCATGGCAGATAGGAAGGCAGAATGGGAAGTTAGCTTTGCCAGATAATTGATTAGAGGACGTGAGAACGATAAGAATGATAAGTCAGAAAATTCAGAATTTTTTTAGAGGAAACAGTTACCGGGGAAATAGATTTAGGCCTTATAGGGGAAATGCTAGGGTACATGCATTCGGAAGTAATAGAGGACAAGGATTCGGAAGAGGTTTCACAAACCCTTCAGGATCTCGGGGTAGGGGCGGAGTTGTCAATCGGAGGAGGAGAGGAGGTGGTCAGCAAATAGCTCCTTCAGTGGTCACCTGTCGCCGATGCGGCGAGCCGGGTCACCACGATTGGGGTTGCGCAAAGTCTAACTCCCCGAATCCTAAGACTTGTTATAAATGTCTCTAGACAGGGCACTTTGTGCCAGAATGTCCGAGTGGTAACTCCGAAGTAGTATGCTTCAAATGTAAACAAACGGGACATTTTGCTAGAGATTGCATTTTTTTTTAATATAGAAGAGAATACAAATTTGAAATTTTGCAAATACTGTTAGGGCAATGATCATATTATTAATGATTGTAAAATCCTCGCAGAAAAGGTCGAAGATAATGAAGTAGAAAACGAAAATTCTTTAAACGAGTACTAAGTTCTCTGGATTCGTGTGACGGTCCTTGACCTAGCACAAGGCTTCCATCAGATAGAGGTCGAACCCAAGGATAGGCATAAAACGAGCTTTTCTAGCCCTTTTGGTCATTATGAATTTAATCGAATGCCATTTGGAATGAAAAATGCACCCGCGACATTTCAAAGATTAATTGATAGGGTACTATTAGGGCTACAGGGTGTTGAGTTGTTTGTGTATACACATCCATATATCAATACATATGGATGATATAGTAATATACGCAAAATCTCTAAAAGAACATAACGAAAAATTAAAAAAAAAACTTATGGGTCGTTTAAAAACTGCAAACCTCAATTTAAGTATAATGTCATGGAAAAGGGACTACTAGCAGTTATAATTGCCGTTACTCAATTTCGTCCTTATGTTTATGGTCGAAAGTTTATATTAGTTACAGACCATCGTCCCTTGTTATGGTTGCACCAGTTAAACGATCCTACTTTACGGTCAAGGTTGGACAGATGAAAGGTCAAATTAAGAGAATATGAATTTGAAGTAAACCGAGGCGAATAAATTCGAATGCAGACGCATTATCCAGAAATCCAGTAGTAGATTCCGTTGACGATAATAATATGGATATAGATTCTGAAATCTCTGAGGATGAGGATCGGGGTGCTGGGGAAGTGCACGTCCTGGAGCGCGCCGTGACTCATTCTGCAGAGAGAGAGATAGATTTGGAACCACGAGTATCGAATAAAGAGATTATATTTTAGTTCTTCGGAGAGGGAGGAAGTATGCGCCAAGATTGGTGCCCGCACAAAATTAGGTGCGGAGGAAATGGAGATTGACACCAAGATTGGTATGGTCATTCAGTCTGTGACCCTGGGGGTCAATTAGGCTAATGCCCAGGCGGGTGATAAGGAGAAAGATGCCTACCAAAGTCACGTTGATGAGAGATTGTCAGTGACACCCCATGAAGCGGACAATGAAAGGTTGTCCGCCGTGTTCTTGGTTCAAGACAATGAGAGGTTGTCTGTGGACCTTGCGAATGAGAACGGTGAGAGGCCGTCTGACAGTGAGAGACTGTGTGGCAGTAAGAGTCTGTGTAGCAGTGAGAGGCTGTGTGACAGTGAGAGGCTGTGTGGCAGTGAAAGACTGCTTAACCTTAAGGCATGCGCACGCAGGCTAAATAAGGGGTTGGTAGAAGTAGATTCAGATGAAAATCAGGATGATTATTTAGATGAGGAAATCAGGAACTCTATGGTAGGCGAGTATCAAAACTTCAGATGTTCTGAAGTGATAGAAAAGGGAGATGAGAATGACGAAGGCGAAATTGCTAATGAATTTCCTCTTCAAGGTGAAAACTCGCAGGGTAGTAGAAATTTGCTTGCCCCTTTATTTAAAACCAGTAAAGAAAAATTATGGATGAGAGAAGATCACTTGATAAATTTTACATTTTGTGATCACATATTAACTACACCTGTAGGTCGAAATTTAATGGGTAATGGACTTGGTTGGTCCATTACCCATATCCGATTCAAATAATTAATATATGCTAACTTGGTAAGACTGTTTATCAAAATATGCAGGGGCTATTCCGTTGGCAAATACAGATGCTCCTACAATTGCAGTTGCTTTTTCTGAACATTTCATATGCCGATTTGGATGCCCTGAGTCAATTCAGACGGACCAAGGACCACAGTTTATGAGTGAAATTATGGCAGGTTTTGCGGAGCTTTTTAAAATTACTCAATATAGATCCTCTGCTTACCACAATGTTCTCTTTTAACACGTCGGTCCACGAATCCACCGGCATAACTCCCCATGAAGTATTATTCCGTCGAAAAGCAATTTTTCCTTCCGAATTTGCTGATGAACAGATTCCCATTACCTACGTCCGATTGATAGACAATATCCTTAATAAGTTGGTTACAACAGAATTCATGTTTCTTTTTCAACTTGAAGCTGCAAGACGAAGATGTAAAAAATGTTATGATAGAAAGGTCAATGAGATGAATTTTAAGGAAGGACAGTATGTTTATTTAATATTAAAAAAAACAATTAATAATTTAGATGACCATTATGGAGGTCCATGCAAAATTACCCGATTAGTGAGCGACTATGATGTAGAAGTCCTTAAAGGAGATGGGACCACATCCATGGTCCATATTAACCGCATAAAACATGCGCTTTTGCGATACGACCCCTGAAAAATACCGATAATAATAAGAAACTTAAAATTAAATTTTATCTCTCCGGAGTAGAGATATTTAAGTGGGGGGGGGCAATGGTAAATAAGACCCTCCTTAATTAAATTAAAAGGACGACCGTCCCTAATCAAATTAAAAGGACCATGTATACAAAATTTTAAAAATTAATTTAGAAGGAATAGATAATTTCGAAATTTAATTATATATATATAATCAAAAACTAAAGGTTAACAACCACCGCAGGGTCCCACTGGGTGAAACCCGAAAAAGCTTTAAATTTTAAATTTAAATTTATCATAATGAATCATCGTGAAAGCATTAAATCTATTATTTTGCAATATTTTTTTTATTTTTTTATTTTGAAATTTCTTGTGAAATTTTTGTCTTGTGAAATGTTTACAAATCTTTATCGATTTTCATTGAAAATTATATTTTTCAAAATAGAATATAATTTCAAATTTTCTCAGGAGTCTTAGGAAAAATTTTTTATTCTCCTGAAACCTTTCAAAATTCTTAAAAAGATTCTAAACGTTTGTTCGAAATCTTCAAAAATCTACATTTTGTTAACAATTTTTAAAAATATTTTCAAGTTTAAAATTATTTTTGAAAGTTGTTTAAACTTCTAAATATATCTTAAACTTACTTTAGTGATTTCACTAATTTAACAGGATTTCAGAGGATTTAAAAAATTTCAATTGATTCTAAAAGATTTCAAATGGATATATATTGTAGAAAAATATTTGCAAGAATTTCAGTAGATTCCAAGGAATTTGTTATTTATTTTTACAAATTGAAAGAATTTCAAAGGACTGCGAATATTTTAGGGCATTTGAAATAAATCCAAAGTATTTGAAAGCGATGTCAATAATTTCAATGAATGCCATAAGATTGTAAAGGGTTTGTTTTCAAGGAATTTTCAACTGCTTTTAGTAATTTAATTGATTCAAAAGGATCTTTTAGGAAATTTTTAATGATTAGGAATATTTTAGGGCATTTCAAAAGAACTCAAAGTATTTTCAAGTACATTTCGATACAGCGGAGTGTAATGTGACGAGTGATCGTCCGCTGTATCGTAATGTACAACATTACGATACTCCACGCTGTCGCATAAAAACGCGTTAATGCACCGGAGTCACATAAATAAATGTAATATACATTTGATATGATATTGTAAAACGTAATGTAGAAGAGTCCGCATTACGGACAAAATCGAGTGCGACGCACGAGAAACGTGATGAAAATGTTCTCGTTAAAACCGAAGGAGCTTTAACAAAAGAGAATTTACAATCACAAAATTACAGTTGTCGATGGTCGAAGTAAATACATTATCGAGCGCGAAGCGTGAGAACCAACAGACGCGCTCAAACTTGCGAGTCAAGCGCGCAGTGCGCGATGAGAATGTGCCTGCGCAGCGCAGCGGTCAGGTTTTTTCTTCATAGGTATAATCATTCACAAATCTTAATTTCGAATTATTTTATTGTAGCGTTTTAAACATTCGTCATTCTACGTCGAAAAGGAATACCCTTTCATTTGCAAAACCCGTAAATTCCTGTAGATTCCTGTGGTTTATATTTTCTGTATATGCTTGTACAAACTTAAAACTACCATAAAATATAACAATGTGCAAAAAAGTGTGAAGTTCGTCCGTATGATAGAATAGAATAATAATATGATAATTAACCTAATATATAATCAGAAAATATTCAGAGGTCGCTCATAGCAAATTTCTCTGTTTTTATAGAAAATCCAATTTTTCTCGATATGAGTTGATCATAACGCAAAATTAAATAGAATAAGGAAGACGCAACTCCATAAAATAAATTTAAATTCTTACAATTTTTCTCATTTAGTTATTTATATTTGAGGAGATATGCGAAGAAATTGGTTATAAACCACGACCAGCGACCTCTAAATATTATTCTATTTATTTATCTTTTCACCTGGTTTACTTTTAACCCGAAGCCAATAACAAAATCGAAAATGATAGCTGAGATTGAGAACTCCTTTCCTTTTGACCTTCCTATTCATGAACAGAATAATTAATTTAGTATCATCAATAAACACCTTTTTTCGCATTCTCAGAAAAAGTCTATTTATAGTAAAATTACGTTCCTTCCATAATGCATCCTCTGGGATTGAGAAGATTTCTTTTGTCCATCAATAGAATCGTTTCACTGTTCAAAGACGTATCCTTTAAATGCAAAACGGAAGTAGTTTTACTGAGGAACGATTTCTTTTGCCTTTGAAAAGAATTCCTTTAACTATTGAAGGATTTCATTTGTTGGCTAGCGGAGAAAGTGCGCCTGCGCATGAGTAAATCTCGTTTAGCACTCAATGTGCGCGAGTAAATTTTTTGATTGCTTGATTTATTTATTAAGAAACAAAGTGAGTGGAATAAGTGGATAATTTGGATTTCTTAATTTAGATCTAGAACGGATTGTTGTTATAGAATTGATAATCATCAATTTTATGTTCACATTTACCAAAGTTCGGCTTTTGTACATTACTTGCACGTAATATCATGCAATAAGTTTTCTTTTAACGTCCAAATTATTCTTTCTTTGGTCCGACAATAGATTTCACTTCAAGATTAAAGGAAATCCTTTCACGGTGAAAGGACAGCATTCGAAGCGACGATCCTTTACTGTGAAAAAATTTGCTCTCATGCCAATTTTGAATCGAAAATATTTTAATGGTGAAAGGAATCGTTTGACAGTCATGTCATGTTTGACAGTCTGTATTAAGAATGCGGTTCTCTAGCAAAATATGTTTGCTCAAAATTCTTATTTTCGTAATTTAAATATCATCATGGATTTCAATTTGTTATATAGTCTGGAGATCTAAACAGTCTCCACATATTGCTTTTTATCTGATGATGGGTTGGAGATAATTTACTAAGAAACTAATTTTATTTTCAACAGAACAATTATTTTGAAACATACGGAATAAAATCAAAATGATGCATACAATTATTTTGCATACAGCTTTTAAAATTAAAGGTCAAACGTCAATATCTGAAACATAGTGATCGTGAATTATTTTTCACTAAAGCTCCTTCGGGTTTAACGCTAGAAGTACCGGAGATCGGCGTAACCCTTGAAGTACCATGTGGGTCATTTTTGACCCACAGTAGGAAACCACCGTTTTATGCGTATTTGGGTGGTGTTTTGGGGGTACCCATCTTTACAGTACGTTCAGGAAGACTCTAAATTGTAACATAAGGAAATTCGGGCTCTAAAATGCATAGTATACTATTATAAATAAAATTTCAGAAATAAACGTTTTATTACTATTTGTAAGTTTAGAGAAGAAATTCCTCAGACTTTCATCAAACATCATTAAACACGTGAGTAAAACAAAGTGAGACGGTTTTTCGTTGTGAAAATATTAAAACAGAGTCAAACCATACTGTTTACATGATTATTAATAGTGTTTTTCTTTTACAGACAAAATAATAAGGTAAGTACAGAGTATCTCTAAAAGATTCAGTGATGCAGCATGTGGCTGAAATGCTTTGCGTATTTTCTTGCTTATTGATATCAGGGAACAAAAACATATAAGAACAAACAAATTCACTCTAGAATTGTGAATATTTTGAAATATTTAAGTGCAATGTCGTTGACAGAATTGTCTAAGCTGGGATGGTATCACAGTGCAGACATTCGACAAGAGTTTTGGCTTGGCAACTTTTGCATAAACAATTTAGAGTTTCAAAACCGTTGTTATTGATATCAAATCGCGGTAAACTACGTACGGGTGAAAAATGACCCACGTGTTACTTCAGGTATAACAAGTAAATTTTTCATACTTCTAGGTGGGCTAGAAAGACGAAATGTTGGTAATTTGTACAACACCATAAATGATTAAAAGTCAAGGGCGCGTTTAATCCTCCTATGATTATAGACGGAGGTACGGCCCTCGACAAACCCTCGTGGGTCAAAAATGAACCACGTGGTACTTCTAGTGTTAATTAACACATTCTCCTCACGTGTGTCGCAAGAAGAAAAGGTGGACAGCAAATTTCCAATTCTAACTCAGAAACAATTCTGTTATTGAATATTTTCTTGTACCTCGTATCTTTTTGTCCAAAATTTTAAATTGTTTATTTGAAATGTCACTTTTCATTATTGAAACACAAACACGCGTCAAATTACAAAGTGATTTATAATGAATTAGTAGATCTTTTTTGGGGACATAACTTCCTTCTCTGCATCTTTTTTCGTATCTTGCATAGTTTGACCGCAAAATGGAATGTTTCATTTTTCATAATTTTTTGTGCGATCATAATTTGAGTTTTCAAAAAAAAAAAAAACTGAAAAGTCATTATGATAATCTTGTAGAACATCCAAGAAGCAACGTTTTTCTTATCCCGACTTATTTTCATATCGTGCATAGAATTTTCAATTCCTAAAACACAATGTTCTGAAAATGTTGGAAAATGCTTCGAGTTTTTGAATTTCTATCCAAAATAATGGGCTAACAAACTTGTTCTTTTCTTTTAGACCTCAGAAAGTGTGCCAAAGTTCAATCCAATCTGATCATTTTTTCGAAAGTTATCGTGTCTACTGACTACAGACTAAAGATAGACTAGAGACAGGCTACAGGCAGACTATAGACATACACATTCGTAAAAATAATTTTTTCTGATTTAGGGGGTTTCAAAACGTAGAGAATTGATGAAAACCGACAAAGTCAAATTTTACATGAAACCAATACCTTCTCATTAGGATAAGAATGTAAAAAGATTTTAGACGTGGAGGAATATTTTCAGAATAACCCTAATTTATCGATACGTAGAGCAGCGCAGGCATTTAATTTGAACCGTAAAACATTGAGAATAATCCTCAAGAACTTTTCGAAACTTCATCCTTTTCAAATATCTACCAATCAAATGTTATCACATACGTTGCGATGGCCAAGCGGGTGGAGTTTTTTAAGCAGATGCTTCAAATTTTCAATCAGGGAGAGATCGATACAAATCGGATTGTTTTCAGCGATGGCTCACATTTTTAGCTATTTGGCTACGTAAATAAACAAACTTTCATTTTTGGGGAAGGGAAAATCTGCATGTAGCCCATTCAAAAGCGCTTTACCCTCTGAAAGTCACTGTATGGGCAGCGGTTTCTTCCAACGGAATTTATTTGTGGTTTTTGACGGTACCGTCTATGGCGAAAGTTATCAGTAACTTCTCAAAGAAAACTTCTTTCATCATGGGAAGGAAAAGGGCTTTGTAAAGAAGCACTATTTTATGCAAGATGGAGCATGCTCGCATCACACCCACAAATTTTTTGAATACATTTGCAAACGATACAGACATCATGTTATTGGATTAAGTTACTCCAAATTTGCAGGTGGTGGTATAAAATGGCTTCCCCACACAACTGATCTCAATCCATGCGAGTTTTTTCTGTAAAATTTTTCCCTTTGTCGTCACGTATTTTTACGAATTTCTCACCCAGATAAAATATGAAAATGACCGTGAGACTTCACTTAACAAACGCCTGTTTGAAATTTTTCAAAATTCTGTCACCCAAAGAAATGAAAAAAAAGAAGACAAACAATGTTTACTTACCTAGCTCTCCTTGTCGATCAATACGTGCAACATATGATGTGAAATAGATAATATCGACCGCAACTAGTTTATCCAAAACCTTTGAAACAACCTAGTCACGCTACATGGTACCACATACCTATAAAGTGGCACTAAACCTAGACGAACCGAATCAAAAAATCGTTTTTCCATAATGTGCTATGCGGGGTTAGGCCCTTTTTTTTCCTCGGCACCCTTCGGTTTAAGACTTTGACTGACTTTGATGATTTTTTGAAAAATGAAAAAAAATGTTATAATTTTTTAGATTACACCCTCGAAACGGCGTTTGGTTGAGGAGTCCAAAAATGTATAAAAGTGTATTCGGAAAAATTTGTGGAATAGGCCATTTTGTTTCCCGACCCTTTAGTTGTTACGCCCATCAACCCAAAACGTAAAGCAACTTAAAGCGGCTATTCAGATAGCGGTTTAGGATATCCTCATTGAAACTTCGAATTTTCCACTATTTATTCATAATTTCTTTTTTATTATTAATGTTTCCTATTCGAAAAAAGTAATCAATTAGTTTTCACACCTTTCCATTTGTCACCTTGTAAAATATATTCTTAAATGACGTATCGTTTTTAAATACGCAGTTGTTTGACATTGTAATCATTTCCAACCCAAAATGTGACTGAAATTAACTAAAAACGACTTGGCTATGCACTATAACAACCTGAACATGTTCGGCTTATTCCCCGTATAAATCGGAACCGGCGATTCGAATTACGAAGATATGTTTTACCTGACTATAAATTAATTCTCCTGCTAGTAGAATGGCATACACATGTGTCCGTGCCAACCTGAAGACAGGTTGTGTTCTCAGCACCCAATTTTCTTGAAGTAATCATTTTAATATCGAAATTCATATTAATTGAAGATTTAAAAACTCGGATGTTATAGTCTTAAAATGGTCATAAGGTCTTCCAAATATTAACTAGGTTAAACATTTTTCAAACAATTATTCTTGTTTAAACAAAATATTTTGCACAGTAAATCATTGAAAGATATAGTTTTCTGGAATTATTTCCACAATTTACGAATGCCATTATTCAGAAAATTATTACCTTGTTCTTGTATTCGAATTTTTAATCAAAAAGATAAGTTTACCACCAAGAGAAGAGAATTTAAACAAAATATATAAATTCAGAACAAAATTGTTAAAATATTAAGTAAAAATGATTTTCAACCAAACACGTGGATCTTCAATCAATAAAATTAATTTTTGACAAAGAATGTCAACTTTAACCTTCAAGAAGTCAAAGTTTTTCAAATAAGTCGAAAAGTCCACACTGAGGTACGCAGCTTTTTAAATCTTATGTGTTCAAGTGGGTTAGAATATTTTATTTTATTTGGAGAGTGAAAAATAAACCAGATGTATTTTATCATGTTATTGTTTGTTTTTTATTTTGTATAGACTTTTCTCTCTAGTTTTAAATGATTCGAAGAACTTTCCTGTTCAACCATTTTTTGTTGTTACGTAGACAGTTTATAACCAATTGAAACCAATGCCTTTCATTAGAGATGAAAATTTAATAATTATATCTCCGAAGGACAATCTTGAAACTAATAACGTCGTCATCACACATATATGTGTGAGATAACGACCATTTACGTATATATTTGTACTCTGATGATGCAACAGAATATTCTTTAATTACATTTGTTGGTCCAGTTATTCACTGAAGCATTAATCAGTTTTTCATCTACATTATGAAAATGAGGATGTTCTATACTTTTGTTTTCACTCTGGCGGTCCTATTTAATTCTATTGGTGAATATACTAATATAATATATTGATCATTTTTATTATATTCTATATAATACATGCATGAATACGGCCACTTCTCAGGCCTGTGGAGCGAACGCAAAGTCCCCTTTTCAGCTTTAGTCATACAACGGCCATTTTTATATTTATGCTATCAACAATTAAGACATCACAGTAGTGTTATCGCCGAGCGAGAAATCCTGCGGTACGAGACGGGACAAGACGAGACATATCTGCTGTCTCGGTATTCCACGTCTAGGTTTGCCTCGTCTCGTGGCATCCTTTCTCGTGCCTCGCCTCGATTTTTCCGAGGAATGTGACAGATGAGAGCTAGCAGAGCAGAAAGCTCGCGGGAGCGTTCTTTTGCCACTCTGACGCGCTAATGCTAATTAGCGTTTATTAATGAATATTCAAAGGCGAAATCTGATTACATATTATACTTCTTCGTTCATTACTGAATAATTTTACATCAAACACGAGTAGGTTACGATTTTTTCGAAGATTCAACCTCACTCTATTAGTATTTTGCTTTGTTCCTATTAATAATTTATTTTGTCAATTATAACAACAATGAGTTGTGGTATATTCTAACACAGTAAGCCTCAATAATTTTTAACCTGATTTATCATTTCAAAGTATTTTATACCAAACACGAGAATAAAGTATCAAGCTCTTTTTGAAGTTTGTTCAACAAGAAACATTAATCCACTATTTCTTTTCGCAGAGTCAAGTTCGCAGGCAAGCAGAGATTGCCATGACACTCCCCGCCCGGTTCACTGTCGCTCTTCTCCTTCTCGTCGTATACTTCAGGCTCCTGACTATTATAAGCCTAATATCTTCTTTCTTTTCTTCCATCATTTATTCCATCTCCTCTGATTTCTCCTGCATATCACTGTTCACATAAGCCCCCACTATCTTCCACTTCTCTCCTCCTATCTTTACCTCTTCTACTATTCATCCTTTTTTTTGGTCTTTCCTCTCTTTCTTATCCTTCCCTGTTATCCATTCGTTCCTTACTCTCATCACCAGTACTCACATTGCTCTGCCCTTTTCATTCTTCCTCTTTGAATTTTGAACGTGCCATTCGTAACATCTTGGTAACCTTCCCCTTACTCTTTCCTGTCCCTTTTTATCTAGCCACGTTTCCATCATTATTACTACATCACACTGTGTCCAATTTCTCATAAGCTCCCTATGCTTTCGTTCCAATCCTGCGATATTCCAGTAACATATCTTCCATTCTTCCCTACTTTCGTTTCTCGTCTCTTTTTGCTTCTTACTATTTCCTATTATCCTATCTCCCGTTCCTTTCTGTCCTTGTTTCCCGGTACCTCATTTCTTACTAGCTTTTCCCTTTTTTTTCTCAATCCCACCATACATCTTATAGCTGTATTCTTTCATACTTAACCCACGTTATTTTTCCCTTACTTCTTCTCTCTTCCGCTATCTGCCTTAACTGATACTGCATATTTCTTTCTACTGAGCTCAAATCATCCTCTATTCTCTCTGAGCTTCCATATAACAATCTCTTGTTTGTCATCACTTCTCTCTCATTTCTCCATCTTTTTAGTTTCACAGTTCTATTGTTTCTCCTCGTCGCATTTCCTTTCCTACACTTTGTATTTCCTCTATCTCTACTTTAGCATCATTTTTACCACATTTTACATTCATTGCTTCAATTATTCCCCTTCTAATCTTAGACCCTTTATCACTATGTTTCTTTTACTTTCATCTCTTTCTTTTCTTTCTAACCTTCTTTCTATTTCTCTTAGCCTTTCCCTCTCATTATTCTCATTTCCCCCTACACCAAACTCCCGTTTTGATTTTTTGATCTTCACTAACCTACCTTCCAACTGTGTTACCTTTTTATCATGCTCATCCTGTTTTTCTAATCTTTGTTCTAAAGTCTGCATGCTTTTTTTCATAATTTTCTCTAACTTCTTCCCATTTTCGCATCTCTTTTCTGAGTTCGGCCATTTCTTTCCTAATTTATTTTTTTATTTCCTCTTCTCTCTTTTCCTGCCTTTTTTCGTTCATCTGTATTACCTCTATCCTCATTTCATGCGATTCTTCTAACAGAAGAATTTCTGAATCGTTATTTAATTATGTAAGAAACAAAAGAGTAAATATGAGAGAGATAAAAATATCATCTACGAAAATCGGATGAAGATCAAATTCTGCGATTCATTATTTTGTTCGCTTACTTAATTAATGAAGACTCCCTAATTTAGTCAAAAAAATTTTGTCTAATCGTTGAAATACGTGTTTTCTAAAATCTCTTTAAAAATAACGTATTTGTCCCAAAACGGTTCTGTGGGTTGAGCATCTTCGGCCTACCCGACTTGACAGTTAAAGGTAAATTCACACAGAAGATTGTTTATTTAGTAATTCGGAATTCTTGAAATTTCTTTAAAAAAGATATACAATTTAATTTTAAAATCAAATTTATTCGCACTCATTACTTTATTGCTCTTATTAATTTAAAACAGAAATCATAACTAGAATATAAATTATTCTGTTGCTAGTAATTATTAACTGAAGAAATTGAAAATGTGTTAATCCTAATATTGAATTTTATTCAACAACAAGATAAATGTTTAATTTCACAAATAGTGTGGAACATTGCGATAATTGAGAAAAAAGCTAAGCTGAAAATTCAGTTTCTCTACAAATGAAAAAAAAGAAAAAAGTTTTATTCCGGATGTAACGAGAATTTTGGAATAGAAAATTAAATTTGAGACAATCTTGAATAAGTCAGAATTACATTTTTTCCATATTTGCATATATGCTTTGGACCAACCGTTCCATTTTCAGTATTCAATGTCGATTTAGTAAAATGAATAAATGGAGAGATGTTGTTTCATTTGAATACAATAATATCCTAATTTGAAAAATCGTGGGTAAAGATGTTCTGCCAATATTTGATTTTTTATTATTCTAAAAACAGAAACCCCTAATTCGAATTCTCTTTGACAAAATCGAGCACCTGCTAATTACTTTAGCAGGTCGTATTTGCAAGGCTGAAAGTTAATTTTTCGATCAAATGTAAAAAATCACTAGAAAGCGGTAGCACTCCACATTACTTCAATATCCTCTTTGCAAGCTTATCCACATGCGAGAAATTGTTACAAAAGGAAATTGTTACAAATGTAGAAATTGCCGAAGTATGAGGAGACTCGAATCAATCATTATTAAGAGAGAATGTTTTTAATATCAGAAACCTCACTAATGACAATTTAAAGTTTTCCCTGATTAATCAAGTCGTTAAAAAGTTTTTGTCCATATCTCAGGGAAATGCAGATGTAGAACGAGGATTCTCGAATTATCAACGAGTTCTTACTGACGACAAAGCAGCAAATGGAAGAAAGGACTTTGGATGCGCGGCTTACAGTTTTTCATTCGACAAAAAATTTCAAAAATGAATTACACCCGTTTCTTCTAACGCAAAAGTTAATAACAAAAACAAATTGAGCGCATAAGACGGAAGGATTTTAAAGGTGCTCATGTGCAAATGAAATTCTTGCCGCTGCTGAGAAACTAAAAAAGGAACAACAGCTCAAGGATATAGACATTCGTAATTTATCTAATGAAATTGAATCAGATAGAATAAAGTGGTTGGTGACCTTATCCGTAGAAAGCAATCCTAATCTTCGAATGTTTCTGCACCTGAACCTTCTGTCGAAAATGAGTCAAAGAAAGGAAAGGAAAATTTTTCAGAGATGTCGTACCAAATAAACACAAGAAAAACTACTCGGATGTCACAAAAACAAGAAAGGATTCTGCCAATAAACTAAACGACAAGGATGAACAAGGAATAGACAACAAGGGTGGACAAAGAAAAGAACAACAAGAATGAATAAGGAACAAACAACAGGGATAAACAAGGAACAAATAAGGAGGATAAACATAAAAAACTTCAAATTCAATCAAATAGTCAAGCCAGCTACCAAAAGAAGCAAACCCGGTAAAGACTACATTTCGAAAAAGGTTAAGAAAAAATTTCGGACATAAAAAAAAAAAAAAACAATTGATTCTTTTTTTTGGTAATGAAAAGAATCTGGATTCTAACATAGGTTGCAAACACAGTCTATTCACTCGATGTGTGTACAGTCAAAATAGTGCTTCACGTTACACCTCCTTCTATTCATTATTTTCATTATTACATAAGTTTGATACGTGAAAAATTTCATTAGATGGAATTTTCCATATACATAACTAATTTCCAACTCGTTAGGATTGAAATAAGAACCCTCGTCAAAGATAAGATTAAATCAATGAAAATCTGTTTAGCCGGAATCTTGGCTCCAAACTGTATACATTTCTTATGACATAGTTTATTTAGTGACATACATACTATGCCATCGAACAGAATATCTTTCGAGAAATCTTCGAGCGGAAAATTTTTGTTTAAATAAAATGATATTTGTCAATCCAGCGTTATCTCTTCTTTTCAGAACAACATGACGAATAAAGAATATTTTTATGAATTCTCGTTTGGTCTTCCTACTTAGAAGCAGTTTATCAACGGAAGAGACAACAAAAAACTTTCGATCTACTGAACAAATATTGTATGGTAGTCGTTAACCAGTAGTTGGCATAATGAAGACCCTTATTGGAATTTCAGTCATCCTGTTGGCCGTTTTTCTAGATTCTGTTGGTAAATATATAATATTAAGGATATAGACCAAACTCATTTCCTATCGGGCAGATACTACACTTCAAGTTGCAAAATCTCTGAGTGATATTTTTCTGATTTTAGTCAAAAATATGTTCCATTGTGTTACAAGTTTTTGAAGTTTGACGTTTATTTTTCAAAAAGAAGATACATTTTTTTGTCAAACTTCTATTTAAAAAAACATCATTAAAATCAAACTTCATTATTCACGAATGTTACTTCTGAATTTTTATTAAAAAATATTCATGACAGATGGTGTTTCATTAATCATCATACTAAGATACCGTTACAAGAATTCAAGAAAGGAATTTCACATATTTTAGATTTTACAATATTTCAATTTGATGATATATATTATATAAACAATCTTTTGGAACTCCTATGGGATCTCCTATTTCTGCCATATTATCTGAAATAGTTATGCAAGACTTGGAATCTCATGCTTTTTCAAAAATTAATTTTGAAATTCTAGCTTACACTAGTTATTATGACGACTCGTTTTTAATTATACCAAGTGATAAACTCCATCATATACTTTCAATCTCAACTCTTATTATTCTAGACTGAAATTTACTTTTGAAACAGAAAATAATAATTCTATAAGTTTTTTAAACCTTGAAGTAATTAGATATCCAAACAATAGTATCATCACGAATTGGTTTCGCAAAAAAACATATTGAGGTAGATTTCTTAATTTTCCATCAGATCATCCTGTGCAACATAAGATTGGTTAATAAAAACAGTTCTAGTAGCTATTAAAAATTGAGATTTTGTTATCGTAGTTAGATTACAATTTAAAATTAATTTTTCCTCAATACAATCCAACGCAAGATCTAATGGTATGCTATCAAACATTGAAAAAACGTCCAATGTAACTGAAGAATATGTTAAAGGAACTTTAAATTTCTCCAAAGAGTCTTTTAAATCCCAACTATTTTTGACAAACGATTCTGTATTTCCTGAAGCAGGTTTTGAAACATTTGAGTTATATTTAGCTTTGTAAGTTGTAAGTAGGAGATCCAACTGTGGACGCAACTAATTTCCATTTCAATCTTGGTTTATGAACTTTTAGAAAAGCATAAGCTTTAGCTACAATAACATCATATGTTTTCAATGTATAAGTCATTTTCTCATTAATTAATATTTTTTTCTTCCATCTAATAGCTATATCATTTCATTTTTCTTCTATAATTGGCACCAGAATAGTTTTTATATTATTATAAAGAATATTATTGTGAAGCATGTTTTCAACAGTTTTATTGTAATTATCTCCATTAACTGCTATTGTTATGTTACATTCATCTGCCTTAAAAAAAGTTAATCTTTGTTTTCTTCGACAAATTTCAACAAGTTTACCAGATTTTTCGAGATTCTCAAAGTTGTTAATTCGATCCCGGTTGGAGATTAATTGAGTAACTGTTTTGAACTTGAATACCCGGAAGCCTGAATAATACCTCCTCGAATGTCTTGCGACTTAAAGTCATTGACCTGATTTGTAATGGATCCGATGCGTGAATTTTTTTGCAACCAGCAGAATGAATTATAGTTCACAATTGGGTCGCTCTAATTCATATTTTTGAGTATTGAAATTGAGAAGTCATCCATTTTCTAATTCTTCTTGCAGAATTACTTTCACCGAAAAGATTGCCCGGTCAGGTCTACGTGCCGGAAGGTGCTCCCAGTACATCCCGTTCATCGCCGCCCAAAGAAATTAATAATGAAGTAGAGGTAACTACAAGTGAGCGGGAAATTCCAAGAGGTATCTACATCGAAGATCCTATTCGTGGCTTTATCAAAGCAGATAAAAAACGAAATCTTGTTATATTCGAATACGAAAATATCATCATTGGAAGAATGGAGGAAGAACAAATTCTTCCTTTATTTAATAAACGTCACGAGATAATCAGAATAGACAACAATCAGAATGGCCTGCGAATTCCGATGGACAGGACTGAAGCTGAGCGTTGGGGTGTGTATGGAAAATACTCTGAGTTCTTAAAAAACCCTGCACCAGCATTCGGTTAATGTTATTTTCATGAAAACATAATGGAATAAGCAGTCTGGTAATAAAACTAATAATGAACCTAAATTTACTACATTTTATATCCCATCAAAACATATTATTACAAGATAATCAGAATAGGCTGCAACATAATAGCCTGTGGATTCCCATCTCCCTTTTTTATTGCCTAACCTTATACCTCTGCAACGTGAAACTCCATTTTATATCTCTCCTCTTTACAATCTTTCCCTCTTCATTCCTCTTCCTCCTTCCTTCTTTTCTTCTCCATCTCACCGAACACTCCCTTCACGCATTCAACCGCCCGTTTGTCCCCACTTCCATGCAGTCATACCTTCATGCTAATCTAACTTCTTTTCACTTCCTCGCAATCCTCCAGCCAATGTACCATCTTTGTATACCCCTTCCCGCACAATTTACACATTCTTTTCTCCCTAGAAAGCCAGAACCTATTAAAACGCTCCATGCACCCACACCTCATCCTCGATATAAGCTCCTGACTCCCTTTCTCTATTTTCTTACACAAATCCTGCGCTCTTTCCCTTGGCATAATCCATCCGTAATTCACATTAAACCTTGGTTCTCTTATTCTCTCCTCTCCTTATGCCTTCTTTCACTCCATGCCGTTCTTCTTCATTACCTCATACACCTTTCTCCCCTTCTCATGCATCCTTCTCACTTCATCCATCTGCAGCCCATTCCTTCTAAAATCTCTTCCAACCTCCACCTTCCCCTCTCCTCCTCTGTTCTCCTTCTTCCACCAATACTCTTTAACCAGCTTCTTTCTCCCCTCATTCAGAAAATTTTTCCTAATACTTACACGCCCGATTCCCTATTAGAATCCCTAAACTTGTTCTCCCCGCCTTCCTCCTAACTATCCTTCCACCCCCACATCTCCTTTTCATAAAATAGCACGCTCATCACTAGCGAGTCAAAAAATTTCATTCTCCTTCCAAAATCATCCGCAAATAAAAAATTTCCCGAACACCAGACCTGCATCATCATCATGTTGGCCCTCCTCACACTTTTTTATGTGACAATCCGCTCTCCCATTTATCCGAAACAGGAAATCCAGGTACAAAAACTCTTTCACATCCTGCACCGCGTGTCCCTTCCACTTCCATTTCCCTCCCTTATCCCTTCTACCTCCTCTTCTGAACACCATAACCTTGGACTTTTCCGCATTTAGCTCTAACCTATTCTTATCCAGGTATCTTCTCAACCTCTTCATCATCTCCTTTAAGGCCTCCTCGCATTTTGTTAGCAACACTATGTCATCTGCATTCCTAGTGACCAAATTCTGGCTCCTCCTACGCTAGCTCCTCCTAACACTCCGCTCTCTAGCTCTTATTTTCATATCCGCCGTTAAAATTACAAAAAGTGTTGGGCTAAGTGGACACCCTTGCCTTAAAGCCCTATCCATCCAGGAACCCTCCGAAAACCCCTTTCCTCCTCTTACCTTATCTTTCGTCTCTTCGTATATTTTCCTCACTCTCTCGAACATGCCTCTCTCCACTGCCCTTTCCTCCATCGCCTCCCACAAATTCCCCCTATCCACCGAAGGAAACGCGCCTTTGAAATCCACGAAAAACGCGTACACTTAGTCTCCTTCTTTGTTAATACTCTATCCACGTCGTGTTGCAGAACGTAGATATTGTCGATAGTGCTCCTACCGGACCTCAATCCCGCCTACGTCTCCGGCAATATTTCTTTTCCCTCGACATCTTTCCGCAGCCTCTCCTTCAACACCATCGCATATACTTTGTACGCCGTATTCATAAGCGTAATCCGTCTATAGTTCTCCTGCCTATCCCTATCTTCTTATACAGTGGTACTATCAATCCCCCTTTCCACCCTCCTGGGAATCCCTCCTTCCTCCATACTTTCTTCACTACCTCCATCAGCCTCTTCCTAACCTCTTGTCTACTAAACAGCCACGCCTCATTCTCTACTCTCTCCAGCCGTGCTACCTTTGACCTTCTTGAATTTCTCATCTGTTTCTCTATTTCCTCATCATTCAACTCCTCCCCCTCTATCATCCTGTCTCGTCTCGATACATAAATTTATCAGTTCGCACAACCTGTGAGGTATGTACTCGCCACCGTATTTAAGCATTTCGGCGCTAATACTGTCTACACCAGCAGCCTTACCATTTTTTAAGTACTTGGGTGAAAACATCAATATTCGCGTTGGAAAATCGCAGCCAAATATTAATTTACAATGAAGTAAAAATTCCAAGTTAACAAATGTTGTACTTAAGGAATTATTTAAAAAATTTATTTAGCGACGTATATTTGAGGTGAACATTTTTCATTTAATTATTTGTATAGAAAAGTTATCTTTGAAATTATTACAACATTTATATATATATATATATATATATCCAAATTTGATGTATGTTGAACAATTATTACTGTTACTTATTTTATTTTTTTATTTTAAGTAGTGTATTGATCTTACTACTAACATTATGATAATTTGTAATACATCTTTGGCAACAAAAAATAGTAACGAGATCGTTTTTCCGAGAAGAGTCTGTCGGTTTGGTCAACGGTGTGGTGTAACACTGTAACGGGATAGCGTGAGGAAATTGTTTTCCCCGAAAAGTTTATTTGTATCCAGAAAAGCGAGCTCTATATCTATGCATGTGATGTGGTACTCTTTTCCACGATGGATGTGCCTCAAGATACAAAATTGCATTGAAAGGAATAATTGCAAAATGTTTCTCAGCATCTACCAGACCCAGTTCTCCTAATACTGCGTTTCCAAACTAATCACTCGAAGCACTTATGCCTAAATTATTAGAAAAAAATCTTCTGGCTATAAAAGAAGAACTAGCTAAAAATAAGGAAGATTTCAACAATACCATCCAGAATCTATCCATTAAATTGGACACAATATCTGATCGTCAGAAAGCCACAGATGAGTCTGTGGAACTTATCAAGACTCGACTTGATACTGTTGAAGCTACATTATCAGATATGGAAAATGCTAGCTCATCTGCTGAAACAAACGAAGTTGTATCTGAATTCCTGAATCGTCAGCTCAGAGCGAAAAACATTATTTTTTTATGGATATCCTGAATCCAATGCAACCACAGCCGAGCTGAGAATTGCTGATGATAGGACGAAACAAACCGACATTTTTGTCACAGCTGAAATGTCACTGGACGGTTTGAAAATTTACAGGGTGGGCAAAAAAACTCACAAGAAACCTCGGCCAATCAAAGTCGTCTTCTTCGACACTGGCTAAGCGTTAAAGCTATTGCCTAACAAACCCAAATATGATGGCCCGTACAGATTCCATGCTGACCAGACCGTGATGCAGAGAGAACAGTTCAAAAAGCTGAAATTAGAACTACAAGAGCTTCGAAATAAAGGACAAGTCGATAACACTATCCGTCTTTTTAATGGTGTTCCAAAAATTATTAGTGTCCAGCCTACTAAAAGTCTACCAAATGCAAGAAACTAATGAAAGTCTCGCCTGGGTCACCAACTTCCACGTCTACCAGTATATCCGTTTACTACCAAATTGTGAGAGGGCTAAGAACGAAACTGCAGGAATTAGGAAACGCCATCTCAGTCTCATCTACTCGATGGGATGTCATCGTATTTACGAAAACTTGACTGCATCCTGGCATAAGTGATGCCCAACTCGGCCTCAATAATTATCACGTATTTCGGCCAGATAGATCTTCAAGTACCAGCGCTCTTGAAAGGGGCGGGGGTGTACTAATAGCCATAAGTAATGAACTACGCTGTAATCTTATACCTACCTCAGAAAATAGTGTTGAACAGATTTTTGCTAAAGTTCAATTTCCTCATATTGATTACGTAGTTGGCTCTACTTATATTCCTCCCGCTTCGTCACATGAAATTTACCTAATGCACTGTACCGAAATCAGCAATATCGCTATTAGATGCCCCCACGCTAAACTCTTACTTTTAGGTGACTACAATTTACCTGGGATCTCATGGTCAAATGACGAACTAGGTGTCTCAATGGAATCAGGACCCTTAGTCAGTGGCCCTTTACTCAACGCAGCTGAAACTATTGCAATTACCTACGGTTTCTTAAACCTTAAACAGTTAAATGTAGTATCAAATAGTTTAGACAAAGTTTCAGATGCAGTATTTTCTGATATCCAAGAACTGTGTATACAGGTTGAAATTGATCCCTTAGTTCGCTGTGATGCATTTCATCCTCTGAATATTTCTATTTCTATTAGTCTTCCAGGAAAACAGCCTTCTGCTGCGGATTCATTTTTTATACTAAACTTTGGTGAAGCAAATTTGCAAGCGATTCACGAGTATCTAGGATAGGTTAATTGGGGTGCAGAACTTCATGATGACGATATTGAGACATCTATCGAGCACTTTTACTATCATATAAATTTCCTGATCGAAAAATATGTTCCTAATAGAAAAGTTTCCTCATCTACGTCTCCCAGATGGTTTAACCTGGAGATAAAAGAGACTAATTCGATTAAAAAAGAATAGCACATTAGAAATTTAAGCAAACGCAAACGCAAACGCAAACGAATTATGATGCTTTTTCATATCTCAGATCTAGATGTATAACATTAAGTGAAATATTATACTTCGAGTATACAATCAGAATTGAGGACGATATAGAAAATAATGCAATGACCTTTTGGCGTTTCGTTAACAACAAACGTTCTAAAACATCTGTCCTAACATTCTTAACTCATAATAAAGTAGAAAAAAGCAATGGAAATGAAATCACTCACATTTTTGCAGATTATTTCAAATCATTTCGTACAATTAGCGATTTTTCTTACTGCTTAAATGATCTCGAATGAAAATCTCTGATAAGGTAAAGATTCTTGACCCGCATAAAAGCGCAGTATCATATGGTGTACCTCTTCGGTTTTGTATAGAATGTGAATCTGTTATCGTTGAACATTCGCGGTTGATATACAATCAATCATTAAGAACCGGAGTTTTTTCAAAGAGCTAGAAGGTTGCCATAGTTACCCCGATACATAAGGCTCGTAACCGACAACATGAAAGCAACTGTAGACCGATATCCATATTAAATGTAGTCTCTAAGATACTAGATAAGGCAATCGCAGATTATCTCCAAAGCTCGTTCAGAAATATCTTGGCAGATGAGCAATATGGGTTCTGCTCTCGTAGATCCACAGTAACTAACCTCAAAGTTTACAGACAATATATCACAAACTGTATGGACTCAGGTAACCAGGTAGATATTATTTATATAGACCTCGCTGAAGTTTTCGATCCGGTTAATCATGATCTACTTCTCTCGAAATTAAAAGCTTACGGTGTTACAGGAAGTAGGAAAATTCGAATCTTATGGTTACTGCCCCAGTTCGGGAGTTCCCCAGGGCTCGCACCTGGGGCCGATACTGTTTATCATATTCATCGATGATATCACTCGAGTAATAACTTCCGCGAAACTCTTGCTCTGTGCTGATGATCTGAAATTATTTTCAATGGTAAGATCATTTGAGGATGCTCAACGCCTACAAAGGGATTTAGATAGTGTCAGTCAATGGTGTCAAATGCATGGAATTTCTTTTAATGTCGAAAAGTGCCATGCTATCGTATCCTAGCGCAAATCTACAATTATAGAATATCAGTATCATATCAATGGATTTTGCCATTTTTCCAAATCCATTCTTGGATTCATTCTCATTCACCCCTCTAGCCCCCTCCAACTCCCTCGTCCACTCCTCACCCATTCCATCCTCCTCTAGAATCTTTACCACATTCTCTTGCTAGCTTCCTTTATCTTCCATTCCTCTCCTACATCCTTCCCATACTCTTTCTAGACCATCTTCTTTCTCCCCTTTTCTAAATTATCCTTTCTTTTCATTATTTCATACCATTTATTGTATTCTGCTTTCTCAATAATTTTCCATCTTTGCATTTATAGTCTTTCCCTGTCCCTTCTCTCCAATTCCTCATAGCTTACTCCATTCCTCTCTCCTATATCTCTAGCACTAAAAAACTCCCTTCTTTTTTCTTCCAACTTTGTTATTTTTACTGCCCTCTCTCTCCTTTCTTCTACCTCATTCAAACATTTTTTCGCTAGCTCCCCTCCCTTAACTTCGTCTCAAATAGCCATGCTCGCTTACCCGCTCTAGTACTTAATTTATAACTCTGTGCCTCTTCTTTACCATATATCCAGGCATCCTCCAGTCTACTCCTAGCGTCCTCCTTATATACCTTTCTTGTAAAATCTCAATCTCTTTCCTTTCCTTCCAGCCCCATATTTTCGCTCCATAACCTAATACCAGCCATACCAACGTATCAAATAACCACATTCTCCTTCTTCAATCTTTCTCGAACCTTCTTTTTCCTCTTCCCCATATATGTTTCATTATCCCTGCGGCTTTTTTAAATCTTTTCTCTTATATGAGCTCTATGATATCCATTCATTTGCAAGGTATATCCCAAATATCTAAGCTGCTTTACTTCTTCAAACTTTACTCCCATCATTCTCCCAGTCCATTCTTTCTTTCTTCCCCCTCCTTTTCTAAACCTTATTATCTTTGTCTTTTCTACATTTAAATTTAACTTTTTGCCATCTAAGTATTTCTCCAATCCTGTAATCAAGCCCGTCATCCCTTCTTCAGCCTCTGCCATCAACACTATATCGTCCGCGTATGCCAGTGTATATGTTTTCCTTCCCATCTGAATTTCCGATACTCTCTTCAATGATCCCTCTGGCATACCCTTTTTCACCATAACTTTTTCAGTCCCGACTCGGTCCAAGGAGTCGAACGCCGCTTTTAAATCTACGAATATTGCTATAATTGCCCCTTTCTCCCTTTTAGTGTCTTTATTTATTAGATAATTCGGAACATATATATTGTGCATCACACCCATCCTTTTCCTAAACCCTGTCTGATTCGGTTGTCCTTTCTTTTTTCCCTCAACTTCTTTCTTGAATCTCTCCGAAAGAACATTACATATACTTTATACAATGTTGGCATTAGCGTCACACCCATATAATTTTTATCCTCCTCCCCTTTGCCTTTCTTCACTATGGGTACCACTACTCCTTCATTCCATAATTCTGGCAACCCCTTTCCTCTCCATAATCTATTACACATTATCCATACCCATTCCTCTAGTTCTGTCCCACCATATTTCCAGACTTCATTTGGAATCTCATCTATACCAGGTGCCTTTCCATCTTTTATTATTCCTAACACCTTGACAATTTCCTCCCTTGTAAAGTCCTCCTCCTCATCTGTTTCTCCACCATCTTTTCCTCCTTTCCTAACTTTTGTCTCTACCCCTCCTAGCAAATCCATAAAATATTTTTCCCATTCTACCTTTTCAATATCCTGGTTTACTCTTTTTCTTTGTTTTCTCCCTTTATTCACTACTTTCGAAACCTCTTCTTCCATCCTATCCTTCTACGTCACTCCCTCAAACCTTTCATTCTCCTCCTCTTTCTTTTGATCTCACAACTCAGTGTACTCCTTCTTTTTTCTCCTATATTATACTTCACTACTTTGTTCTTTTCTCCACTTTCTCAATTCCTTTCTGACCTCCTTCTTTTTCTCTTTACATTCCTCATCCCATCCATTTCTATCTCCTCCTTTACTAGCTTCTTTTTTTTCTTGTGCTTTCTAATCCTCTTTTTATTTCTCCTATTCTCGCATTGAAATCTCCCCCTAATATAAGCCTCATCGCTTCTTTATTTTCTTCCATCATTTCTTTCATCTACTGTGATTTCTCCTGCATATCTCCGTTCACATAGATCCGCACTGCCTTCAACTTCTCTCCTCTTACATTTACCTCTTCTACCATTATTCCTTCTTTTTGCTCTTAACTCCGTTTCTTATCCTTCTTATCCTTACTCATTCCCATCCCTTTTTATCTAGCCACCTCTCTATCATTACTACTATATCTCATTGTGCCAAATTTCTCATAAACTCCCTATCCTTTATCTCCAATTCTGCTATATTCCGGTAACATATCTTCCATTCTTCCCTACTTTCTTTTCTCGTCTCTTTTTATTTGTTACTATTTATTATTTTCCTATCTCTCGTTCCTTTCTCTCCTAGTTCTCCGGCACTATCAATTATTCTATTCCTTCGTCCGAATCCCACCATACACCTTCTATCTGTATTCTGCCATATTTAGCCCACGTTCTTTTTCCCTCTCATCTCTCCTCTTCCGCTATTTGCCCTCATTTATACTGCATATTCCTTTTTAACTTTGTCAAATCATCCTCTATTCTCACTCTGCTTCCATATAACAACGTCTTCTTTGTCATCACTTCCCTCTTATGATCACATTTCTTAAGTTTAAGTTATACCATTTTTTCTCCTTTTCGCATTTCCTTTCCTACACTTCGTATTTTCTCTATCTCTACCTTAGCATCTATCCTTTTTAGCACATCCTCCACTTCTGCCGTCAAGTCCTTCCTTTCTAATCTTAGACCCTTTATAACTATGTTTTTCTTTCCTTTATCTCTTTCTTTCCTTCCTAATCTTCTTTCTACTTCCACTAGCCTTTCCTTCTCAATATTCCCACTCTCCGCTTCACTTAACTCCCGGTTTGATTTTTCAATGTTCAGTATCCTATCTTCGAACTGTGCTACCTTTTTATTATACTTATCCTGGTTGTCGAATCTTTGTTCTAAAGTCTACATTTTTTTCAAATTTTCCCTAACTTCTTCCCATTTTCGCATTTTTTTCTGAGTTCGGCCATTTCTTTCCTAATCTCTGGTCTTATTTCCTCTCCTCTTTCTTCCTACCTTTTTTCTTTCATCTGTATTACATCTGTCATCATTTCCTGCAATTCTTCTATCTTTAACTTTTCAACTTCCATTGGCCCTCTACGTTTAATTCTTTCTTTGTCTTCCTCCTTGTTTTTCTCCCTCGCTCTATTTTAATCTTTTCCCGGTGGTGTTCTAATCATTATCGGGTTTCTTTAGCGTGTATCCTACTTCTATCTTGTCTCCACTACTTCCTCTTTCGTCCTATCCCTCTTTCTATTTATGAATGGTACGATTGAGCCGAAACTATCCGCCCTCAATCTCTCCCTCTTGATCGTTTTAATATATGGACCCCTTTTTTTCGTCTCACTGTTCGGCGTGTGGAATACTTTCTCATCTGAACCCATCAAAACGATTCCAAACCACCTCTGCCCGTGTCGTCTTACGTAACTTGCGTAGCTTCTGTCACCACCGCGCTACCTCACCCCGCTAATCGTTCCTTCTTCCATGCTTCTCTCTCCATATCCCTCCCTGTCATCGCTACTCGGCTACACCTGTCTTCCCACCCTATCACTCTCGCTAAACAACCTAACTTCTCAGTCTACCCCAAATAGTCTCAAACTCTCAAAACATCACACATACATTCACTTTAATTCTTTTTAACACGCAGACTCTCTCTCATAAAACCCTCTAATACACTCCTTCAACCAACTCATCTCAAATTCCATTGAAAACTCACTAAAATTAGCACCACTCAATTACCCCTAGCTAACATTTTCATGCCGGAAACGAAAGTCCTATTTTGGAACCTTTTGAAACCTTTATAAAATATCTTCAAATGCTTGTGAAATCTTTTTAAATATTTTAAAATCCAATGGAATCTTTGAAATGTTTGCGAAATTTTTGAAATCTTCGAAATTATTTTCAAAATCTTTGCGATACTTTAAAATCTACCAAAATATTTTGGAATCTCTTAAAACCTTCAAAAGATATTTCCAAATGATTGTGATGTATCCTGAAATATTTCGAAATCTATTACAATCTTTGAAATCTTTGAAATGTTTGCAACATCTTTCAAATCTTTAAAATTATTTCCAAATACTCTGAAATATTTTGAAATCTTTTACAAACTTCATAAAATCTTTTGAAAGCCTAGTAACATAGTTATAATACAGAGTATACTTAATATTCAGTATTTTACAAAGAAAACTTAAAATATAAAAATTATAATTATCTAACTTACCTTCACGTTTCGGAGATTTTCTCCAAAAAGTCGTATGCAGTTGCAGTACCATGTACTAACCTTCCTGACCTATCGAGGTTATGCCAAAAAACTCACTATTCCGCGAAATATTTCAGTCGTTTGTTGATTCTATAATACTGTTTTTTAGTTGGCAAATTCTTGTACGCCAACAAACACAGTTGAAAGACACTTGAAAAACACTGACTGCATGCATGCAGGCTAACGGACCGCAACTTTTTCAACTGCGCAATAAGCGACAATATACACGACTGACTACTCGCGCAATGTCGGGTATATTTATTTGTATGATTATTGATAGTATTTATTATTGATTTCAAATCACCCGCGCGTTTCGGTAAGGGTCGGGCCCCTTCAACATTGAAAATAACGAATACCTACGTTTCAAGGACGTTGAAATGATGGAGACTTTACTGTACTTCCATAAACGTGGCTAAAGGTACTGCCAGATAGAGGTGAAACAGCCCCTTAACCAGAGTCTCGCCCTTCAAAGCTACACGAAACTGACCATTGTATCTGAGGGATACCCTCATGAGAAGTTCAACTCAGAACAAGCATTCCAAGGTTTGAAGACTGCCGATATGAAAACAACTTTACGTTTTAAGACCATGAGAAAGTGCAAGAATCAAAGCCATTGATTCTAAGCACCTTCCAAAGCCTGCTAAATTTATGGCATAGATACCTGAAACTTGCGAGGAACCACCATCCATCCTCAAAAAGTTAGCAGTCCAGAACCCCACGTTAAAACTAGAGAAGTGGATCATCATAGATGGGAAGAAAGATCTTCTGTGGTCCAAATCATCGAGAAGGTCGTGGTGGTGATCTTGAGCATTGTAAGTACCATAAATATGCGGACGATTTAGAACTATATATATCTTGTCCTATCTCTTCTATAAATAGTTTGATTGCGAGAGTTCAGAAGGATATTTATATAGTGAATCAATTAGCACCAAACAATAGGTTACCGCTGAATCCTTCAAGAACTAAAGCAGTTATTATTGAACAGTCCTCTTCCCCGTCCAATGCTGCCATCCCTCAGCTTAATGTTGATGGCCTTGACATTGCCTTCGTTGATTCGGTGAGGGATTTGGGGTACCTCCTCGAACTGACCCTCTCCTGGAAAGAAAAAAATTCTTGAAATCTCTAGGAATACCTTTAGATTACTCCAACTGCTCAAAAGGAACAAGGAATCCTTGCCAACTTCTACTCGGATCTTACTTGTTAAGAGTCTTATCCTTTCGTTTTTTGATTATGGGTGTATTATGTACGATGATATCACAGATGAACTGAATTCTAAACTCGAGCGAGCACTTAATGCTTGCATACGATTTATCTATGATGTACCGAAATATAAACACATTACACTATATCCGCAACGGGCGGGATTTCTCAATGTGGCTAACAGGGGACATTTTTTATGGGCCATCTAATTTGCAATCTCTTTTATAATAAAATCCGTCAATTTCTTTTAGATCTCTTTGAAAATGGAAATGCGACTTTACCTGCTCAGTCTAGGCGGCACATCGATACAAGACCGGGGCAGCCAATGAACGTCGTAGATAAAAATAAACTGCTCACTCGCGGTAAGGGTGGGCCCCCCTCCAGCGTTGAAAATAACTAATTTCTACGATTCAATGGCGCTGAAATGTCGGCGACTTTACTGTAGATAAAATTTTTAAGAGATTTCCTTTCAGTTTCAGAATTAAAATGATTTAATTCAATGTGTGATTGCAATTTTATAATTGAATGTAGGATTGAAATTGTTATTCTCTTAGCTTGGTACTAATCGTTATCTCGATCCGACTCTGAGGTAAACACGAGTCGGCAAGAATTCCCGAAATTTAATTCCGAATATTCAATTCTAATACTGAGAGTTTTCTATATTGTGAGAAGTTCCGATTTCGGAATCATTAATAAATTATTTTTATTTTTTATGTGAAGAAATTCATATAAAGGGTAAATTCAATGCTGCCGTACAAGTTAAAAAGACACATATGTATGTTCAGCTTCGAACGTAGAAAATCCACGAGAACGATTTTGTCTGGAAAAATTATTATGGAATTCATTTTTTATAAATGTTTCAACATCATTCATACAAATTGATAAATACTGTTCTCATTCTGTAAGAAAATTACATTTTTTGTTATTTGGACTAAGAAAATCGACATGCAGTTGTTGCTCGACCTCCATTGTATTGAATACGAAGCCTCGACGATTTTGAGGGTTAAAAAGACCGCGATAGGTCGTTATGACTTGTATTGTCATACCAGGTGATGGAGGCCAAATACAACTTTATAAGTGACTTACGGTTTTATCCCGCAGAGAATTAACAAGTTTCAGTCACAAAAAACTTGTTATTTAATCAAATCTATTTGTTTTTCAGAATTCTCGTTTGCGCAGATAGATGCAGTTTTATTTTGCGAATCAATTGATGTGAAAATCTCATTTTCGTCAAAACTGTGACTTAAGTGTCCTTTTAACTTGTACGGCAGAATAAGCATGGGTATTTTCAGGTAACAGATTCAAATTGCATAATTGCATGTGAAAATAAACAGGCAGATAACAGATTTCATAAAATTTAAAATAACAATTCGGATCACTTCTGGAATTCTTGTGCGGCCCTGTTCCGTTCTTGATGTGTATTCCGTTTCGTTTCGCTCTATTTTTGCCATAACTTGTTTATTAGGTAATTTTGTACTTTTTATTGTATCACAGTGATTGTATTTGTGTTCGTAGTGTTATGTATGTGTTGCCTTTGGTTATTTTTGAGCTCTTTGGTGCTTGCAAGACAGTTTTCCAGTTTCGGAGTTCAACCGCTCTCGTGCAGCTGTTACGTATAACTGTGGGTGCTTGTGCCGAGTGCAATAAGTCAATATCCAGAGGACTTCTGTGCGCTGTTTCCTGTATGAATTGTGCAGTATTCAAGGTCCATCAAGCTAGCACCTCCACAATCGAAATTCGCAAATTTCTTTGTATCAGAATTTTGGGCTTTTTTGGGCTGTATTGAAAAAACAAAGTGCTTCAGAATTTTGAGCATACTTTGGGCTCTCGAATGTATAAAACAAATTTTTTCAGAACTACCCCCATGTACAAAAAAAACCAACTTCTTATTAAATACTCAAACTTGGAAAATACAAAATAGATAGTAGCGTAGGGCTTTTCTTGGGCTCTAGATTGCTTGAATTTTTTTGTTGCAAAAACTACCCCCAAATTTCAAAAATCAAAACAAGCCCCAAACTTCAGAAACTTATTGGTGTTGATATTTTTGAGGGGCCCAAAAATTAGAGACTATATTCACTGTCAAATTCTGAAAACCATTGTTTTTTGACAATGTTGTATCTACTTGGTGTCAAGGGGTTGCTTTCCAACTATAATGGTTGGAGCCCAAAAATCGGTGTTGGTATTTTTTAGGAGCCCGAAAATCAGAGACCCTATTTGCACTGTAAAATTCTAAAAAACATTGTCTTTTGACAAACTCATATCTTCGTGGTGTCAAGGGGTTGATTTTCAACTGTAAGGGTTGGAGCCCGAAAATCGGTGTTGGTATTTTTCTGGAGCCCAAATATCAGAGACCCTATTTACACTTTAAAATTCTAAAAAACATTATTTTTTGACAAAGTCATATCTTCGTAGTGTCAAGGGGTTGCTCTTCAACGGTAAGGACTGGAGCCCAAAAATCAGTGTTGGTATTTTTCAGGAGCCCAAAAATCTGAGACTCTATTTACACTGTAAAATTCTCAAAAACATTATTTTTTGATAAAGTCATATCTTCGTGGTGTCAAGGGGTTGCTTTTCAACAGTAAGGGTTGGAGTTCAAAAATCGGTGTTTGTATTTTTCAGGAGCCCAAATATCAGAGACCCTATTTACACTCTAAAATTCTAAAAAACATTATTTTTTGACAAAGTCATATCTTCGTAGTGTCAAGGGGTTGCTCTTCAACGGTAAGGGCTGGAGCCCAAAAATCAGTGTTGGTATTTTTCAGGAGCCTAAAAATCAGAGACTCTATTTACACTGTAAAATTCTCAAGATACTTATTTTTTAACAAAGTCATATCTTCGTGGTGTCAAGGGGTTGCTTTTCAACGGTAAGGGTTGTAGCCCAATAATCGGTGTTGGAATTTTTTAGGAGCCCAAAAATCAGAGACCCTATTTACACTGTAAAATTCTAAAAAAAATGGTTTTTTGACAAAGTCATATCTTCGTGGTGCCAAGGGGTTGATTTTCAACTGTAAGTATTGGAGCTCAAAAATCGGTGTTGGTATTTTTCAGGAGCCCAAATATCAGAGACCCTATTCACACTGTAAAATTCTAAAAAAAATTGTTTTTTGACAAAGTCATATCTACTTGGTGTCAAGGGGTTGCTTTTCAACTGTAAGGGTTGGAACCCAAAAATCAATGTTGGTATTTATCAGAAGCCCAAAAATCAGAGACTCTATTCACACTGTGAAATTCTGAAAAACGTTGTTTTTTGACAAAGTTATACCTACATGGTGTCAAGGGGTTGCTTTTCAACTGTAAGGCCTGGAGCCCAAAAATCGATGTTGGTATTTTTCAGGAGCCCAAAAATCAGAGACTCTATTTACACTGTGAATTTCAAAAAAAACATTGTTTTTTGACAAAATCATATCTTCATGGTGTCAAGGGGTTGCTTTTCAACTGTAAGGGTTGGAGCCCAAAAATTGTCGTTGGTATTTTTCAGGAGCCCAGAAATCAGAGACCCTAATAACACTGTAAAATACTGAAAAACATTGTTTTTTGACAAAGTCATACCTTCGTGGTGTCAAGGGGTTGAATTTCAACTGTAAGGGTTGGAGCACAATAATCAGTGTTGGTATTTTCCAGGAGCCCCAAAACCAGATACCCGATTTACCCTGTAAAATTCTAAAAAACATTGCTTTTTGACAAAGTCATATCTTCGTGGTGTCAAGGGGTTGCTTTTTGACTGTAAGGGTCGCAGCCTAAAAATCGGTGTTGATATTTTTCAGGAGCAAAAAATCAGAGACCCTATTTACACTGTAAAATTCTAAAAAACATTTTTTTTTGACAAAGTCATGTCTTAGTGGTGTCAAGGGGTTGATTTGCAACTGTAAGGGTTGGAGCCAAAAAATCGGTGTTGATATTTATCAGGAGCAAAAAATTAGAGACCCTTTTCACACTGAAAAATTCTAGAAAACATCGTTTTTTGACAAAGTCATATCTTCGTGGTGTCAAGGGGTAGCTTTTCAACTGTAAGTGTTGGAGCCCAAAAATCGGTATTGATATTTTTCAGGAGCAAAAAATCAGAGACCCTATTTACACTGCGAAATTCTGAAAAACATTTTTTTTTGACAAAGTCATGTCTTCGTGGTGTCAAGGGGTTGCTTTTCAACTGTAAGGGTTGGAGCACAATAATCAGTGTTGGTATTTTTCAGGAGTCCCAAAACCAGATACCCTATTTTGCACTGTACAATTCTGAAAAACATTGTTTTTTGACAAAGTCATATCTTCGTGGTGTCAAGGGTTCGCTTTTCAACTGTAAGGGTTGGAGTCCGAAAATCGGTGTTTGTATTTTTCAGGAGCACAAAAATCATAAACCCTATTTACACTGTAAAATTCTAAAAAACATCGTTTTTTGACAAAGGCATATCTTCGAGGTGTTAAGGGGTTGCCTTTCAACTGTAAGGGTTGGAGCCCAAAAATCAGTGATGTTATTTTTCAGGAGCCCAAAAATCAGGGACCCCATTTACACTGCAAAATTCTAAAAAACATTGTTTTTTGACAAAATCATATCTTCATGGTTTCCAGGGGTTGCTTTTCAACTGTAACGGTTGAAGTCCAAGAATCGGTGTTGGTATTTTCCAGGAGCCCAATAATCAGGGACCCTATTTACACAGTAAAATTCTGAAAAACATCGTTTTTTGACAACGACATATCTTCGAGGTGACAAGGGGTTGCTTTTCAGCTGCAAGGGTTGGAGTCCAAAATTCAGTGTTGATATTTTTCAGGAGCCCAAAAATCAGAGACCCTATTTAGACTGTAAAATTCTAAAAAACATTGTTTTTTGAGAAAGTCATATCTTCGTTGTATCAAAGGGTAGCTTTTCAACTGTAAGGGTTGGAGCCCAACAATCAGTGTTGGTATTT
Source organism: Andricus grossulariae (assembly GCA_011634705.1). Classification (NCBI taxonomy): domain Eukaryota; kingdom Metazoa; phylum Arthropoda; class Insecta; order Hymenoptera; family Cynipidae; genus Andricus; species Andricus grossulariae. The sequence goes on along the minus strand of JAABKJ010026545.1, from coordinate 2,033,194 downwards.
TTCAGGAGCCGAAAAATCAGGGACCCTATTTACACTGTAAAATTCTAAAAAACATCTTTTCTTGACAAAGGCATATCTTCCAGGTATCAAGGGGTTGCTTTTCAACTGTAAGGGTTGGAGTCCAAAAATCATTGTTGTTATTTTTCATGAGCCCGAAAACCAGGGACCCTATATAAACTGTAAAGTTCTGAAAAACCTTGTTTTTTGCAAAATCATATCTTCGAGGTGTCAAGGGGTTGCTTTTCAACTGTCAGAGTTGGGGTCCGAAAATCGGTGTTGGTATTTTCCAGGAGCCCAAAAATCAGGGTCCCTATTTACACTGTAAAATTCTAAAAAACATCGTTTTTTGACAAAGACGTATCTTCGAGGTGCCAAGGGGTTTGCGTTTCTACTTTAAGGGTTAGAGCCCAAAAATCTTTGTTGGTATTTGTCAGGAGCCCAAAAACCAGAGACCCTATTTTCACTGTGAAATTCTTCAAAACATTGTTTTTTGACCAAGTCATATCTTCGTGGTATCAAAGGGTACCTTTTCACCTGTAAGGGTTGGAGTCCAAAAATCAGTGTTGGTATTTGTCAGGAGCCCAAAAATCAGTGACCCTATTGACACTGTAATATTCTACAATACATTGTTTTTTGATAAAGTCATATCTTCGTGGTATCAAAGGGTTGCTTTTCAACTGTAAGGGTTGGAGCCCAAAAATCATTTCAGTATTTTTCAGGAGCCCAAAAACCAGAGACCCTATTTACACTGCAAAATTCTACAAAACATTGTTTTTTGACAAAGTCATATCTTCGTGGTGTGAAGGGGCTGCTTTTCAACTGTAAGGGTTGAAGCCGAAAAATCAGTGTTTGTATTTTTGAGGAGCCCAAAAATCAGGGACCCTATTTACACTGTAAAATTCTAAAAAAGATTGTTTTTTGCAAAATCATATCTTCATGGTGTCAAGGGGTTGCTTTTCAACTGTAAGAGTTGGACTCCAAAAATCAGTGTTGGTATTTTTCATGAGCCCAAAAATCAGGGACCCTATTTACACTGTAAAATTCTGAAAAACATTGTTTTTTGCAAAATCATACCTTCATGCTGTCAAGGGGTTGCTTTTCAACTGTAAGGGTTGGAGTCCAAAATTCATTGTTGGTATTTTTCAGGATCCCTAAAATCAGGGACCCTATTTGCACTGTAAAATTCTAAAAAACATTGTTTTTTGAAAAATCATATCTTCATGGTGACAAGGGGTTGCTTTTCAGCTGCAAGGGTTGGAGTCCAAAATTCAGTGTTGATATTTTTCAGGAGCCCAAAAATCAGAGACCCTATTTAGACTGTAAAATTCTAAAAAACATTGTTTTTTGAGAAAGTCATATCTTCGTTGTATCAAAGGGTAGCTTTTCAACTGTAAGGGTTGGAGCCCAACAATCAGTGTTGGTATTTTTCAGGAGCCGAAAAATCAGGGACCCTATTTACACTGTAAAATTCTAAAAAACATCTTTTCTTGACAAAGGCATATCTTCCAGGTATCAAGGGGTTGCTTTTCAACTGTAAGGGTTGGAGTCCAAAAATCATTGTTGTTATTTTTCATGAGCCCGAAAACCAGGGACCCTATATAAACTGTAAAGTTCTGAAAAACCTTGTTTTTTGCAAAATCATATCTTCGAGGTGTCAAGGGGTTGCTTTTCAACTGTCAGAGTTGGGGTCCGAAAATCGGTGTTGGTATTTTCCAGGAGCCCAAAAATCAGGGTCCCTATTTACACTGTAAAATTCTAAAAAACATCGTTGTTTAAAATCTTTGAAATATTCGTGAAATCTTTCATATTGGTTTTGAAATCATTGAATTTGGCCAAAATTTTTTTAAGAAAATTGTTGAAATCCTTGAAATCTTTGTGAAATCTTGAAATTTCTGTGATATTTTTGGAATCATTAAAAATTTTTGTAAAATATTTGCAATCTTTGAAATCTTTGTGAAATTTTCATGAAATCTTTGATATATTTATGAAAGCTTTCTTTAATCTTTGTTTGTGAAATCTTTTTTGTTCGTTTGAAATCATTGAAATCTTTTGAAATCTTCTGAAATGTTGTGAAACCTTTTGAAATATTTCAAAATCTTTGAAATATTTGTGAAATCTTTCGTATTGCTTTGAAAACATTGAAATTGGCCAACAATTTTTAAAGAAAATTTTTGAAATCCTTTAAATCTTTTGAAATCTTTTTTAAATCGTTGAAATCTCTTGAAGTGCTTAAAATCTTTGTGAAATCTTGAAATTTCTGTGAAAACTTTTGGAATCTTTGTGAAATTTTTAAAAATCTTTTGAAATTTTCATGAAATCTTTGAAATATTTGTGAAAGCTTTCTTTAATCTTTGTTTGTGAAATCTTTTGTGTTGGTTTGAAATCAGTGAAATGTTTTGAAATTTTCTCAAATTTGTTGAAACCTTTTGAAATAGTTTAGCATCTTTGAAATATTTGTGAAATCTTTCGTATTCGTTTGAAATCATTCAAATATTTGAAATCGTTTAAAATCTTTAAAATTTTTTGCAATCTTTTAAACCTGGTGTACTGTACCCTTTTTAAAATCGTTGGAATTCTTGTATTCTTTTGAAATCTTTATGAAATTTTTATGAAATCTTAAAAATATTTGCGAATTCTTTCATAAATCTTTTGTATTTATTTGAAATCATTAAAATATTTTTAATGTGTGCAAAATATTGTGAAATTTTAGCTTAGCCCTGGCTAATCCTAATTCTGAAACTGAATGAATATCAAAATGTTCAACTAATAATGTTTATCATTTGTAAGTTGAATATCACAAAAAATGTATACTTTAACATTGTATATTACCGGAAACGAAATTAATTAATTCATTGCAATCTATAAAATAATTAATAAGTCTACAAAAAGTGCCTTGAAATCTCTTTATTTATTCTATAATGAGTACAAAATAAATTATATCTTGATAAATAAAAAAACGAGATGTTTCTTTCATAATAGATTAAAAGATTTAAATTACTTTTCGCATTGGAATAAAATAACTGTTTTAAAAGAAAAAAATTTAATTCAAGGTACTCGTGAAAAATTCAAGGAGATTTCCAGGTTTTCAAGGTTCAAAAAAAAATGCAAGCCGAATTTCAGGTTTTCAAAGTCGCTGGACACCCGGCTTTTTGAACTGTTCCAATTTTATATTGGATAACAATGACTGTTTCCGGTTTTTACATTTTCAACATGTTTTAAAATGTTTCAGCTATTTTGACTATTTTTTAACTATTTAAACTATTTTGTAAGAGTCTTTATTTTTATTTGTATTTTTAATAATCGTATATTTTAAGAGAAAAGGGATAAAAGGAGAATTTTTTGAGAAAAGGGAAATTAAAAAAAGGTAAAATGCAGAGGAATAGGGGAAAGACTATGATCCCTGATCTAAATTTTGGAAATCAGAAATAATATCCAATTGATTGTGTTTACATGTTAGCAAACTGCGTATTAAAAATTTTTTATCTTGATCATTTTGTTATTGTCATGAATAATAATTTGTTTACGCTCTATTTCTTTTCACTTTAACAATTTTTTATCTGGCAGTAAAAAATATTTTGAACATATGAGAGCTTTCAGCTGATAAAATTAAATTGGAAACAAATTTTCAACGTCTAAGGAAACAAAAACAGAAAAAGTAGGTTTTTCTGAGTCATTTTTGTGTTTTAAAAATATTTATTTTTTAAAATGATTTCTTCGAAATAGTTAGAAACAATTTTTAATAATGATCTCCCAAAACAACAAATAATTCAACACGAAGTTTCAAATTTAAATTGTTGGAAATTGTACAATGCTAAATTAAAATCCTTTATAGCTAAATAATTGTAAAATGGAACAGATTAAGACTTGAGTAATGTCACATTAACAAAATTAAAAATTATTTGGCCCCGATTTAAAACATTCAAAATTGTATAACTTAAAAAAGAAATAATTTTAATTTTAATCATAATTAAACAATTTCTAATTGAAAGCCTTAATAATTGAAAACAATTTAGAATTGAAAACGTTTAAGGAATAATTTCAATGAAAATATAAATTAGATAAATAAATAAATAGTGCTCAATTTGGGTGGCTTCTGCTCTGTAAATTGTATAATTTTTTATGTTTTTCGTAAAATAATTTTTAACCGAAATTTTTAGTTACATTTTGCTATAAATTTCTGGAAAAACTAAATTAAAACGCTTTAAAATTTGAAACCATTAGAGTTAACTGTTAAAAATTTCCAGAAAACTTTCAAGATAGAAAGTGTTAAAATTTGTCTTTTTAAAACTGTAAGCTTTAAATTTTTAAGTCAATAAATTTGGAATTTTAAATTGAAAAAAACAACTATACTACGCTTCAAATTTTAGGAATCATCAAATTGATAATTTAAGGTAATTGTCGTGCCAAAAATCAGATTTCTGAAGAAGAGAAAAAAACAGTTTGTCTATGTTTTTAAAAATCAAAATAATATTACAGATAATGATATTTCAAATAACAAACATTATTTTTAATGAAAAAATTTCAAAATGTTAAAATTAATTATAATAAATTTTAATTTAATAAAATAGTAAATTAAATAGAAAATATATTTTTTGAGGGTCTCGAAATAAAGTTTTAAATTTACATGGCTTCTGCGTGTAGTAGTAATAATTTTTTATGTTTTTCGTTTGGATGTTTTGACGCTTTGAATTGTAAAAAATATGTAACCTCATTTTAATATTTAATTTAAATTTTTTGGAAAAAACAAATTTTTTTAGGCAAAATATCCATTTTCTAACATAAAATTGAAAAGTATTAAAAATGAACTTCACTGTTCATTTAAATTTTTATTCTTTAGTCTATAAATTATCAAAATTCCTATTTATTTTTTGCAGGCTTCACAGTCTTTTCGGTTGAAAACTCTATTATTAAATTTTTGGTTAAAAATTCCATTATTTGGTTCGAAATTGAAATATTTTATTGAAAATTTTACAATTTTGTTAAAAAGTGATACTTCTTGATTGAAAATTCAACTACTATGTTGAAAATTTTTTCTTTTTTGGCTTGAAAATTCAACAATTTGATTGAAATCTTTTGTCTTTCTTGATTAACCAATTTTTTGTATGGCTGAAAATTCAACTATTTTGTTGAACATTCATCTTTTTGGTTTGAAAATTGATATCTTTCTGTAGACATTTAAGCTTTTTTGGCAGAAAACGCAACTGTTTAGTTAAACTTGATCGGTTTCGGTTGAAAATTAACTTGTTTTGGTTGAGGCGTCAACTATTTTGTTAAAAAATTATTTAATCTTCCGATTTGAAAATTCAACCGTTTCGTAGAAAGCTAATTTTTTTGGTTTAGAAATTCAACTATTTACTTAAAAATTGAAGTATTTTGTTGAAAATTTATTTTTTGTGTTAAAAACTAATTTTTTAACTGAAAATTCGACTATTTGATTGAAAATTAACTTTTTTCTTGAATCTTCATATTTTTGGCTTGAAAATTCGACGGTTTTGTGTAGACAATTCGTCTTTTTGCCTTGAAAATTCAACAATTTGGCAAAAAATTCAAATGTTTTGCAGAAGATTCGTTTTTTATTTATTATTATTATTTATTTTATTTTTATTACACTTTTTTAACTGATATTTTCAGTTACCAAAATTCAACTATTTGGTTGAAAATTTATGTAATTTGTTAAAAATTCGTACTTTTGGTAAAAAATTAATCTTCTTGGTTGAAAATGCAACTATTTGGTTAAATATTCATGAATTTTGTTGAAAATATGTCTTCTTTGGTACAAAATCACTTTTTTGTTTAAAAAAAAAACAACTGTTTAGTTGAGGATTCAACTATTTTGTTGAGAATTCGTCTTTTTGGTTAAATTCAATTGTACTTTATTTTTAAAAAATCCTCTTTTTTATATATCAACTATTACAATTTTTATTCAAAATTCCTTTTTTTTTTGGTTGAAGATTCATAATTTTAGTAGAAAATTCATCTCTGGTTGAAAATTGAATTACTTTATTGCGATAAAAATTAATTTTTGTAATTAAAAATTTATCTATGTCGTAGAAAATTCAACTGTTTTGTAAAATATTCGTTATTTTTTATTTTAAATGAATTTATTCAAATAAAAATTTAACTATTCGGTTGAAAATGTATGTAGTTTGATGAAAATTAATCTTTTTGGTTGAAAATTCAACTATTTAGATAGAAATATATATAATTTGATAAAAATTCGTCTTTTTTGGTAAGAAAATAATCTTCTTGGTTCAAAATGTATCTTTTTGGTTCCAAATGTATGTATTTTGTTAAAAATTCATTTTTTGTTTGTTAAAAAATAATCTTCTTACTTGAAAATTCCACTATTTGGTTCAAAATTTATGTATATTGTTGAGAATTCGTCTTGCATAATAGAAAATTAATCTTCTTAATTGAAAATTATTTTTAAATTTTAATTATTTTAATTACCTTTAAATTTAACTGTTCCATTTAATTCATGTATTCTATTGAAAATTCATCTCTTTTGGTTGAAAATTAATCTTTTCGGTTGAAAAATAATTTCTTTTGTTAAAAATTGAACTATTTTTAAATTAGTTATTCTTTGGCTTCAAAATTTATCTTTTTTTGTTGAAAATTAGTCTTTTTTGTAACAAAATTATTCTTGCATTTTATTGAAAATTATTTTCTTGACTGAAAATTAAATTTTTCCATTTTTGGTTACAAATTTATCTTTTTTTAGTTGAAAATTCAACTATACGGTTGAAAATTCATGTATTTTGTTGAAAATTCGTCTTTTTGGTAGAATATTATTCGTCTTGTTTAAAAATGATTGAAGATTTACCGACTTTGATGAAAATTCGTTTTATTTATCTGTTGAAAATTAATTTCTTTCCTTGAAATTTGAACTATTACGTTAAATAAATGTTTTTATGTAGAAAATTAATTTTTCTAACTAAAAATGTAACTATACCAGTTTTTGGTGATTTTTTTTTAAATTGAAAATTCGTCTTTTTGGTAGAAAATTATTAGTTTGGAAATCCATATTTTTGGTTAAAAATTCATTTATTTTTTTATACTTTTGAAGTCCATTAGCAATTTTGAATTTTTTCAAAACTTCTAACAATCTCATCAACTTACTCGAATTTTTTATCAGAATAATAGGTGTTCAATTGTTACTTAGACATAAAAATTCAACAATTTGTCTTAAAAATTAAGTTTTTTTCATTAGAGAATTTAAAAATGTACAGTTCAAAGTTTAGTATTTTTTTTTAGTTTTGAATATTTGATTTATAATTACTGATTTTAAATGAACAGCCAGATATTTCTGTACATTGAGTAATTGTTCTTTTTCTTAATTGAAAAATTTCAAATTGAATCGTTCAAAAATGGAACATTTTAGACTGAAACAATATTTGAAATTTAATAAAAGCCTTTAATTATGAATATATTATTTTAAAGTTGAATATAGTTTATAAAGCTTCAATCGGACGTTTTCATTTGTTTAACTAATAAGACTTTCCAATTGAAACAGTTTAATTTTTAATGTTAAAATTTGGAAATTCTAAAATTGTGAACTGATTCCAAATCGTAGTGTACAATCAATTATTATTTACTTTTTAATCCTGAAAATAGAGTTCAATTTTAAAAATCAATAATTAACTTATATTAAGAGTTGATGAACTAAAAATCTTTTTTATCCAAAATCGTCGACTTCAAACGCTTCTAATTTTTAATTGTTCAAGCCTTTAAAACTGCATTTTTAAATTCTTTAAATTAAATTGTACGCTTAAAAATTAAAATCTGAAATGGAAAATTGTTAAAGTGAAAGATTTTCGAATTACGCATTCTAAACTGATTGGTATCATAATTTAAAAAGATAACAGGTTAACTAATTATTGAAAAAAACGATTGAAATCAAATTTGGACAGATATTGTTCTAAAAATTGGTAAAATTCCCAATAAGAAAATTAATTCACTGTCATTTCTTGGTTTCCCGGTTTAGCGGCCACCTTGGGAATCTCTTTGAGCTTATAAGGTTGAAATTATTAAGTCGTTAAAATGACAAAAGCAGATTAAATAGAAAAAATATGCTTGAAATTTGAGGTTAGGGCGTCACCGACTTACCGCAGGAACCTCCAAATCGGGATAAAGCTGTTTCCTAATATCAATGGCATAATCAATCATGTTAGTTTTGCTAAGAATGTCCAGCTTGACCTGGAGCAGCTCATTTTCATCGTAAATCTGGAAAAAACATTTTTATTCCATAACCAAAGTGCCACATGGATGCATAAAATAATGCAAAAATGTCAAACTGCGTACCTCTTTTGCAGACAAAAACTCCAAAAGAGGAAACACTAAATGTCGATCTAGATTTTGTCCTATCCGGAATGTCAAGTCAAAATTAGCCATTTTACACTCTAAAAGCCACTTTTTACTATTTTTTTCAACAACCCGCCCTTCTCAAAGACTTTCAAGAAGACTGAAGAAAAGACTAAAATTGACTAAAATTGGCTACAATCACGCCGGAACGAAATTAGGCTTACCAGTCGATAGGCGGCGCTAGCTGCTTTAGTCAATGTTCCGCGAAAATTCAAATTGGATAAATGAAAAATTGATTTTTTTTTACTAAAAATTAATAATAAATGTCTATAGTTCATTCATTAAACAGAGTAAAAGTATAAGTCTTTTAGTTTGGTAATTAATTACATGTTTTAATTACTGGTCCGTTTTTCTTGCTTAGTTCTGAATTTCACAAATTTGAATTTTCAACTGATAAAGATAAATTTTAAACCACAAAGGGAATAGTTAAATTTTCAATAAAAAAAAGACGGATTTTCAAATAAATAATTTTCTACCAAAAAGACGAATTTTCAACTGAATAAAATTAATTTTCAACCAAAAATGGTATAATTACATTTTCGGTTGAAAACAATATTAAAAAAAAATTATTTATTTAACATAATAGTTTAATTTTCAATCAAAGAAATGAATTTGTAACTGAAAAATATTTATTTAACATAATAGTTCAATTTTCAATCGAAGAAATTAATTATAAATTAAAAAATATCAGTTAAAAAATGGAAGAGTTAAATGGTTAGTCAAAAAAATTAATTTTCAACAAAAAAAAAACGAATTTTCAACAAAATCGGTCAATTTTAAGTCATTCTTAGACAATTCGAATAATATTCTACCAAAAAAGACGAATTTTCAATAAAATTCATAAATTTTCATCCATACAGTTGAATTTTCAACTAAAAAAGATAAATTATTGAGCAAAAATAGAATTGTTAAATTTTCAATAAGAAATAAATTTTCAAAAAAAAAACAAAAAAAAACGGATTTTCAAAGAAATTATTTTCTACCTAAAAGACGAATTTTCAACTAAAAAAAATTAATTTTCAACCAAAAATGGTATAGTTACATTTTCAGTTAGATGAAAAAAAAAAAAAATTATTTAACATAGAAGTTCAATTTTCAATCAAAGAAATGAATTTGTAACTAAAAAATATTTATTCAACATAATAGTTCAATTTTTATTTAAAAAAATGAATTATTAACTAAAAAAGATCAGCTAAAAAATGGAATTGTTCAATATTTATTTAAGGCTATGTGACGAGTGGGTCACGTGACCGGCTTCCTACCTTACCGACCCTTTTTTTATTTGTAAACTTATTTTCACACGAATAGCCACATCGAGTTGAAAATTTCCGCGGTCCTACTGGGAGCCGATGTCATTTTTTAGATGACAGTTGCTCCCAGTGGGACCCTGCGGTGGTTGTTAACCATTAGTTTTCAATTATATATATATACTATATTTCATAATCATATCATGTTGATAACTAAAAATCAACCTTTCGCTTCTTCGGGCCTAATGCATCATGATCTCCATAAATATCTTTACAAATCTCCTCGTGATAATTTTCTAGATGTCTCATGAGTCCAGAAGTATTACTATTTTTCATTCTTATATTTCTCTATGTTTCCTTCACTGCGCACAAATTGCAACTCGCAACCTTATTTTTTTCGGGACCAATATTAATTTCAAAATTTTCTTATAATTTTTTACTTCGCTGGCCTTTGTCATCTGTTTCACGCCTAATAAATTTTTGTATGCACAATATGTTTACAACGTTAGTATTATATTAAATTATTAATACAATTTCCTTACTTTTCGAGCGTTGAGTCGCTCTTTCCTTCTCGACTATCAGATACTGGTAGAGTTTTATCCATTTCGTTGGAAATATGAATCAATCCTTAATTGAATACTTGACATTACACCTGTCAAACTGACAACACCTTGCTAGCTCAAGACTCAAGATTATCGCATGACTCGATTGAAAAATGAAAGCAATAAGAGACAATAATAAGCAAAAGAAGTTTGACAAACTAGTTGGCAATACTTTTTCAATATCGAACGATAATATTCGATAATCAATAAATTCTAGTCTTGCTGTGCATCACTACACCAATAGCAGTGACTCATGTTTACAATTGAATTAGAATGTCTTTTCGACGTTGGTATAGATTCGATTACCCCGGCGGATTTGAATCTGTCGTGACGACTCGAGTCTCGACTTTCATCCACCATCCACAGGAAAATCCTTTATCTTGAAATCGCCGGGGATAATTTGGTCGTGTAGACATGGCAAATATCTGTACAAGAGATCGGAATAAGGGTTGGAAGCCAGGTTTGGCTGGTGTAAAGACTGCAGGTTATAGGGTGGTGGTGCGGCGGAATCACTAATACAGGAGATGTTTGCGAACCTGTTAATAATGCCGCGTTTGCTCGCCGGGTTATTAGTGATGGCAAACAATTTAAATTGTTCTGCTCGCGGATTAGTAATGAGTGCAAGTGGCCGTAACATTTTTCGCATCGTGTACTTTCCCCAAAGGTTAGAAGTCCTCCATAAACTACGTTACCAATTTGCAATGGGGTTGGGGGGGGGGGGGTCAGTGGAATTAACCTTACGGACTTAGATAACGAGGATGGTCCTGCAACGGTACCGGGTGCTTGCCTTTCTTCAAACAAATTTTCAGTTCATTCTAAGGCTATTTTACTGTTTGTGTTCTTCATTGTTTGAAGTGTGCGCCCAGCTACCATTTTTATGCGAGAAATTTATTTTGCGAGTCGAAATCATGTCCAGGTAAAGTAGTTATTCGAAGTAGGGCGGAGAGTATAGTTATAACGGCAGTCCCACCAAACTTCGTTTGATGAAGGGGGAGTGAGAACAGAACTGGATCCGAGAGAGTGATGATTGGTGTTTTATACTGAGATTACAAGCCTGGTTATTAAAATGATTGACTTCACCTTTCTCTATCTCAGCCGTCCAAGTCCCTCGGTTCTCATATTGGAATAGTGTATCCCGCTATAAAGTGTAAGATATGAAAGTTATTTTCAAACTTATCGAGTTATTATTTAACTGTACCGTTGCCACCTAATACTACACTGCCATAGGCTGATGACCTCAGTATAAAACACCAATCATGACTCTCTCGGTATCAGTTCTGTCCTCGCGCTCCCCCTCCATTAACGGAGGTTTGGTGGGACTGACGTTATAGCTAGACTCTTCATTCGGAAATCCCAATTTTGGTTACTGAATTTATTGATTTCACCTTCCTCTATCTCAGTTGTCCAAATACGTAGGTTCTCTCTTTGGAATAGCCCAACGTGGGGCGCGAGTTATACTTTTGTTACTAATTGACACAATTTTACGGTTTTTCTCTATGTTTTCCTTTTTTCCCAGAATTCTTATTTTTTCCCTGTTTTCAAGAAACTTTCCCTTTTTCCTATTTTATACCTTTTTTCGGTTTTTTTCTTAAACAAGTACTGATTTAATAGAAGCCAATAAAAATATTCAACTACTTTTGGTTTATAGTTAATTTCTTTTGGTTGAAAAGTCTATTTTATTTTTGGTTTGGGATTTATCTCGTTTCGTTATAAATTCAACTAGTTGTTCAAAAATTTTCTTTTTTCGTTCAAAATGTAACTATTTTGTTGAAAAGTCATCTCCTTGTAGGAAATTCAACTATTTTATTTAAAATTCCACTTTCTTTGTTGAAAATTAAACTATTTACTTTAAAATTCAGAGGGCATACCAACGACTAGTGCCAGTGCCAATCATTGATACTATTAGCCTATTTTGTTGAAAATTCGTTTCATTGTTGGTTAAAAATACATTTTTTTCTAACTGACAATTCAACTATTCGATTTCTTGTTTGAAAGTTAGCTTTATTAACTAAAAATTAAACTATTTTGTTAAAAATTTCTCTTTTTTAGTTCAAAATTCCACTTTTTGGTTCAAAATCTAATTATTTTCTTTAAAATATAACTATTTTGTTGAAAAATAATCTTCTTGGCTGAAAATACAACTGCTTATTTCAAAGTTGAACTAATTTGTTGAAAATTCATTTTTTTGGTTGAAAATTCAGAAAATTGGTAGAAAGTTCAACTATTTTATTAAAACTTTGTTTCATTTTTAATCGAAAAATAATGATTTCAACTAAAATTGTAACTTTTTAATTTTTGGATCAAACTTTATTATCTTTTCTAGCTAAAAATTGAACTATTTCATTTCAAAATTCCACTTTTTGATTGAAAATTTCTCCCGTTTGGTTAAGAATTCCTTCATTTATTTGAAAATTAGTTTATTTTTTCGAAAATTCTTCTTATTTGATAGAAAATGAATCTTTTTGGTTGTAAAATAATCTTTTTAATTGAAAATAAAACTATATGGTGGAATGTTGAATTCTTATGTTCAAATTCATTTTTTTGTAGATTCATAATTTTTGTTCCAAATTCATCTTTTCGGCTACAAATGAAAGTGCTTGGTCTCTTTTGGTTAAAGTCAACTAATTTTGATTTAAAAGTATAATATCTTTTGCTTGAAATATCAATTTTTACATGTTTTGTTGAAAATTCAACTGTTTTTCAGAAAGATCGTATTTTTTGTTTGAAGTTTCAAAAACTTTGTAAAAAGTTAAACTACCTGGTTGAAAATAAACTTTTTAACTGGAATCTTTTATTTTTGAATTTAATCAAAAATTCAACTATTTGGTAAAAAATTTAACATTTTTGTAGATCATTGGTCTTATTAACTTAAAAATTCAACATTTTGGTTGAAAATTCATTTATATTCTTGAAAAATTAGTATTATTTGTTATAGCATTGATTTTTTCGGTGGAAAATTTATCTCTTTGTTTGAATATATAACTGCTTGGTTAAAAATTTATATTTTTTGGCTGAAAGTTGAACTACTTTGTTGAAAACTAATTGTTTCCAGGATTGACCTCTTTGTTTGAAGATTTAACTATTCTGTTGAAAATTCCGTTTTTTTGTTTGTTTTTTTTTTCAATTTGAGTTTTTCATTTAAAACTGTAACTATATAATTGTTGTTTGAAAATGTATTAAAATTATCATAACTAGGCTATAAAGTTATAACTTAAAATTTCAAATATTTGGTTGAAAATTCATGTATCATGTAGAAAATTCGTCTTTTGCGTAGAAAATTAATCTTGCTTGTTGAAAATTCATCTTTTATAATAAAACATTCATATTTCTTGGTTGAAAATGAACTTTTTTGTTAAAATTTTAGCTGTTTTCTAAAAAATTTGTCTGTTTCTTTTGAAAATTCAACTATATGGGTGAAATTGCAACTGTTTTTATTGTACATAATTTTTCCTTTTTTTTTTGAAAATTTGATTATTTGGTTGAAAATTCATCTTCGTCGGATAAAATTCCTAGCTATTTGATTAAAACTTCAACTGATTTTTTAAGAATTTGTATTTTTTGGATCGTGGAAAAGACATATTTCTCAGAGGTTTCATTTTAAAATACGTTATAAGTTGACTAAAAAACGTATCACGTATTTTGTGAATAGACTCTGGTTATAAATTAAATTTTTTTGACAATTCAACTAACTTCCAAAAAATGTATCCGTTTGGCTTGAAAATTCAACTATTTGGTGTAAAGTTGAACTATTTTTTGGAAAATTCTTCACTTTTGCGTGAAAGTTCAACTACTTGGTCTCTTAATGCAACTGTTTGGCTAAAAGTTACTTTTTTTGTTGAAAATTCGCATTTTTTGCTGAAAAATTTATATCATCGGGTAGAAAGTCTTCCTGGGTTGATAATTCAACTATTATTTTGAAAATGCAATTCGAAATCTTAGACGTTGAAGCCATATGGAATTTAATATAGTAATTAGTTCATAACATTAATTTTATGACCAAAAATGTATTCCCTTATTATTCTTCTATTTTTGTGAAAAATCACCATATTTTCTTATATTGCTGATTATTCTTGATTCATTACGGAAGCTTATTTGGTAGTTAGTTTATGAAATAGTCACTTAGACATATTAGTAACTAAACTCAATGTTTACACGAAAAAATGCAGACTATACAGAAAAAAAGGGTAAAAAGTAATTCAGTTCGAAATTCTTAGGGTAATCTCGGCATGCAAAAACAATGAAGATCCGTAAGGGTTCAATGAAAAATGAGTGATATTTCATTTTATCTTTGCCTATCTTCATTTTTTTGCATTCTGAGGTTACCCCCAGAGATTTTCCCCAAATCATTCTTCACCCTCTGTTTTTTTGTCAAATTGTTGATTAGCAAATTATTACGGATGGGGGGGGGCATGAAAAGGTAAAAATTGGTAACGTCACGTGGTTTAGGACGACTCCTTAGATCCACAATCAGAAGCTTGAATCGAAAACCTGGACCCTCTTGGATTAGAGATCGACGTTTCCGATAGGCTTTCCATCCGAATGGCTTTGTGAAGGGAGCTTTTCTCGCGCTTTCTCGAATCCCGATATTCGGTTGCACGAGTGTTTGCCTAGAGACCGCAGAGATAAGATTCGATGGCACCCGCCCGGAACTCGAAGTATGCCCTCCTTAGAGAGCCGGTTGCAGCCCTTTCTTAGATCCCTTAGGATCCTTCGTGAACATACCGAGCGAAAACTAAACTGGTTTAGCTTTAAGCACGTTAGAACCCCTTTAATAGCTTATAGGTAAACAAAATTAACATATCTTAACAGCGTTAAGAATTTCCGCGTCTTCGCTGCCAGCCACTGCCAACCTTGGCAGGGGTAAGTTAGTTAAGTAGCGAAGACAGAAAACCGCCATGAGCCATCCAGGATACGCGATACCACCAGTGGGTCCTATGTTACTTTGCCACCTTCCCAGCCTCATCTCGTGTCGAAGATGCTCTTCCTGATGGAAATATTATCTCATGAGGAGTCACATCTTTTGTCAATCAAGTTCAAGGGATCATCTTACATCACTCTTCAAACAGAAAAAACGAAAGGCCTGCAAAAAGAGTTCCGTAGCTTACTAGGATGCTAATTAAGTTGTATAAACATCCCCCTCCTATAGCTTCCTACCCTAATCTCCACATTCTCGTAATTCTTCTCCCCACGTTTCACGCTTTACCCCCTTTCCCCACTTTTTCCATCAATAATTCCCCATTTTGTCGCTCCCAGAACTAACACTCCGCTTCTTCTACTTATCATCCACAGCCTTTACCTCCTCATAACTACTCACCCTCATTTCTAATCATTTCTCCTAATTTCCCTCACGTACACTCGCTTCTCCTACTCCCCCTCCCTAATTTTCCCTACTTTGCCTCCTCTCATCAAGGGGGAACGGTATATTTGCCTGCGCACATAAATGACTGCAACGACATCTATGAAAAATCAGAAATTCATTCCAGTACCCCCTGGTAAATATAAGTTCGAACTCATACCCGAAAATCGGTAGTATTCTTTTGGTAAAATTTGTCACCTGCTAGAGAGAGAAACTTTTCAACGAGAGAGACAGACAATCTTCAACCATTTTTATTGCACCCTCGCGTTTCGTTTTCGTTCCCGTTACTCGGCTTACCTGCTCATCTGCAGGGAAATACAGCAAACCTCGATTTAGCGCCGGTCTTGGGACTGACCTTGACGTTATATCCGGAGACTCGGAAGTATTTTGTCTCTCTCCTGTTTTATGTCTCTCCTGTTTCTCTTTATGTTTTCTCACGCCTGAGTGCACACCGCACATCCCCCCGCAAACGCCTCTCACGTAACCCCACGGCGCGGCGTCAATTCTCGGAAGGGCAAAATCTAGGGGAGCTAAATCCAGGTTTCACTGTATAAAAAATTGACGAATGTTTCATCTATACAATCCGCATGAGAAATAATATATTGGCATCCTATAAAAGAAAAAAAGAAAACTCGTAAAATTGTACATATAAACAATTATGAAATAATTTTGGTAATCATAAAAGCTACTTTTATGATTTCAAACATAGGTAAAATACTGAATGTAAGAAAAATATTTGGAAACTAACCCAGGGTGTCTAGCGTATCTGCAAAGAAAAGTTTCATGACTTTTTCAAGTTTTCCAGGACAAAAATTAATTTTTCCAGGTATCTTTATGAAAATGTGTCATTTGCGAAATTTCTCATATGCCCCCAAAATCTGATTTCATTGTCAAAAACCGTTTTTTGGTAACTGTTCATTTTACCATGGTGAAAAATCAATCGAAAATATTTGAAAGTTTCATATTCTTGAACTTTGATAATAATTTAATGACATTTTTTCAATACAATAATTTGTTGCTGTTGATGTGATAAAAGTGAGTTCAATTCCGTCTATAATGATCTCTTTTTTGATAAAATTAGTATAAATTTGACTGAGTTATAGCCTTTTAAGATAATTTAAGTTTAATTTTCAATGAAGGAATAAAATTTTCAAGAAAATAGTTTAATTTTGAACCAAATTGATAATTTTTCAACATACAAAGATGAATTTCCAACAAAATGATCGACTTTTGAATAAACAAGATTGAACATCAATCAAAAATAGTTGAATTTTTAACAAAAAAGTTGATTTTTTTAGAAGACAGTTTAATTCTTAACAAAAAGAGATACGCTTTTTACAAAACACTTGAACTTTCTATCTACACAAATTAATTTTGAAACAAAAAAGAAGATTAATTTTGTACATAAATTCTCAAATGAATAGTTGTATCTTCAACGAAATAAGATAATTTTTCAATTAATAAATACTTTAAACAAATAGTTGAATTTTCAATCGAAGATGAATTTTCAACTGAAATTATGAATCTGCAAGCAAGAAAATGAATGTTTAAAAATACAGCTGAAATTTTAACCGAAAAACACGAATTTTTAACCCGGGAGACGAATTTCTGCGAAGCAGTGGAATTTTCAACCCTGAAAGATTAATTTTCTACAAAAAAAAAACAAACTTTCAAGAAAATAATTCCATTTCCAATCAAAGAGAAGAATTATCGATATTATTAATGAATCTTTAACTACATTTTTTTTTTAACAAAGTAGTTTAAGTTTTAGGGCAGAAGTTAAATTTTCTAACCAAAAAGATGAATTTTCAACAAATAACAATTTTTTAGTGAAGAAAAAAAAATTTCCTATAAATTTATGAACTTTTAAGTCAAAAGACGAATGTTTTTGTAAAACGGTTGCATTTTCAATCCGAATTTTTTCCGCAAAAAAGAAGAAATTTCGATCAGAAAAATTATTTTTCGACCAATGGGGACGATATTTTAACTAAAATAGATTAAGTTACAACAAAAAACGAGAAAATAACAATTTCGGGTAGAAATGAATCAATTTGTTGCTTATTCTGCAAAAATTATTCATGATAAAATGGATTTCTTTTCAATCTTAATTTAAAAAATTAGTATTCATTATTTTTAATTACAATGAAACAAAAAAATTGAAGCACTCTATTTATGTATAATTTTTACTATTTTTCTGAGTTTCTAGACGGAAAAAAGGTTTTGCTGAACCAAAGGTATTCATCCTTGATCTGGTCACAAATATCGTTAAAAAAGATTCAATGTTATTGGCAGCAAAATTTATTTTGACTGTTATTAATAATAATAATCTTCGGATTCTCTCACTCACTTGGTCTATATTGACATTCCTGTTTCCGTTCGCTTTTCTCGCGCTTTTTTTCTCGCGACTTTTTTTATCATGTCAAAGTGATAGTTTATTAGTATATGTCATCTTGACATCTTATAAGATTGTTTTTCACTCAAGGCAACGTTTATATAAACGAAAAAAAAAACACGAAAAAGATTGTTTTTTTTTTTAACTGCAAGGGTCTGACATTTTTTTAAAGAAAATCATTTCGTGCACTGCCTAAACATCGCCAAAAAAGTTTAACCTCCCTCCAGCATGAGGAACACGCCATTATTCATCTTCCAAAACTAAAAAAATTCATGAAAAACACAATGAATCAAAAGTCAAACAAAAACAAAAATTACACTAACTCGAACGTCTGAAGTTTTTTGCGCAAAGTCATTTCATTCGATGGTCAGAGATCGCCAAACAAGCTTCATCCCCTAGTTGATGTCCAACAGACGCCAAATCATCCCCCAACAATTAAAAAATTTACAAAAAATACACTAAATCTAATGTCTGAATTTTTTTGCACAAAGTCATTTCAGTTTGCTCTTGAAGATCGCCAAAAAATGTCATCCCCTAAAGAATATGAAAGACACCCCAATTCATCTTTCAAGAACACAAAACTTCTTTTTGCAATCTTCGATCATCGAATTAAAGAACTTTGTGTAAGAAAATTTGAGACTTTCGACATTTCGACATAGTGTATTTTTGGTGAATTTCGATGTGTTGGGGGGTGATGCGGGGTGCGTACCACATTCTCTCGGAGGTGAAACTATTCTGGCGATCTTTGGCCATCAAATAAAATGTCTTTGTGGAAAAAAATTTCAGACATTTTTGAGAGTGTATTTTTGGTGAATTTTTCGAGTTTTTGGTCGATGATTAAGGGTGTGTTCTACATGCGTTAGGGGGATAAAACTTTTTTGGCGATCTTCAAGCACCGAATGAAATAATTTTGTGGACAAAAATTTCGGACTTTTGAGTTGCTGTATTTTTGGTGAATTTTTTTAATGTTGGGGGATGATTTAGAGTGTTTTCCTAATGTGTTAAGAAGATAAAACTTTTTTAGCAATGTTTGAGCATAGGATGAAATGAATTTGTGCAAAAAATTTCAGATTTTATTTATTGTGTTTATGGTAAATTTTTCTAGTTTTGGGGGATGTTTTGGGGTTTGTTCCCCATTGCCTAAGAGGATAACATTTTTCGTCGAACTTTAGGAAGTAAATGAAATGATTTTCTGTGAAAAAAACTTTAGACTTTTGCAAATTTGAAAAAAACATTATTGTTTCTTCTTCTTCTTTGTTTATCATAAACGTTACAAACTTCAGTTGCGTTGCATAAAATCCTTATCGTTGATGTTTAAGATATTAATAAAATTTTACACTTTAGATTAAAATGATTGGATTTTAAAAATCATGACGCACAATTTAAACATTATTTTTTTAGCGTTTTAGAATAATCTGTAATTATTAAACTTAAAAGGTTCACAATATTTAAAATTCTTAAATTTTGAACGATGAAAATTACAGTGATTTTTTTTACAGAAATCACATTTTTTAAGTAAAAAAATCTATCCAATCACTTTGAAAGTCGCTTAATATTGCATGATATGATAATTATTAATAACATATTTATCTTTTAAATTTCTGGAGCTTTCCAATTTCAAATTTTACAATGTTTTAGTTTCAAATTCAAAATTTTAAAAAGTCAGGACGATTTCGCTATCAAATCTCTTAAAATTGCAACATTTTCCTGAGAAAAAGCCTTGATAGTTAGTTTGAAATTTATTAAATTTAGATTTTTTAATTTTAAATTTTGAATTTAAAATTTTAATTTTTAATGTTTGAAAATGGTAGAATATCGAATTGAAACACTTCATAGTTGCACAATTTTCAGTTTAAAAGATTTTTAATCATACAATTAAAATTGTGCGATTACAAAAATTGGAATCATCGCGATCTTGTTTGTGTGTGTTTTTTTTAATCGTAATTTTCAATGTAATGCCTTACAATTGTGTGTGTTTTTAGTTCAAGATTTAAAAAAATTATTAATTCAAAATTGAAAAATATTTCATTGGAAATTTTCGAAAAATTAATAATCATTCTAAATGAAGTGTTAAGAATTCAAAGATTTGAAAGTTAAAAATTGTGTTGTTTAAAATCAAAATATATAAAAATTAAAGTATCTAAAAATGATACCGCAGTAATTGAATAATTTCTTCAATTTTGAATAACTGCAATTTCAGATTTCTGAATTTTCAAGTTGAACGCTAAATTACCCATTTTTCCTTTCGCAAGTTTTAATTTTGCAATTAAAATTGGAAAAGTTGAAATTTTCAAAGGTTTGTGTATAAAAAAGTTTGAATATATTCTAGGAGACTAAAATTTTTTTCAGTTTTAAATGAAGTTCGAATTCGTTTAATTTTCAACGTTCCGCAGTAAAATTTTTTTCATTTTTGATCTTTCTGATTTGAAATTAATTTTTATTTAAACACTTTTTCAGAATGATTAAATTTTAAAAGTTTATAATGGAACATTTTTACTTTTTAAGCGTTGAAAATAACGGTGAATTTATTTTTTGATCTTAGCAAAATTTGTCTAATACATTTCAAATTGTCAAATTTTAATCGGTTCGAACGAAAAATGATTAACATGAAAAAGTTTTTAAATATTAATTATTCAATTTCGAATATTTTTAATCAGAAGTAATACAATTTTAATTACATTGAATTTTAGCTGATCCAATTTTTAAAATTCCAACCTGAAATTATTCAACTTTGATCATTTTGCAATTCGACCTATTTTAGAAATTTTAATCGGCAATTATTCAATTTCGAGATTCAATTCAAAATAAAATTGTTCAATTTCAAACGCTTTGTGGTAGAAATTATACAAATTTAATTCCTTTTCGTTCCATTCGAAATATTGACCTTTTTTTTTGTTTGTTAATTTTACCTAATCCAAATTTATTTGATTTGGAACGTTTTCAAATGAAAATCGTTCAATATAGATTTTTTAAATTTCGAGCACTTTCAATTCGAAATTATTCATTACTGTTGCAAAAAATTGGTTAAACTTAATATTTAAAAATTTGTTTAATAATGGATTTGTAAATTGTTTATATTCTTAATGTTAGGAAGTAAAAATCCAGATACGTGAATGCGCGCTTCGCGCGCATGCTTTTTTTGTTCGTTATTAATAATTCATATTTTTAAATCTAAAAAAAAAAATATTATATTGTTGAAATCAAAATTTTACAAATTTAAGTGAAAATTATAAAGATTAAAAAGGCACAATTGAAATAAAAATAAGTATAATTGATAGCAGAACTGATTTTTACATTATAATTTCCAAAATTTGGATGAAATGCCATGAATTAGGGCGATACAGTTGGCTGTTTCAAAAATAAAAATTACTTTTTACTAATATATTTTAGTTTTGTTGATTTAATTTTTTAGAATTTTTCTGTCTGAACTATACATTTTTTCCGCGTACATATTTTGACTAATATTTACGAAAGAAATTCAAAACTAAACCTCTCCATTTTGTATTTAATAATTTTTTAGCCTGATATTAAAATTTAATATTTTACTTCATTTAAATAATTTTAATTTATTATAATGTTAATTCCATTAAAATTGATAATACTAATTTACTAACAATAAATTAAACTGATGAATGAACTAGCAATCCAAGCGGCTAGTGCGTGAATTTCTGAAAGAAAATGACGTTACCGACACATTTGCGAGTTGCTTTCTACTTTACCAGCTTCAAATGGTATAAAAAGTTAGAAAGATAAAATGATAAGTAGGTAACACGTAACACCGATGGTAAGGAAGAATTCCTGAACTCTGTTTTACCAATCGAATTGCGCGCTCTTTTCAGCAATAATTTCAAATGAATTGAAGAATAAAGAGCAAGACACCTCTTTATCAAATAACATTTAAGGAAGCCAATAACTCACTCATGAAACAAATTTACTTTTTAGATTACGTCAAATCACGCATGCACGATATCGGATAATAAAAAAATATTTACTTTCAAGGAGGTCAATTACCGAGCATTAACGGTTCGTAAATCTAAATCCTATCGATCGCGTGTTCGAGTTTGACCAAAACTGGGACAGTCTCGTATCATCGACATCATCCCTGAATCAGTGAAAATTCTGCACGCGATCTTATTTTTTATCAGACTTATCGGTGTTATTCTAAGATCCTATAGATTTTGATTAAATTCGGATTTTTTAAATCTCTAAATATCTTTTATCGCATTGACAACAAATATTTTGCAAATTGCTTATTTTTTTTTAAGCTGGACTTTTGTTATTAATTACATTATTTACAAAGTTTCCATATTTTTTTTAATACGTCACAATATAGAATAATAATTTTTTTGTATTTATATGCAAGCGAGGAAATTAATTTCTTCTTTATAAAAAATGCATTTAAAAAAGCATCTCTCATAGAAAACTCTTTTGAACTTGAGGAACTATTTATCATTTCAATTTTGAAATTCTTATATATAATTAAATAATCAATCATAATCTATAATTCTTTCATTCTGTCCACATTCAAGCTTCTTTTTTTTTCTCAAAACTTTTTCTATCAGGGACTGTCCATAAACAACATTATTAATTTAAAGTTGGGGGGAGAGGGAGGGGGGTAACCTTTAGTTTGGGTGAAAATTCTACAATTTGCTTACAAATAATTATTTTGTTGAAAATGTAATTATTTTCTTAAAAAGTCATATTTTTTGGTCAAAAGTTCATCTACTTGGTTGAAAGTTGAACAACTTTGTTAAAAATTAATTTTTTGGTAGAAGATTTATCTCTTTCCTTGAAAATGTAACTATTCTATTTTTAGAAAATTAATCTTCTTGTTTAAAACATCCTCTTTTGGGTTGAATTCTTTCGTTGAAAATTCCTTTTTTTGGTAAAGATGCATTAATCTATTTGAAGATTTATCTTCTTGGTTAAAAATGTAAGTGTTTTGTTAAAAATTCTTATTTCTTTGTAGAAATTTAATCTTTCACCTTTTTTGGTTGAAAATACAAATGTTCGGTTGAAAATTAATCTGTTTTGGTTGAGGATTAACCTTTTTGGTTGTAATCTTAACTATTTGGTTGAAAATTCATCTTTTTAGTTTGGGTAAAAATTCTACAATTTGCTTACAAATAAAATTATTTTGTTGAAAATGTAACTATTTTGTTTAAAACAAATATGTGTTAGGTCAAACTCTTTTGTTGAAAATTGATTTTTTAAATATTTTTTTAGTTAAAGATTTACCATTTTATTTGAAAATTCATCTCTTTGGTTGAAAATGTAAGTGTTTTGTTGGAAATTCATTTTTTTTTTTTGCTATGGAGAAATAATTTTTTTCAACTAAAAATATAAATATTCCATTTTTTTTGTTCCAACATGATATTTTTAATTAAAAATGTATCTTTTCTAGTTGAAAATTCAACAGCTTGACTGAAAATTCGTCTTTTTGGTAGAAATTTGATCTTTAATCTTTTTTGGTTGAAAAATCAATTACTTGGATCAAAGGTTAACTACTTTTTAAAAAATTGATTCAACTGATTCATCGCTTGAGTTTAAAATTGATCCGTTTTGTAGAATATTCGTCTGTTTAGCTTGGAAATTCAACAATTCGGTAAAAAATTAAACTATCTGGTTGAAAATTAACTTTTTTGTTGAAAATTCATATATTTGGTTGTAAATTCAACTATTTGGTTGAAAATTTGTCGTTTTTTGATCAATTCAACAGGTTGAAAATTCGTTTTTTTAATGAATTTTTTCAACTGAAAATTTTGACTAGTCCATTTTTGGTTGAAAAAGAATCTTTTTTGGTTGAAAAATCAACTATTTGGTATAAAATTCATATTTCTTAATTGAAAATTTATCTATGTGTTTAAGGATTGAACTATTTTGTTAAAAAATTTATTTTCGTAGAAAATTCATCATTTATGGTAGAAAAGTCAATTGTCGGATTTTTAGTTGCAGATTTAAAAGAATGAATAAGTTAAAATTAAAAAACATTTAATGGGAAGATTTCAAGAATGAATAATAATGCTAAATAAAGTGTTAAAAATTTAAAGATTTGAAATTAAAAAATAAAAAAGTGTGTTGATTAAAGTCAAAACAGATGAAAATAGAACCATTTGAAATTAATACCTCAGTAATTGAACAGTATCTTTAATTTTAAATGGTTACATTTTTACAGTTCTGAATTTTCCATTTTTCCCTGTCATAGGTTTTAATTTTTCAATTAAATTTGAAGGCGTTAAATTTAGAATTGTATAGCCAACATTTTAATTTTTTTTTTTATTTTAGAAGCTTTGAAATATTCAATTTAGTTTTCACTTTAAATTTGCCAAATTTTAATCGCTATGAAATGAAAATTATTTCAATATAAAAGTTTCCAAATTTGAACGTTTTTATTTTGAAATAGTACAATTTCAATTCCTTTGAATTTTAAATGATCTAATTTTCAAAATTCGAAACTGAAAATATTCCAATTTTAACGGTTTGAAATTGTCCTATTTTCGAAATAGATTAATAAAATTTAAATGAATGTGAATTCTTGAATAAAAAATGACTATAGAAATGAAAAACAAGGAAGAATTTTTTGTATTTAAATCATGGATATATTTCATAACGTTAACTGCAAACTTTGACTGCATTTGAAATCGTGCCTGCTTGTCGTTTTGTTCTGCGTCGACGCGCTCTAATTCCAGCCCATACAATTTTCATAGAAAGTTCAAACCAGAAACCAATTACTACTGTATAAAAGATCCACCAAGTTATTCCGCACGATCTTATGGCATGTGTTGAACTCTGGTTATGCAAGATCATTAATTTTGAAATTAAAAGTTGACGAGAATTAAAAATTAGAATTTAATATGTCAAATGAAATTGAGTTTTCGTAATATACACCGAAGGAAGAAATAAAAATAAAAAAGCGAAACAAATATTATATTTATAAAAAAAAGAAGTCTGTAAACTGCAGGTTTACAAGAAATTTAAGGTTATTTAAATACTATGTTCAATAATAATAATCAATGGCACAAAAGGTACCCAGCTTTTTGATATACAAAATTTAATTTGTTCAGTTCAAGAAACATAACATGGAATCCAAGTATAGTCGACGTTATCTAAAATAAATTTTTTCAATCCACATACAAGCTTAAAAAAGGAATCGCATATACCCTTAACCATATAAAAGGTCCAATTTTTAAAAATGCTTACAGATTTGTGATGTTGGCTACGAAAATCATGAGTTTTATAAACTCGATTAAAATTTAAAATTACATTTTCAATATTTATACTAACTTGTAAAGTTTATACACCCCTTATGAAAAAGAAGTATTGGATATAATACTTGTTAATACTTCTTTTTCATAAGGGACTAATTGTTAGAAATTTCCTGAAATTTCAGTCAGTTTTCAATGACTCATGTCACTGAAATTTCATAAATTTGGCTTTGAAGATTAATTTTAGACCATATTCATTAATTTTTAGTGACACGAAACTTAATTTCGAAGCAAAAGTTATTGAAATTTCATAAAATTGACTCTGAAACCTGTTTCAATTGCTTGTACATAAAATATTATTGGTTTGGTTGAAGATTGAACTATTTTCTTGAAAATCCCTTTTTTTTGGGTTGAAAATTGATCTTTCTTAGTTGAAAATTAGTTTTTTCATTAGTTGAAGATTAAGCTTTCTGGTTGAAAATTTATTTTATTTTGAAAGTTCAACTACTGAGTTGAAGATTTAACTATTTTGTTGAAAATTCCTTTTTTTTTGGGTTGAAAATTGATCTTTCTTAGTTGAAAATTAATCTTTTCTTTAGTTAAAAATTAAACTTTTTGGTTGAAAATTCTTATATTTTAATGGAAAATTGGTCTTTTTTGGTTGAAAATTCAACTACTTGGTTGAAGATTGAACTATTTTCTTGAAAATCCCTTTTTTTTGGGTTGAAAATTGATCTTTCTTAGTTGAAAATTAATCTTTTTTTTAGTTAACAATTAATTTTTTTGAAAGTTCAACTACTTGGTTGAAGATTGAACTATTTTGTTATAACTTATTATTTTGTTGTTAAAAATTAATTTCTTCAATAAAAACTTCAACTGCACCATTTTTGGTTGAAACTGATCTTTTTAGTTGCAAATTCCAAGAGATTGGATCATTTAAAATTGCTGATTCAATCAGTGAGTCAAATTGACTGATTTTGTTTGAAAGTTTATTCTTTTTAATTACAAGTCAACTATTTTGTTAAAATTTATCTTTTTTGTTTGAAAATTAATCTCCTATGAAAATTTTTTAATTGAAAATGTAACTATTTTGATAAAAAATTCTTGTTTTTGTTGTTGAAACTTACTGATTTTTTTAGTAGAAAATTGAACTTTTTGGTTGAAAACTCCTTTTTTTTCGGTTAAAAATTAATTTCTTGAATTAAACATTTAACTACATTATTTTTAGTTGCAAACTAATCTTTTTTGGTTGCAAATTCCAAGAGATTGGATTATTTAAAATTGCTGATTTAATCAGTGAGTCAAATTGACTGATATGAAAAGTCATTTTTGACTTCAAATCAGTCACTTTTGATGTATTCGAATTTAGAGTGTACATTAGGGCTGTCCAAAAATGCATTTGAAATTATTTTTTTGAATTTTTATGAATAACACGTTTTTTTAAATTTTAGTTAACATTTCAAAAAAAAAAAGTTTTTAAAATTACTCTAAAAGAATATAGTTATAAACAATAATCCATTTTTTTAAGAAGAATGTTTGTTAAATTGCATGAATTTTAATATTACCTCACTAAGTGAAAAGTGGACAAAAAGTTTAAGAGTTCAGAAAAAACCGCAACTTTCTAGCATTATTCAAATTGAACATTATTAATAATAATAAATTGCTTATACAAATAATTTTGTTAACTTTAAATAACTATTTAACTCACTCAAAGTAAAAAGTGAACAAAACGTTTAAAATTTCAGAAAAAACTGCAATTTTCTAGCATTATTCTATGAGAATATCATTGACAATAATAATTAATTGTTTAGCAAATTAGGATCGTTACCATTAATCATTAGCATTAATTAATTGAACATTGGACAAAAAGTGGAAATTTTTTGAAAAAAACTTCGACTTTCTATCTCCATTTTAAGAGAGAGTTGCTAGAAACAGTAATAAATTGTTTAAACAATTCATTAAAACATATACTAATTTTTATAAAGTACTATTTTGTGTATTAGAAACAATTTGCATTAAGAAAAACTCAAAAAAAGCATAATTAGCGGCAAAACCCATTTTTTCACTTATGGGTTTTTTTTTGGGACACTATAAAAGAGACTTATGGGTGTGATATTTGAAAAGTAATATTTTATTCGTATTTCATGGCTAATTGTGAAGAGAAATGTTGAGTTCCAACTCGATTCAGCTAATATTGAGGATTCTGAATCAAATTTACAAAAATGTATTTTTTTTAATGGGAAATATTTGTTAAATTTCATGGGGCTTGCGCCACCTCTAAATATAATTTTTTTTGTTAAAAAAAAAAATGCATTTATTTTTGTGTGGATTCGAACCCTGGCGTTATTCATAACAACCCGAAAAACACTTTTTTGTACCACCCTAGCGTAAAATAAGTACTCTGGTAAAATTGTAAATATAAAAAAGTTCCTTGTACTACATTCCCCATACTATAATACTATAATACATATCTGCGTATTTTTGCACACTCCACCGTGAACGAGCTGCAACTGCATTATAGCAATTCAATAATAAATTGTAGAACGCTCGGTCGCCGCATTATGCGCCCGTAATCACAGTAATAAGCAGTTTTAAAAGTAACATAAGTACGTTGTAGGTAGTAACAAGTAAGCCGTAATCGTTGGGATGTACTTCTATACGTCTAGAGAAGCCCATGGGCGTCATCCCATGCATCCCTCGGGCGATACACTTTTTTTGCTCCAGCACACCTGAATCGCTCCGCGAGGGCGTCAATAATTTACAGGATGAAACTGCGCAAATTGCAGGATATTTTATGCAAAAGCGACATAAAACACGTCATCCTTGCAGTGCATTACAGAACTTTTACTCTTTTTTACTTTGTACGCTGATTTATTTACAAAAACTTTATCTTGAAACAAAAAAAAAAAAAGATAGGAAGTCGTTTATTCCTTCCAAATGTGCAGTTTTGTGATGCGAGTGGAGTGCAATAATTAAATTTATGATAAAATCATCCGAACGCGAGGTATTTTTTTCTGCGACTTGTCCCGCTGTGCTGGTCACACTGAGCGAGTGGCCAGCACAGCGGGACAAGTGGCAGAAAAAAGTAGCTTTTCAATGACAATAGTACGGAGTCAGCTTGTTTCTGGAGTTACTATTGTCATTGAAAAGGTACTTTTTTCTGTTATTTGTCCCGCTGTGCTGGCCACACGCCCAGTGTGGCCAGTACAGCATGACAAGTGTCAGGAAAAAGTACCTCGCGTACGAATGATTTTATACTCAATTTTATTATTGCACTGCACTCGCATTACATAACTGCACATTTAAGCCATTACACGGCTCCCTATCTTCACTCGTTCTCCAGGTAAAGTTTTTGTAAATAAATCACCGTGAAAAGTAAATTATTGAATATTTCAGAATTTTGAAAATGAAGATTGAAGAATGTTGAAATAATATCTGTGAATTACTGTTTTTTACTTTTTACGGTGATTCATTTACAAAAACTTTATCTGAAGAACAAATGAATGAAGGAAGTTATGTAATGTTTCTAAATGTGCAGTTTTGTTTTGCTAGTGCAGCGCAATAATTAAATTTATAATAAAATCATTAGTACGCGCGGTATTTTTTTCTGCAACTTGTCCCGCTGTGCTGTCCACACTGAGCGAGTGGCCAGCACAGCGGTTAATCTTTTCTTTAAGTGAAAATTAAACTTTTTGGTTGATACTTACTCCTTTTTTTACTTAAAAATTATACTTTTTGGTTGAAAGTTCGATGACAATAGTAACGGAGTCGGCTTGTTTCTGGAGTTATTATTGTCATTGAAAGTTTATTTTAACAAGCCGACTCCGTTACTATTTTAATCGAAAACGTACTTTTTTTCTGCCACTTGTCCCGCTGTGCCGGCCACACGCCCAGTGTGGCCAGCACAGCGGGACAAGTGTCAGAAAAAAGAACCTCGCGTACGGATGATTTTATTCTCAATTTAATTATTGCACTGCACTCGCATTATGTAACTGCACATTTGGAGCAATTACACTGCTCCGCATCTTCACATACACGGGGCCACACTGGGCCACACGCCCAGTGTGGCCAGCACAGCGGGACAAGTGGCAGAAAAAAGTACCTTTTCGATGACAATAGTACGGAGTCAGCTTGTTTCTGGATTTACTTTTGTCATTTAAAGTGTATTTTAACAAGGTGACTCCGTTACTATTGTCATCGAAAAGGTACTTTTTTTCTGCAACTTGTCCCGCTGTGCTGGCCACACTGGGCAAGTCGCCAGCACAGCGGTTAATCTTTTCTTTAGTTGAAAATTAAACTTTTCGGTTGAAACTTACTGCTTTTTTTAGTTAAAAATTATACTTTTTGGTTGAAAATTCGTCTTTTTTAGTGGAAGATTAATCTTGTTGCCCAGTGTGACCAGCACAGCGGGACAAGTGGCAGAAAAAAGTACCTTTTCGATGACAATAGTACGGAGTCAGCTTGTTTCTGGAGTTACTATTGTTATGATGAAACTGCGCAAATTGCAGGACATTTTATGCAAAAGCGACATAAAACACGTCTTCCTTGCAGTGCATTACAGAACTTTTACTCTTTTTTACTTTTTACGCTGATTTATTTACAAAAACTTTATCTTGAAAGCAAAAAAAAGATAGGAAGCCGTTTATTTCTTCCAAATGTGCAGTTTTGTGATGCGAGTGCAGTGCAATAATTATATTTATGATAAAATCATTCGTACGCGAGGTATTTTTTTCTGCCACTTGTCCCGCTGTGCTGGCCACACTGGACGAGTGGCCAGCACAGCGTGACAAGTGGCAGAAAAAAGTACCCATTCGATGACAATAGTACGGAGTCAGCTTGTTTCTGGAGTTACTATTGTCATCGAAAAGGTACTTTTTTCCTAAAAATTGTCCCGCTGTGCTGGCCACACTGGGTAACAAGTTTAACCTTTCACTAAAAAAGACGAACTTTCAAACAAAAAGTATAACTTTTAACTAAAAAAATGAGTTAGTTGTAACCAAAAAGTTAAATTTTCAACTAAAGAAAAGATTAACCGCTGTGCTGGCCACTCGCCCAGTGTGGCTAGCACAGCGGGACAAGCAGCAGAAAAAATACCTCTGTGAATTACTGTTTTTTACTTTTTACGGTGATTTATTTACGAAAACTTTATCTCAAGAACAAATGAAGATAGGAAGCCGTGTAATGGTTCCAAATGTGCAGTTTTGTGATGCGAATGCAGTACAATAATAAAATTTGTGATGAAATCATCCGTATGCGAGGTATTTTTTCTACGTGTCCCGCTGTGCTGTCCACACTGGGCGTGTGGCCAGCACAGCGGGACAAATGGCAGAAAAATTACCTTTTCGATGCCAATTGTCATGGAGTCGGCTCTTTTCTGGAGTTACTATTGTCATTAAAAGTGTATTTTAACAAGCCGACTCCGTTGCTATTGTCATCGAAAAGGTACTTTTTTCTGCATCTTGTCCCGCTGTGCTGGCCACATGCACAGCAGGACAAGTAGTAGAAAAAAAACAAATAGTTGAATTTTCAAGTAAATAGTTGCAATAGTTAAATTTTCAGTAAAAAAAATTAATTTTCCACACACAAAAAAATTCCAACTGAAGTGATGAATTTTCAACTTGAATGATGAATCTTTAACTGGAATAGTTCAGTTTTAAACAAAAAAGATAAATTTTCAATTAAAATGTTGAATTTTCAACTACAAAAATTAATTTTTAATCAAAGAGTTTAATTTTCAACCAAGTAATTTACATTAATTATTATTAATTCTGAACGAAAAATGTAGAATTTGATATTTCAAATAAAAAAGATTTTAATTTTTAATAAAAAACACTTTAATTCAACCAAAAAAAAGGGAGTTTTCAACAAAATGTTTAAATTTTCTACCAGACTGGTATTATAAATTATAAATTTATTATAAATTACATAAATATAAATTATAAATTATTATAAATTTATATTCTAAACAAAAAGCGTAATAATTGTCTTTTTCATAATTTTTTAAAAATTTTTGATAAAAAAATGTTAAATTAAACAAAAAAATACGAATTTTCGAGGAAGAAAAATTTTTCAATCAATAAATAAAAAAAAATTTAATTAAAATGTTGAGCTTTTAAGTCATGAAGACCAATTTTTGAATCAAAGCTTAATTTAAAACCCATTTTCTACCAAAATAATTCAATTTTCAACTGAAAAAGATCAATTTTCTAGCAAAAATGAAATAGCTACATTTTTAGTAAAAAAAATCATTTTCAGCAAAAAAAACTCATTTTTCACAAAATTGGTTAAAGTTTTAACCAAAGAAATGAACTTTTAACTAAAATGATGCATCTTCAATAGAAAATTTTTTTTTAACCAAATAGTTCAATTTTCAACCCAGAAGATGAATTTTCTACAAAAAAAAAAAAAATTTCAACAAAATAGATGAATTTTCAACTACAGAAGATAAATTTACAACAAAAATAAATTCGACGAATTAGTTAAATTTTCAACCAAAAAAATTAAATGTCTACAAAAAACAATTTTCAACGTAAAATAGACTGGTTAAATTTTTAGTTAATAAAATTAATCTTCATTAAAAAAAAAATTTGTAGCCAAACATGAAATTTTAATTTAAAAAATTAGTTTTCTACCAAAAAGAATTAATTTTTAACAAAATACATGAATTTTCGACTGAATATTTTAATTTTTAATGGAATTTGCAAGCAAAAAGCTTATTTTTTTACCAAAAAAGACAAATTTTCAACAAGATAGATCAATTTTCAACTAAACAAAAATCAATTTTCAATAAAAATAAAATTTTTTAATTTTAAGTTAGATAAATAAGTTTTTAAGAAAAAAAATGAATAAATTTATAACTTAATACTTAAATTTTCAAACAAACAAATGAATTTTCTAACAAGAAGATTAAATGCCAATAACAAAATTTTGTACAAAAAATTTAGTTAAAAAAATTAATTGTCAATTATAAAAAAAAAAATTCTACCAAGAAGGATAATATTCTACCAAAAAATAAAGTTTCAACATAATATAGAAATTTTTAAACAAATAATTGAATTTTAAACTGAAGAAGATTGATGCTCAAACGAACATGATATAGTCTATTAATAGACAATTAACTATTATTGTTAAAATAAATATAACCGTGAGGTGTATTTTAAAGTTTAAGGATGTGCCTAAATTCTTAGGCAAAGATAATTTTTATAATAATTCAATTATTAAATTTAAAATTTTCAATTCAAAAATTAATTTTCAATAGAAAATACGAATTTTGAACCAAAAAGATTAGTTTTGACCCAAAAAGAATAATTTTAAATAAAATACATGAATTTTCAACGAAATAGTTGAATTTTCAACTAAAGAAAATAAATGTTCAACCAAACACGGAATAGCTAAATTTTCAGTTAAAAAATTAACAACAAATTTTAAGAAAATAGTTAAATTTTGAATGAAAAAAATAGTACTACGCGCACTAATTTTCAAGCAAAGTATTGCATTTTCGATTAAAAAATAAAATCTCAACAAAGTGTGTAATAGTTGATATTTCCACCAAAAAATATTACAACACAAAAATTAATTTAAAGAAAATGAATTGTCAACAAAATATTAAATATTCAAGCCAAGAAATTAATTTTGAACTAAAATAATGAATCTTAAAAAAATGAATTTTCTACCAAAAAACATAAATTTTCAACAAAATAGATACATTTTCAACCAAACAGTCGAACTTTCAGCCAAATAAATTAAATTTCTATCAATAAAAAATATATTTCCGACAAACATTATAGTCGTTAAATTTTCAGTTAAAGAATATATTTTCAATAAAAAAACATAATTTTCAATCAAAGAGATGAATTTTCCACCAAAAAGATTAATTTTCTATAAAAAAGATTAATTTTTATCAAAATATATGAATTTTCAACAAGATTTTGAATTTTTAAAAGAATTTTCAAGCAAAGAAGATAAATGTTATAAAAAAATGGGATAAATAGATTTTTAGTTAGAAAAATTGATTTTAACAAAATCATCAATTATTATTTTTATAGAAAAAAACTCGGCTTATTTTCCAACATTTCGTTGTAGATTTTACAGAAAATCTTATATAATTTGAAAACGTGTATTCATTTTTTTGGTTGAAGATTCATTATTTTAGATAAAAATTAATTCTTTGCTTAACAATTTAACTATTTTGTTGAAAAATCGTTTCTTTTTGTTACTAATAAATTTTTTAAACTGAAAATTTAACTATTCAATTTTTGGTTGAACATTTATCTTCTTTAATTGTTGATCTTTTTAGGATGAAAATTTAATTCTTTTGTTGAAAATTTATTAATTTTGGTGAAATTTTGATTATTTAGTTAAAAAGTCATCTTTTATGGTAGAAAAGTATCTTTTTGTTAAAATGAAATAAATCAAAAAAATTTTAGTTCGTATATAAAATATTGTTTCATTCCGTTTATAAAAAATCGAATCTTAAAAATATTACAAGATTAAAAGGCTGGTTTTTGAATGTAAATGGCCAGGGAAAATAAAACATTGGTCAAGCAAAAATCAGAGAATTCTCAAACCGAAGCTTTCACCCTGCAAAGCATGTATGTATGTACCTGGTAGGCCACGTTACGGATGATTTTGGGAAGAGGTTTTAGCAATGTTTGCATTTTTGGCCTGGGAACAGTAGCGGCCGGATGCGGCCCGCGTGACCACTAAGTGATGAATTTTCAAAAATGTGTACAACTTCGTTTAGTTTGCGTAGAGGCGGAGTCATCAGACTCGGTGAAGTCATCAGTTTCTGTTGACACTTCTCCCTCCTTGAGTCCAATGGGGTTTTCAGATAAGGCCTCTACTTCCCTGTGTAACTTTCCTTTCTTGTATTCTAAGATATATTGGTAGTCATTTAGTCTACGGCACCAGCGAAGCAGCCTTGGACCAGGATTATCAATATATGTCATCCAATGGATGGGTTCATGGTCGTACGCCAAAATGAACGCGCGTTCATACAAGCATGGGCGGAAATTCATTATGACATATAAAACGGCCAGATATTCTTTTTAAGGCTTAGAATAGCCTTATAATAGGCTTATAATAGGCTTAGAATAGAATAGAATAGCGTTGGGACCCATTGTTTTTGAATAATATGCGACAGGCATATCAATGGAGTCATTTTCTTGCGTCAAGACGGCTCTTACTGAATATTCAGGAGCGTTGGTAGTTGATTTGAAAATTTTGTTAAAATCGGGGTATTGCAAAATGGGTTCGCGGCAGAAGTAAGTGCGTAATTTGCGGAAATTTTGCTTTTGTTCTCAACCCCATATGTACTTAGCACCTTTATTCAGCAAATCTGCTAAAGGTTTTGCTAATTTTGCATAATTTTGGATAAATCGCCGATAATATCCTGATAGCCCGAAAAACTGTCTGATCGCCTTAACAGTTCTGGGCCTAGTCACTTACTCTTAGTCACTTTACTCTTCGTTCTATCTGTCTGGCATGGGAAACCCTGTCAGTGGCAATGCTACAGCCAAAATAGCCGTAAAATTCATGCGAGGAAAGCTCAAGCCCTACCGCGACGACAACGCGAGAACAAATTTACGGGAGATAACACCATGCAACACTGTTACTTAGAGTCAGGTCTCTAGCCTAGAATGTTATGAGGAACAGTGTTGAGGGACCAGATAAAGTGATCCCAGAAGAACAGCCTTTTGCATCCGGTTCGCGATGGAACCAGCCTGACACTGGCAAGCCGGAATCTTGTTGAGTTGGCTAAGAAATGAAGCTTTCATACCTCCAAGACGGCCGATTATGAGAACTACAAGATAGACTTTTTACTCTTGGTACAGCCTGCCCCGCTCGAAAAGAAGATATTTCGCACGTTTTTCTTCCTCCTTTGCCGTGATCTTACCATCGGCTGGTGCCGACATTTCAATCACGTGAATGATCTTGGAGAACAATATCAAGCTTTGTCGCACTGATACGGTGAGTGGAGGAGAATAAGAAATTCTAGTAGATCTTACACTGATCATTCTTCACAACGGACTCGAGTTCCCCCTGGGCGAATGGCAAGACGGGCAATAGATCAATATCATAGGAGTGCCTAAGATGGTAATATAACACTTTTAGAGCCTCATTGTGTCTCTCTATGTACCCGTAACGTCCATACTTTGAGCATTCACAGAGAACATGTCCAAGTGTTTCTGGCTCTTGCTTGCACGCTCGGAAGTAGGTATCGCCTGCAGGTAAATTCATTATGCGCTCGCGGTAAACTAAGGTGTCTATAACGCCGTCTTGACAGGCAAAAAAAAATCCCTAAGTCTCCGATCTCAATCCAGCAGACTTGAGAAACATGTTGGACAGACCCATCGAAAGCTCTTCTCTACGTATGATGCCATAGAATTCACGACGAAGGGGCTTGTCAGCATGTTCTCTTAGCAGAAGCATATGTTCTGCTTCCTGTACACGGCTTTTGAGCACCGAAGGTGTTAGTGATGCTAGGCCATGTGTAGTGTCGCTACGGCCCTATCTGCGGCACGGTATAGAAACACCGCAGCATCAACGACTTCATGTTGATGTACGAGTCGCATAAGAGAATCTATGCTATTTATAATTGAGCAGGCTGCAGCCAGAACCGTTCTGCGATGAAGACACTCCAAGCTTAGCAAGCCTGTACCCCCTTTATCTCGAGGAAGGTACATTCGAGGTACGGAAGATCTAGGATGATGACTTCGATGGATTATCATCATCTTGCGTGTGCTTCGGTCAAGATGCTTCAAATCATCGGCGTTCCATTTTCCTGCACCAAACGTGTAGAGCAGTATAGAAACGGCTAGCATATTAGTCAACTGGATCTTATTCTTTCCAGATAATTCGAAAGCCTAAATTTTTCAGGGAATTTGGCGATACCTTTTTTCAAGGACCGTTTTTAACACACGCATATTTTGGGTTTCCGCTTAGGGTATTCCAAAATATGTATATGTTTCTCCATTACCAAGATGCTGAATGGTATTTCCGCCTATGAGTTACACATCCTCACTGTCACGCGATGATGTAGTTTCTAGTCTTCCTTGGTGCAGGTGGAAGCAGGCACGCTTGTCCAGTCCGAAGCCGGTGCCAATTGCTGTAGAGTACCCATTTGCCGCCTCCACAAGAATGTTAACGTTCTCTTTCGAGGAAGCAAAGGGTTTAAGGTCGTCCATGTATAAAAGGTGGCTGACCCTATATTCTCTACTGTTAAGTGGGCCACATATGTATCCAGAGCGTTTGCCTCGGAGAACAATAGAGAGATGCAAAAGAGAGTTGCAGAAAAGTATCGGACGTAGAGAGACTCTTTGGAAGAATCCCCTCTTATATGTGCTATAGCTGGTAGTCACTTGTCTTTTCTCAGATATTATGACAAATCTTGTCCGCTACAAAAGCATAACCTCTTTTATGCTTCTCACTATTTTTGGATGCACCTCGAGGCACTCAAGGAGTTTATTAAGTAGCACATGGTTCGTATTATCGAATGACTCGCGTTATTCAATCCAAGCCATTGCACTCCATGCCGGCTCGATGAATGTTAATATCGTTTCTTTAGTGCCAGTGAATGGCTTGTAGATGGTGTTTGAACAAGCTATGGGCCTGTAGTTCTTTGGACTTGACAATATACAAGCTGTATGTTAGTGCGTAGAAGTGAAATTCTTGTGTTTATTGCATTTCTAATTCGTCTATGGTTTTTTCTCTGATATTCAAGGCCTCCTCTGAGGACAAATTTAGTGATGTGTAATCGATATCCGCTTTACAGATGGTGTTGTAAAGCGCAACGCCTCGCTTGCTGTTAAATTCGTCTCGCAACTGAACAACTTGTGTTTACATAGTTTCTTGACATCTTAAACGCCCCTACCTCCTCTATGTTGTTGTAGAACTACCCTTCGAATCGCCGAATCACTGTAGTGCATTCGGTGATTTGTCATTTTGATGCGGATGTTTATGTTTAACCTTTCAAGGTCGGAGTTCGACCATTTGATAAGCCCAAAGGAGTAAGTGAGAACAGGAATGGTATAGGGTTTGATAGTCCTGATCAAATACCAAACTCAAGTGACATTTAGTGAAAATTAAATCCATTTTTGGAGTTATTTTTGACTATCCAAGCATGACAATCTTTAGTAAAGATTGGGAATTTTTTTAGATTACATCAAAATCACCCTCAAAACATAAGGAGAATCTGTACAGAAATCCGTAATAAAGACCTAAACATTTCTTATCTTTCTTCACTAAAATTGTGTACTTCCCATAAATTAAAGCTTCAAAGAAAACCTCATAATAAAAATGACTAAAAAGTTTATTCTTTTCTAGACCGCAAGGATTACTATAAGTTATTTTGTTTTCCTGGAAGCAGAATATAATATGATTTGGTAGAAATGAAAACTGATACATTTTGTAATAATCCCTCACAAAATCGGGTTGACACACTTTTTTCAAGGTGTTCTTTCTTTTAATTTGTCGAATTGCTAGAGACATTTGGAAGAAATTTTTGTACCAATTTTTTTGGGATTTAAACTTTGTAGCGTTATATTTATTTTTATCAAATATTCTTCATTCTGAAATGGGAAACCTGAACAAATTAACATTTTTGTGTAAAATTCTGTGAAATTTGAACAGTTCTGAAACCAAGTATTAAAACGTGTATACATTTTTTATTGAACTGCACATTTTCGATTATTTTTATATGAAGAATGAAACTAGAATAACAAATCTATACATTCAGCAAATATCAACGTTTCTGATTGCGTATTTGAAATTTGAGGCACGCAAGCACAAATTTCAGAATTGCGCATTAGAAAGTGCAATTTTAAATAAGATTTATGATAGTTTTAAAAATGATATGAATCAGTATCATATATCTGTCATGTCATACAGTATCTGAGCTAACAAATTGGATTTCAGTATGAAAATAATATTCGTCATTTTCCCATTGTAAATTTGAAGAATTTTAAACAGTGTAAACCTTTGATGTTTAAACATTCTCAAAACTTTCAAAATGATATTTTGAATTTTACGATTTGGAAATGAATGAATGAAGAAAGTGAAGAAAAGAAAAAGAAGCTGGACAAAAATGTATGCGAGAAAAGGAGTATAGTGAGATGTGTGATTGAAGAAAAGAGAAAAATAAAAGTTTTTCAGAAGTGGCGGAGAAGGCTAGGATGAAGGAAGAGGTTTGAACCGTAATCAATTGAGAGAGAATACTAAGAAAAAAAGTGAACCAGAATATTGAGATGGTATAATGGAAGAGGCAGAGAGAAAAGTTAGGTAAAGAAAACAATTTAGTAGAGAAAGAGATGAGGAAGAGGACATAACAAGGGAAGAAACAGTCAAGGTGTTAGGAATAATGAACGATGGAACGGCACATGGTATAGATGAAATTCCAAATGTACATAGATAATGTGCAATAGAATGTGAAGAGGAGAGAGGTAGCTAGAGCCATGAAAAAAAGGGATAGTAATACTTGCATTGAATGAAGAAAAAATGTTAAAAGATAA
Source organism: Andricus grossulariae (assembly GCA_011634705.1). Taxonomy (NCBI): domain Eukaryota; kingdom Metazoa; phylum Arthropoda; class Insecta; order Hymenoptera; family Cynipidae; genus Andricus; species Andricus grossulariae. The sequence continues at coordinate 1,994,523 of JAABKJ010026545.1, read as the reverse complement.
TATGGGTGTTTTTATCGCAGATGCCAAAGACAGCAGTTAAGGAAAAATTATAGAGGCACCGAATCAAACGAGGTTTAGGAAAAAAATAGGAGTGATGGACAGCATACAGGTTCGGAATTTTCTGGTAAATAAGGGGGTTGAAAGAAAAAAATTGGGAATATCAATAATATCCACCGGTCAAGATGGAAAAACTGATGCTGGAGAAGGCGACAAGATAAAGTTTAATAAAGTGAATACCAGAAACTTCAAGAGAGACAAAAAACAAAGTAAAGCTAGCAGAGCAAGTGAGAGATCGTTACTGGTTGGTGAGATGAGTAGGAAAAGACTGTTCCATCTCATACTTGGAAGCGGACGATAAAACAGTGATTGTATAAGTTGGGAAAGGATTGACCGGCTGATTTGCAGAATTGGAGAAATACTTATATGGGGAAAGCTAAAATTTGAATGTTAATTAGGTTTAGAAAAGGAGGCGGCCGAACAAAAGGACTAGAAGATAGAAGGGAGAAAACGCAGAAGAAGTGAAGAAGTTTGAATATTTGGGATATATGGTGCAAACAAATGAAGATAATTAATAAAAAGATGGATGATGATTGAGGAATCAAAATGTAATTGATGGCATAAAGTGAAGATTCTTTCAATGATAATAGGACATTGTAGCACGAATGAGAATGATGTAGGAGAGGAAAGAAAGATAAAGAAAGCTGGGAAAAGAATGTGATAAGGATTTTAGGGGAGGATGGAATGAGTGAGGATTCGATGAAAGAGTTGGCTAGATTGAAAAATGAAGTATGTTTATAATATTCTTGTAGTATGATTTTCTCATAACTGAAGCATGACCTTACCTACAAAAAATTTCCACAGATGCAATGTTAAGCATTATCGCAAAGCACCTAATCCCTTATTTTTTGGTACATGCTTCTTACACTCGTCATTACAATCCATGCTTGTTCCATCTTTTGGGTTCTTCTGTGCTGGTGGCTCTAGGCGTGGTGGTGCAGCCCCCATTGATGTTGCTTCTAAACATTCTTTTCTATAGGTCTTCGAGATACAATACTTCAGTACTTATAAGATTGGTTTCACGCCAAAATCCATAAATACGGATATTAAGATTGATGCAAAAACTGATATTAAGACTATTGCCCTCATTTTGTGGATCACTGCACAATGTAGATGATGTTTATCTGGAAAACAACAGTGATGATATTAACAGTGATGAGTAATAACTAGTTTCTTTGAACTAGTTACTGTAACTAGCAACGAACATGTAGGGGATTTTACGCTCTTCGAAATTTTTTTAGATATATACTCCTTTCAGTAATCGGTCATTACCAAACTTGTAACAAGCTATAGTAATAAGATGCGCTTTCTAGCCGTTCTCAAGAAAAAAGTTTTTAAAAATCCACGCACATTACATGAACCGCAGTGAGAGAGTCATTCAACACCCGGTTTGAACAGACATCCTTCTGCATAAGACGAAATTTCTTTTAGTGATGCTACAATTTTAGAGTCAGAAAGAATCTATAAACGTTGCCTAACATTGTGAAAGATTTGAAGCGAATTTGTAGTACCTATAAAGTTTTGGGCTGTTTTGACAAGACAAAAGACTCACTTTTTCTGGGGTATTTTACAAGCTGAAAGTCAGGCGTTCGACGAGCACCTAGACTTCGAAACTAAATGTATCTGGCAGCGTTCCAAGTGTAGATATACACTATTATTTTTTATTCATAATTAAATTTCTCTACATTTGAAAGTACGCATCTTTATTATCTTTTTATTTTTTCTGGGAACACAGTCGTTTCTTCTGAAGAGAAACTAAAGCGAATGCGTCACAGGGCGTATTCATATAACGTTATATTAGGTAAAAGATTAGTGAAACTTTTTGAACACCAGAAAATTTGAAAAAGTTTTTTCCATACGCATACGTTTTTTACAATTGAACAGTTTTATTGTGTACTAAACTTAATCGGAAATAAGCTCAAGACTCCAGTGAATAAATGCACAAAATTTTTAATCATATGACTTAGTAAAGATTGTGAATTTATCAAAAGCAAGTTTATAAATTTTTCTAATTTGTGAAAATTTGCATAGCGGATAATGTAAGAACAAAAAAAGTATTATTTCAACATTTCAAAGGAATTCAAAGGAATTTTTGAAAGAAATTTTAAACAATTTTATAAAATTTTTGACGACTTTAATGATGTTCAGGGATTTTCAAACCTAAAAGTTTGTCCAGCATCTAAAAAATTCTGCTAAACCTACAGAATTCTCAGTTTAAAATAGGGAAAGCATAGATTTTCATTGAAGATAACCACGACTCGGTGAAAATTGAAAATTTGTCAAAAATATGTTTATAAATTTGTCACATTTTTGTAAATCTGGATATCGAATAATGTAATAATAAGAAAAACAAAACCTTCAAATAACGACGGGAGATCAGAAAACGTGTTTTGGGCATGCATACATTTTTGAGAAGTATATATTTGTATCATATATTACATTTCCTTGGAAAGTTTTATAAAACTTATACTCAGAAATTTTTCAAATGATCAAACTCACGACTGGATATTTTTGTATGCAAACATTTTTCAAAGGTATATCCTTTTATTGCATATTGAATTCTATTTGTGAAATGCACAGAACTCCAAGGCAAAAATTTAGAAAATAATAAAACTCACGACATTGAAACCTATGTAATTCGGTTGTCGCAGAGTAACTTTCCGAATAAAGCCCGCAGTGTTAACGTTCGCGAAAAGAATTCAAGTGTGGATTGGTTATCTACCGTAGGAAACTGTATCGCATCACCACTAACGAAAAGTGTTCGTGCACCTTTTCACCATTACAAACATCCGGTAGAGTTTCGTAGCTGCTCAACGATAAAAGCGGAGATCCAACCGACAAAGCAAATCTCTTTTGCACTTTCAAGCGTAAAAAGGTACATGTAAGTTCATTTTATGTAACTCTCCAATCTGTTCTTATCCCTTATAATAATAAAATTGTTAAAGCAACTATCTCTCACTCATTTAAACACTGTACTCTGCCACAGTCCGCGTAGGCCTAATAAGTGAGACACAAACCCACACACAAATAATTGGTCAGGTCTTACCAGCCTGACATAATCAGCACACTGGTCTCTCTCTCTTTTCCTATTTCCCATACAAACCTCGCATGTTGCTCGGGACATGACGCAATTAGCTAAGGCATCGTCTAGGTACATACGAATTGGTAGTTTAGGTACGGTTCAAATCTCGAGCAAGTGTGATTTGTCAACGGGTTTAAGCGTGCGATTATATGTGTCGAGTATCGTGTGTGAAATTGTGTTATTTAAAATATAAACTAAATGCAGCAATAATACAAAAAACATTTTTTTCACATGTCCTTGTAACACGCGTCACGGAGTTGTTACAATCCATGCAAAAACGTTGTAACACTGTTATGAAATTGTCACGAAACGTTCACAGAACAAATTTATATCGTAACACTCTCACATATGTGTTACGGCACTATTGCAGAACAATGTTACTCCGTAACCCTGTTCCTCAATTATTCTAGAAATCTTTCTTGCTATATAACGCTGTTCCGGAATTGTTACAAAATACTCATAGAACAAATGTACATCGTAACACTGTTACATTATTGCTACAGCACTATTACAACACATGGTGACTCTGTAAGCCTGTTCCTAAATTGTTCTAAAAATATTTCTTGACATATAACGCTGTTGCAGAATAGTTACAGATCCCTAACAGAACATGGTTCTGTAGCAGCGTTATAGAACAGCTACATCCATTTGGGGATGACATTACTTGTCCCCTGTTCTAGCCCTGTTCTTACCTAGTTACAGAACGTGTTTTTTTCTGTTCTAGAACTGTTAGATCATAGTTATATAACAGTGTCCGCTGGTTTCTGGATGCTTCATAATCCCGTTTTCAAATAAAGAATATTACTTTATTCCCCGAAGGAAATAAAGGAAGAGATGAAGGATACACTTTATTTCCCGAGGGAGATAAAGTGTATCCCCATAACAGACATCCTTTACCGTATGATAAACGGAAACTTACCGCTCAAAGAAACTTCTTGAGTTCAAAGAAATTGTTTTTTGTCTCAATGACAATTTTTATTTTATTTAACATCATTTTCTTCATTTTAAAGTTATTTTTGGGTAAATTACGCTAACCGAAACGGTTTCTACAATTTAAAACAAATATTTTTCTGTATCAAATCCGTTGAATGGTCTTCAATTTTCTTGAAAAAAAACTCAATATTTGAAGTGTATTCAAGGGAATATAAATAGATTCACATGCAGCGTGATCCTACGGTGAATTCCAAGTGATTTAAGGTAATTTTTGGTTATTGCGTGTGATTGCTTGTCATTTCTGGTGTTTGCAAAAGCTTTTATGAAACTAAAGTGCCTCTAACGTGCTTGGACGAAGAGAGTTAAATCGAAAAAGGGGCGATTAGGGGACTATGTGAGAAAGGTAAAGGTGAGGAGATGAGGTGCATCGTTGGACAAGGATGTAGCGGGGTAATGGACCGGTATTGGGAAGAGGAGGAATGATAGAGAGAGAGAGAGAGTAAGGGGTTTTTCTTGACCATTATATTTGATTTGAAATAACAGATTTAAATAGATTACGAAACCCTTTCTCCCATGTGGCAAATTGTCCTGGCAGTCTGGTTGCAGGTCTGGCTGACCAGCCAATTTTTTTTACATATTTAAGAAAAGTTACAGGGTGTTTAAAATGATAGAAAATACAAAAATCAGACTATCAAAGCAAGAATTTTTTTCTTATCACCTTGACAGAGAGGCCTGGCCCGGATTTTGCGCTGATCAGCGAGGCAAGAACAAAAAAAATATTAAGTTCAATCAGCAGATTTTTTTAAACATATTTTGAAAAAGTTACATGGTGTCTAAAATAATAGAAAATAAAAAATTCACACTATCAGAACAATACTTTTTCTTCTTATCCCATAACTAGCGGCTGATCAGACGGTCTGGCCTGGGGCTGGCCAGAAAAACATTACACTTTTGGCCAGGCCCAGGCCTGACCGTCTGGCCAACGTCAAAACCGGAAACCAGATGGTCTGCTCTGGGACAGGCCAGTGCCAGAACATTTTTCTACGTGAGCTTGTAGGCTCGTGACACCTACTTCGACTCATTTTCAGGGTTTGGTAGCCTTGAGCAGGAACTCTTACAGTTGCAGTCGGATGTCCGTCCGTCCGACCGTCTGCCGTATTTTTTCCGGAAATAGGCAGGGTATTAAGTGGGAAGGGGTGAGATCAGAAAGAAGGGGAAATAAGGGCACATGAGAGAGGAATAAAATGGGAAGGAGGACGATTTGAATGATTCAACTGACAATTCGATAGACGACGAAACCCTTTTTTGTAGGCGCACGTCGCCTACTTCGTCTAATTTTTAACTGCAGATCATATTAGTTAAGACAAACTAATGCAGACTTACAGCAAATTCATCATAATTATGTGCCCTCACTTCAATTTCTACTTCAATATTACTATTAACAAGACCTTATATAGTATAAATAAATCGAATTGCTTCTGAAACGGGTACCAGACATCTTTGCACGTAGCAACTTTGCACGTGCCCAACTGTGCACATCAATGGCTGGACGGACATCGGTCCCCATACATTTGTGCACGTCCAAATCAAAAGAAGCCCAGCTGTGCATTTTGAAATTTCATCGTGCACTGTTGTCCAAGTACCAACTGTGCACATGCACAGTTGTCCAAGTGACAACTGCGCACGTTGAAATTTCGACATGCACAGTTGTCCGCCTGGCCATCGACGTGCAAAGTTACTACGTGCAAAGTTGTCCCTATCCCTTCTAGAGGTAGGAATCCCACCCCAAAGTGGGTGAATTGCTGGAATCTAGAGAAAGACGTAACTTATTATTCAATGATAAGTTTGAAAAAAGAATAATATTGTCATAATGTTTGAATAATAATTTCATTACACTATACAAACTGGGGTATAATTTGTCTTTCTCACGCTCTTCTTAATATATTGTTTCTAAATTTATTCAATAAGATATACCGTGCCCCAGTAAATAACGACTGTGATATCAATTCCGCACCACATAGCTTCAGCAAAAAGTTTTAGGAAATTATTTCTTACATCATTCACTTTCAGATGAAGAAATATTATTGTGGCCCTAAGGTTCGAACATGAACGGAAATATCAGTTTTAAAATTTGATTAAAAAATGATATAAAACATCAATTTTATTTAAATTTTTAGCTTTACCTAGCGAAGCAAGATTGAACAGTATATTCACAAACATCAATTCTTCCAGAATTCATATGCAAAATAGCAGCATAGATATCCACAATTCCTTTGATCATATCACTGATTGTTTCATTAAGGGTACCATTTATCAGGTATCCCCATGAAGTAGCACGTGTAGGATGAATTCTATAAAAATAAATTAGATTATCATTATTGGCGTGCAAAGATTATCATTCTTGAACTTAAATAAGTTTAGGCTAACATAATGTGCCTGTTCATAAGGAAAAATAGGGTGATTTTTCAAGTGAATAGGGGAATAATAGGTTTTTTTAGGGTCTTAATACAAAACCCCTCATAAAATTTCGCCAGCGTCCGACCGTCTCTTATCTAGCCTTGAAAAAACTATTGAAACTACGACCATAAGGTTTTGCATTCAGCCGATAAAGTAACCACTGCAGAGCGTAGACAAATAGTGTGTTATAGTTTTCTTTTTTTTTTGTATCAGATGTCGAAAGTAAGCCAAATCAGGAGAATTCCAATTTCGAATCTCGATTACCATGATGGAAACTTTCCTTTCAGTCTGATCTTCTTTGCGAATGGCTCCATGTGAAGATTTTTGCATGTAGAATTGAGAAAAAAATCAAATATTACATGTTATGGTTTTCTATTTCTAATATAAGTAGTTATAAATCGATTTTCTTCTGGGAGATTAAGATCGAAGCTTTTGACATGCAGAATTGAGATCAATAATAATATTTGCTATGTTACATTGTTAATTCTTAAGAAAAATTGAGTAATACAAAACTGGAAAAAATATGCCCAAACAAAATTCCAAAAGACATCCTATTCATTTCTTTCAATAGGAAAACAATTTTTCGTGGTGTCATAAGCGTTCCAAAGTAGCAAAATTCTTCTAAAATTTTGAATCACAACAAAAATGTTCCAATAAAGTCATATTTATATGACTCAAGCTAAAGAAATTTTAAGATCGACATATTTGAATTTTTCTTACAAATTAAAATATGTAATTTTAGTATTTACATTAAATCGGTAATTTTCTTATAAGATTGTGACATTGAAGCCAATATCATACCTTTCTTTCATTAAAGTCGATTCAGCCGTTCTCGAGTGAAAGTCATTCGACTTCTCTTCCTACCCTCATAAATTAAATAATATTCCTTTTATTGATAACCTCAAACGATTCTAATAATTTAATTATTTTCACTTCGCCCTAATGCACACCTTCCGTTAGTTATAATAATTTTCTATTTAAACTTAACTACTAAACTTTGAAAAATTTATATTTGAAGAAATTCAACGCGATTCGACATAGAGTTTGAAGAAAGATATTGACTTCGAGCAAAAGATTTGAAAAATGAAAAGCTACTGCAGTTATAGTATACCACGATACATCTAAATATGCACTAATCAATACGAACCCTTCGCGACTTCTCGTCTCTTTCCATAGAACAAAATTTTCACCTACAGGTGCTAATAATAAGATTCTGAAAATGTATAGAATCATGAATATTTTAAATTGTCTCCGAGAAATACGACCGAAGGAAACTAAGTCTGTTATTATATCCCTCCTATGAGATAATAATAATCTTATAAATATTTTCTCAAGCTATAAATGTAAAAAAAATTTTGATATTGTAGCAAATGCAAGCCTCAGTTATATCAAAACCTTCGAACGATGGACATCTTCGATTCAAGTTATTTTAGACTTAATAAAATATTGATGTTCTGCACTGGACAATGGCCTTATCAATCCACATATAAAAGAATTATCATTTCTACTTTTTTTACTATTATGAATAGTTTGATGATATTTACACTGGTAATATATAATAATCAATGATTAATTCATTCCATCCACGTTAAAGCTCCTATGTTTCCGCTCTCTTTTCGGGTGTTTTTTGTTTTGCGATTTTTTCAAGTTAACTTTTTTAAGTTTATTTTATTAGATTAATTTTCAATTCAAATTCCAAATTTGAACCTAATAATTCTAGATTCAAATATTCTAAATTGTTTCGTTTCAATTTTAATAGTAGAAAATTGTCTGATTTTTGTAATTCTTTAAAATCATAGGATATCAATTTTAAATACTGGATAGTTGCACAATCTTCAATTTAAAGGATTCGCAATGAAACCATTAGACACTTAAAATTGAAGTATTTTTTATTTGAATATGTCCCAAAATATTGAAAATTTTGAGAAAAAAAAATTGTTTTGTTTCAAATCAAAGTAGATAAATAATATACTGTCTAAAATTTAAATGATTTTTTTTTAATCTCTAACTAGAAATCAGGAAATTTTAAGAAAATACATTGTAAATTAATATTTAAAGTAGAATAATACAAATAAAAGGATTGCTATATATGAAAACAATATTTGAAATTGCTTAATTGCTCAAAATGGCTCAAAATTGCTCAATTTTAAGCTTTCCAATTTGAAATTCTTTTTCTTACTTATGTTTGAAACGTTTAATATTTCGAAACATTGTGAAATGAAAATTAATTCAAGTTTTAATGCCTGTGGTTCTAAAATCTTCTCTGTTTTAAAGCTTGAATTTGAGAAATTATTGTCTTGATTTTTCATGGTTTGCAGTGTATTCTGGGGCCATTTATTTCAAAATTGTTTAATTCAAAACCCTTCAAACTGAAAATTGTGCAACTATCAATTCTTTCAGTTTGACATTCTCTTATTTTGAAAAATTTAGAATATTCAAATGGAAAATCAATTAATTCATGTTTGCCTGGAATTAAAACGAAATGAGTTAGAATATCAAAATCTAATATTATTAAAAATTATCTAAATCCAAAAGTATGCAATGTTGAACGCTTTTAATTGGAAATAATAGAACTTCAATTAATTTGATTCATAAATGTTCCAGTTTTTCAAATTCTAATCTGAAATTATTTAATTTCAAACATTTTGAAGTTTGGACACTTTAAATTAGAAATTACAACATTTCAACTCCTTTCGCATAAAATTTTTTAATTTGAAAAATTCTGGTTCCAAAGTTTTCAATTTTGAAAGTTTATAATTTAGAAATGTTTAATTTTCAACGTTCTCAATCTAAAATCGTTAAATATATTTGCTATATAATTTCAAGCACTTTCAATTTGACATTAATAATTATTGCTTCCAAGATTTTTAAAACGCCTATTATTTAAAATTCAGAGTAAAGATTTGTTACGCTTAGAACATGGAATTCTTCATACGAGTATATTCCAATTTATTTCCGAATAATAAAGCTTTTATTTTAATTAAAACATTACTTCATTGGCAGGTTTGTGGTATCGTAACTTCAAATAATTTCGATGACTCAATTAACAATTTGACAGCTATCTTTTTTGATACAATGTGTTTATCAAAAATATTGAATTCTATTATTCATTCAAAAAAGGTGAAGTTTTTTCTAAGCTTTATATAATTTTTGAACATTACTAATTTTTATTCATCTGGTGGAAATTTCTCTTGGCAGATGAAATACCTTTTGGACGAAATAAAATCAAACTGGACATTAGTGTCTGGACCAGAAGTTAATATCTTTCAAAAATTTGCCAATAAAGGAAGAAAGTTATCAATGATATCCGTAGGTAGGGGCAAGTCGTTTGTTTGTGGGTCGCTGTCATGAAATCCTTTTTTTTCAGATTTTCTCAAACCTTCATTCGAAAATTTCTTTCTTTTGACTAGCAAATGATCCTTTATTTTTTTCAGATTTAAAAAAGAAAATATTTAGCAGCCGTTATGGAGGCTTTCATGTCAAAAATTGGAATTTTGAAAGTTTCTGAATGTTTATTTCTACAATCATAACAATCCTATCAAAAATGTATGAAGAGTATTAACACCCTTAGAGTTGCGATTTTATGAGAAAGTTGATGTTAAAAAGTCAAATTAAACCCTACATTTCTTTGATATATCATGAAACCCTTAGGAAATATTACTTACTTTACTGGCTACAATTTTTGCCATGGACAAAACAGTTTAAGGAATATTTTTCCCTCAATTAAAAAATAATTTTTTCAAAAAATTGAAAAACCGATAACTTCTTGTAAAAGGTAAGTCTATGATACCTTTTTCATATCTAATTGAAAAGAAAACACATTTTTGAACTACTAGTTAAACTTATAACGAAGTTTGTTAAGATTTATATTTCAACTTCAAGATACTTTCTTAAAATGTTCTAAAACTTCAAAAACGTTTCTGAATTTTCTCAAGAATTATAATAAAATTATATTTATATAACCTTAAAAACAAATCAATTTGAAAAGAATATATATATATATATACATATATATAATTAAAAACTAAAGGTTAACAACCACCGCAGGGTCCCTCTGGGAGTAACTGTCATCTAAAAAATGACAACGTGGGGTGATCGCTAGAGAGATTGATCAGCAGCCTGGGTCGGAGCAGTGTTGCGGAATGAACGTGTTATTTAAGTAAATAACACGAGAATTTTAGATCAATCTAAAATATCTGTACCTTAAACCTATATACCTGTCTACCCTTCACCTATATACCCATCCACACATCACTATTTTTCAACCGAGCAATTCACGCTCACCCCGAAAGGGAAACGGCCTAATGATATAATATTAACAACGGACATCGCTTCGGCTGCTTCCAAATAAAACAGCCAACAAATTTTTAAATCAAAAATACATAATCAAACAAGACATCTGCCCAAGACTCTATTTCATATCCTGATCCCCACAGTAATATTCAACAACCCCCAAAAATTATACCTAATACATTTAACGAACCCTGTCTCAGCTGCCTTCAACTAAAACAGGCTAAAAATTGCAAATTGAAAATAATCAACACAGACCCCTTTCCAAGAATCTAGTTCATATTCTCATTTCCACAGTGATATACAACCACCCCAAAAAATAACCCCTAGCATATTTAAAAAACGCTCTCTCAGCTGCCTTCAACTAAAACAGCCAAAAAATTGCAAATTAAAAATAATCACCAGACACCTTCCCCCGAATCTAGTGCATATACTCATCTTTACAGTAATATCAAAACGTCAAAAAATAACCTTTAGTACATTTCAGGCAGCCGGTTCCAGCTGCCTTTAACTGAAACAGCGAAACAAATTTCAAATAGAAAATAAGCACCCCAGAGACCTTTCCAAGACTATAGTATATTCAGCTGAAGCAAACAAGAAAATTTGAAACTAAAAGAATCACCCAAGATACCTTCCAAAGACTCTAGCTAATTTCCACATCTCAACTGTAATGTTCAACAACCCTCCCAAAAAAAACCCAGTACATTTAACGAACCCCAGCTCAGCTACCGTCAACTAAAACAGCCAACAAAATTGCAAATGAAAAACAATCACCTCAGACACCTTTCGCAGACTCTAGTTCATATCCTTGTACATGCGGTATCATTCAATAACCCCGAGAAACCACCCGTAGTACATTTGACGAACTCCGTCCCAGCTGCCTTCAACAAATCATCTGAACCAATTTTGGCTTAAAAATAGTAGGTGTCTGAAGTCATTATTTAGAATGTTTAATGGTTTTAGCTGTTCTACTTATAGGCAGCTAAGACAGGCCTCGCGAAATGTACTAGGGGTTTATTTTTTTGGTAGGTTGAATATTACTGTGTAGATGAGGATATGAGCTAGAGTATTGGGAAGGTGTCTTGGATGATAATTTAATAATTAAAATTTCATTAGCGGTTTTAGTTGAAGGCAGATGATACTGGGTTCCTTAAGTGTATTCAGGGTTACTTTTTGGGTTTGCTGAATATTACTGTAAGGGTGAGGGTATAAAGTAGAGTCTTGGTAAGGTGTGTGACTTTATTTTTTTTCAATTTCGAAGTTTAATGGCTAGCTTAGTTAAAGGCAGACCAGATGGGTTTGGTTAAATACGCATGGGGTGATTTTTTTGGTTTTTCGAGAATTACTGTGAGCTGTTGGATACTGTTTAGAGTCTTGCGAAGGTGACTCATGTTATTATTTTTTAATTTTTGGCTGTTTTTGTGAAGCCCGCAAAAATAATTAACTTCACACTTACTTTTTTTTAATATCTATATTTTTAATTAAGACTTGTTGTTAGTGTCATCTCTTGTTTTCGAAAAATTATTTTTTTTATTCTCAATGAGCTAAAATATTTCACAGGTATGATATATGTTTTTTTGTACTTATTCGTTAACTTTTTCTTCAGGGTAGCGTTCTAGTGTTACAGTTGATTTTATAAAATGATTTTTCTTTTGGAGATCTCAGAAATAGCTCAAAATTCTGATATGTTTATAGTTAGGCCAAGGGCTTGAATTATTTTTAAGGTGGTTCTTATGTGATAGGGGTGGTTTGTTGAAAATTAATTGTTCAGGTTCTGGGGAGCCTAATAAAAGCCCGAAATTCTGGCGTGGTTGATTTGTTTAATTCAACTTCTAACTATGCACGTTGAAGTTTAGACCCGTGCACAATTGTACCACTGTTCGTCGATGAGCACAGTTGGGCTCGTGCTACGTCCATAGATGTCCGTTAACCTTCTATAAGGAATAAATCCTGTGAGCCTTATACGGGCTAAACCGTTTTTGAATCCACGAGAATGTTTTGTTTTTGAAAAGTTGAATTTTCGCTGTTTTCTTGAAAACAACGACAAATTCGACAATATTCCAGGAAAAAGTTTGCTCATGGTACAAAGATTTACAAAAAACACCTTTTACACCTTTATGATATCTTGTATATTTTTTGAGAGAAATTCAATTTAAAAAAAAAATGCTCGTGTCCACAAGAATGGTCAAGCCTACATACAATTCATAGGAAGTCTTAATTATAGAAGTAAAAATATTTTTAAAAATTAGTGTGTTTCTTAAACAAACTTTCAAATTCAAATACTCATAACCTTGCAGAAAATTTCGTTTTTCATATCGAAAAAATATATGGCACCTGATTACCTCAAAATAAACATACTTTGTCGTCAAAAGATTTAATGGTGGAGTATGTGGTGAAATTTATTATTTTTGTCAGAGATATAATGAAAATAATAAATTTCTGAAAAGTATCAATGTGCCCGAACTCTCTTATGGTAGTATATTTTCGCTAATTTCATTTTGGGAATGAGTTTGGTTATGTAAACGTTGCAGAGCCAATCTCGATATTATATTATAAAATTATCACAGATAATTAATATTCCTAATGATTTATTTCAAACAGTTCAAACATTACCGTTTCTCGATCAGTTGGACAAGAATTCTTCCAACCGGTTTGCCAAACGTTGTGAGCAAGGATGGAATAAAATATTATCATGATCTTATTGACGAGATAGAGAGAAATGGACTCGTGCCTTTTGTGACATTATATCACTGGGATCAGCCACAAACTTTGAACGATTTGGGTGGTTGGACAAGCGAGCTGATGATAGATTGGTTTTCGGATTTTGCCAGAATTGTGTTTAGAGAAATTGGACCAAAAGTTAAAATATTTACTACTCTCAATGAACCAACTGTCATTTGTGATTGGGGTTATGCGGACATCGAAGCGCCTCCAGGTGCGGTGAACCAAATTGATATTTGGAATTGATCTCGAATTAATTGAATCAGAGCTTAGCATAAATGATTTTAATTCTTGAACTAGAATTTTATGTAAAATTAAAAATAAATTAGACATCCAATTAAAATTTACAAATTAGAAGTTTAACCTTCAAAATTCGAAACTTTTTGAAATTTACTAGAAAATTTTGCGCGATTATTATGAAATTAGTGTTAATACAAAATGTTTATATTTCATTTCATCTGGTAGCTATAAAATTATATAAATGGAAGTAAGTGCAATTTTTTTTATAATTCACAAAAATTGATGCATAACTACATAATTAATATATAATATTTTTGTACCATATATGTCGGCGTACGCATCAGAAGTGTCCTGATGGCCGGTATAGTTACGTACAGCGGCATATAGCCGGATGAATTCCCGACATTTTTAATCTAAAGACGAACTCTTTAGGTCGAAAAACCGGTAGCCGGGGAATTTTTGAAATTGAAACTTCGAAAAACCGCTTCTCGAGAAAAACGCATTTAAAGTTGACGAATGCCATAAGCGCAAGTGTTATACTTTTTTCGAATATGAAATATACCCACTTTCAGTTTATTATGTGGCTATAAGAAAAACGGTTATAAGGGACCTTTCTACGCGGACGCCCACATACATAAAACCAAACGGTAGCATTTCTTCTCTAAAAATACCCATTTTTAACGACAAACACCTGAATAACTTAGAGTTGCTCAAAATTGTAGGTTCAATTTTTGAAGTCAATTGATGTTTGTTTAAAATAACCGATTTTCGATGATAAGCGCTAACGTACCCGATTATTGTTAAAATATTACAAATAGTCTTTGAAATATAAGGCTTTTGGATTACAAATAGCAATTTTAAACGGAAAACACTTATATAACATAACTAAAAATTGTTTATGATTGTAAATCTTCTTTTAGGGCGGCGTCCTATGATTGTATAATGGCTCTGCGTTTTGCGTAATGCGTCGTATCACTAGACATTTCAGCCAATGAAAGTGTTTCTCTAGATTTCTAGAAGAATATGATTGGCTGAAATGTCTAGTGATTTGATGCATTACGCAAAACGCAATAATAGGTCGCCAACATTAAACCTAAAGGTTTTTGTTTTAAATAACAAATTTCCAGTAAAAAAAAGGTTGCCAAAACCGAATATTGTACCAAAATTATAAATCTTCTTTGAAATCCATACCTAGTTGCGATTAAAAACGTAAGCATAACCTAAAATTGATCAAAATTATGTTATCTCTTTGAAATCCAGTTATTTTTTATTAAAAGTACGAATTTACGGTATAAAACACAAACTACAACCAAAAATTGTAATTTTAATAAATCTAAATGATAATCTGAAAAACAAATCTTATGATTTTTTAAATTAGAAGTTCCAATTTTCGACAAATACCAATAACATAATATAACAAAGAATCATTCCACATTATGAATCTTCTCTTAAATTTAGTAATTTTGGTTTAAAATTACAAATTTCCAGTGAACATGTTCACGTGACCTTAAATTGTTCCAAAATTGTACATCTTCTGAAAAATCTATTTCGATATTTCCAGCAAAATCTACTAGCTCCCGTGTAGAAATAGCTCCACTTGGCCCTATTAAAAGTCGGACACCAGTCCCTAGTCGGGGACTGGTCGGTCGCTAGTCGGATTCTTTTCGGTGAAAAAATCTTCATCCTCTGTCTAAGCTATTTTTATGTCAAAATTATTAGGCGGGTTCTAGTCGGACTATTCTTATTTTAAAGTTTCTGGCAGAGTGTTATACATAATGAGTTAATCCCTACAAAAGTGCAACGAGTAACTTTTTTTGAAATAATAAAAACACATCTAATGCACATTTTTACAAAAAATCGAACTTGTAATTTTTCGTTTTCACAAGAAAAAATGTGTAAGATAAAATGCGGCTTACATGTTTGAAAAGAAAAGTTAAAGACAATTAAATATTTAAATCTTGTAGAATATATAAAAGAACATTTCTAATATCACTTCAACGAGACTTTAAGACTGTTTATGTGTTCTAAAATTTAAAAAAACTATGAATACAAATATAAAAAATAATAATAATGTCTAAGTTCCGTGTTTATGATAAATTGTAAATGTTCCGAAAGAATTACATTTGATGTAATCCTTAATCGTTGTAAAATAGTCTAAAATACCTAAAAAGCAAAACGTTACGTGAAATAGTCTAAAATGCGAAAAAACATTATATTACAAGAAGAAGAATTGTAATGGATTTAAATTATTCATTTGAAAATTATTTTATTTATATTTCTGTTAACAGCTCATTTCTTTTACATCTATATGATCTCGTATGATAATAAAAAAAAATAATGAGAAAAGAGTAAAAAAATTGTTGTTATAACTTTTTGAAATTGTGGCTTATACGGGTCGTTTCTTTATTCAATTTTAATTCTGTAGGAAAAGAGTAATGGCTATTTACCGACTGCTAGGCGGCAGATTCAGGTATAGAGAGGTTTGAAACCCCGTAGCCCTAGAAATTTTATTTGTGATATAATGCTAAAAAATGTAATATATGTATTCATTCTAAGCAGGGCCATTAACACATACAGACAAAATACTCGCAATCAATTTTTATTTATTTTTCAAATACCTTGTTTGTTATATCTTTAGACTATGGCAACAGTGGTACTGCGTCAGTGGTGCATTTCCACCTGGGTAGTACCCAACTTGACCCCGACTGGGATAAGTCGGGTCAATTGGCCAGCCCCCGACTAATTCACCGTGACGGAACTGATCGGGTACTGGTCAGTTGTCCCAACTATCCCCTGACTTGAAGTGGGGCCAAATGGTCGGGTACCCGACAAGCCGCCCATTTGCATTTTCACACGGGCTTGACCTACAATTAAAAAAATTTTTTACTTTCAAATTTTATGATTTTTTACGAAAAATTATGATTTCCGATAAAAAACGCTCTCACAATCTGAAATTGCTTAAGTTTTTTTGAAAATACAAATTTCAGGTAGAACACATTAACTTAACTTAAGTTATTAAGAAATTGTCAATATTATTCAAATTTTTTTATTAAAAACACCATTAAATTCCGGTAAAAAACGTTGATATAACCTGAAACTGTTCACAAATTACAAAAATTGAGCAAACTCCAATGATTTTTATTCTGCCATACCATTTTTGGGTTAGAATATGCTAACGTAACTTAACATAAAATTACATTTTTTTAAATACAAATTTCCAGCCAAAATCACTAACATGTAAAGTTTATAATATTTTCACTAATATATTAGATATATTGAAAGCATAAGTGTTTCTCAATATGTATAAGGTTTTTTATGATTTTTATTATTAAAAAAATTAATTATTTGTATATTTCATTTTCAACATTTCGAATTTAGGAGACAAAGAAAATTCAAGTAATTAAAAGCCAATCAGCTTTCCAACAGCAATGATTGCGAGATTTTCGAGATATATTGTTATACCAATTTTTTTTAAATGGGATCTTTTTATTGAAAAATAATAGATTTAAGAGGCAGAAGATTTTGAAAGATATTACCTTAAATGATTTTTAAAACCTTGGAACATTTTATAATGTTAATTTCACTGAAAATAAATAAGTGCTTTTTATGGAATTGAAAATGAAGGGCACAGCAGATTATGTTTGTGTTCATAATGCATTGAAAGCACACGCAAGGGTGTATCATATATACGATAAAGAATTTCGACCTCAGCAAAATGGAACTATTGGAATCGTCATACCGTGCAGACACCATTTTGCAAGAAATTCGAACGACAGCTTCGCTGCAGAAGTGACTTTCCAATTCGACTGTGGCTGGACTGCTCATCCAATTTTCTCCAAGCACGGGGATTACCCCAAAGTCATGAAAGATAGAATAGCGGAAAATAGTAACCTCGAATGCTGGCCAAGATCAAGGCTGCCTTCCTTTTCCCAGACTTGGATTGATTATATTAGGTGAGTTAAATTTCTTTAAAATGATCACTAATAATGTGGTGATCCTGAGATTAAAGATTAGTTAGGTAAGTACTAATTACTAATCAGTAAACATTAAAGCGGTACACTGGAGAAAAAAAAAATCATTTCAAATGTTGATAAAACTGAAGACACTTGTCAATAGTCCGTTATTATTCCAGTTGAAAAGTGTGACCTACGTATCTCTGGAAAATAAGAGACATCATTCCCGAAGTCTTTTTTTCTTTTCTAATGCCAAATCTAAGGGCCGACTCAACTTTCCAATAGCTCCAAATCTTCATGTATAATAATTGCGAATAAAAAATGTAAAAAATTATTTTTTCACAAAACCCACTATATTTGAAACTTTTTCAAACATGAAATAAATTATTTTCTTTGTTATTCTATGTCGAGCAAAACAACAAGAATCAATCAATTCTAGCATTAACCGTTCTTTAGATGTGAAAAGCATGCGTTTGTATGTCTCTAATCTCCACAAATTGCTGTCTTATGGTACTGGCGGTGCATAACAAATTCGGTATTTTGACTGAAAAATAGCATTGATTGAGGAAAATAGTGGTACAAACACAGACGATACAATACTTTTTCGATCCAAGAAAATGTTTCATGCTTCATGCAAATGTTCGTCATTGAAGAAAATCTAGTTTTTTTATTCAAACACATTTTAATCAGAAAATCGTAATTTTTTTGGATTGAGAAAACATTTTGTCGTCCGTATTCGTAACAATATATTTTTCATTCAATGCTATATATATATATATATATATATATATATATATATAATATAAAACTGACTATCAAGGCTTTCAGAGTGAAATTTTGAAAGATTTAATAGTGAAATTGTAAGCGGGGTCTATACTCTATAGTCATTAGCGACAATAGACCCCGCGCTCCATGAGACCCGACGACTAAGGGCGCCAAAAGGGGAATGAGGGGTAAGGGTCACACTGGAAGGGAAAGGTAACCCAGGTAGCTTGCGCTCGTTTGGTCATCGCCCGTTAATATATCAGGGGGAGCTAATTAGAAAGCAACGCAGCGAGTCAATACCTTGGGCCCTAAAACCCAGACATGTCGGCAATAAAATCTCCTCGTGCCCTCAACAAAGCTTGTCGAAACACCAAGTTTAGCAAGCTATGTATGAAGTTTATCATGGGGTAAGAGATCACTCGTCCTCTGAGGAATTCTGTATAAAAGCTCATGTTGGGTCACGAGAACACTTAATTAGTTTTACGGTGTCACTTCAATCGGCACGGCTCAGTTAGTTTTACGGTGTCACTTTAATCGACACGCCTCAGTCAGTTTTTCGGTATCTGTTTAATCGACACGGTCAATTCAGTCAGTGAGTTTGTAAACCAGCTATCATCTAAATTCAGCTAAGTCTCCGCGGAATCTGTCCAAAAGTGTAGGACCAGGATAGCTCTAGTGTGCAGTGCGATCCAGCCAACATCCCCATAATCCACTGAGGCTCCCCCCACCCTCCTTTACCAAGGCTTCCAGTGTCAACTCCAGGATTTACAGGGGTTATTCTAGGTGCTGTCCCCGATTCCAATAAGGGTCAATACCGAGGTTTCAAAGTCACCATAACCAGGATCCAGGGGATTCCACCAGCCTCACTGCAAGGGATTAATTTGTAATTTCAACGCATTTAAAAGGATTAAAGAATCGGTAAGTCCCATTTTCTTATTTCTATCCTTTCCCCTCCTTCTCTCTCTCTTATCTGTTCAAATCAGTAATTAGTCCGTTCTTTCCATTTGGGGAGACCGAGACGATTATCAGATACCCATCAAGCTCTGAGCACTTCTCATCACAGTAAAAACTCACATTTGTACATTCAATAACCTGATTTGATCATAACTTGTGTAATTAAAGAACATTTGGCTTGTACGCTGATCTCGAAGTTGGAGTCCCTTCCGATCCCAACTCAATCGAGCAAATTAGTGAAATATGACGTATGTATATGTTTTAAGGACTGAACAACTACGATTTCAAGTTTACATGAAATAGGTACAAAGTTGCTGCATTTTATCTAGGGCACAAAAATAGGTTATTACGAGCTTTGGGTGAGTATAACAGCCTATATGTTCAAAAGGCCATGTAAAGTATTCTAATTATCTACTTTTGAAGCGTTGAAAAATCATATCCAATAAAAAATCATGGGTGATATGTTGGTCGAATTAAAAACATGTTCAAGCTCACCGTGAGTTACTTATCAATTAATATCTTACGTAATAGGAAGTCACATGGTATTTTATTTGCTTTTATTTCAGAAAGTCCTTACGACTAAATAGATTTCGAAGAAGCAAGGTTATAAAGAAATATACAATAATTAAAAACACTGATTGGTGAAAGGACACATATTTAATTTTCACAAAAGAAAAACTGAGGCTGTACAAATTAATGGATTAGAATCTACAACGATAGCTGGTTTACTTAGGGTATCTTTTGTATAGATAGCGTAATTATCAGGGTAGATACAAGTCAGAGAATTTTTTCAAATGGTCAGCGAAAGGAATTTTCGATAAACTGAAGTTGAAGTTTATAGAACTAAGTATGACTGTTGGCGCTAAAAGTGATTAGACAAAATAGAAAAATATAAATTTTTTGAATTATAATTATTGTTCGTAAGGCTATTTTTATACCTGCAAGAGACATTTTTAACGGTCAGGTAAAATGAAAAATTGGTCAGAGAAATGTCAGGAAATTTTAAGATTGCGATTTTGTAGCAACCCTGAATTATAAAATACAATTACTCGCCGTCTCTAATACTGCGATAATTCACACACAAAAAGAAGAAAAAAGGGTAAATACTATAGTACACAAATAAAAACGAACTATTGTCTATTCCGGTGTGCCCAGCGAGGAATAAACCCGATAAAGTTAGCTAAATCTGCCCACATATAAAAAGTTTTCGGATTATTAAGGATATCCTTTGTTAACAATACGTCGCTGGGTTCAGCAGGTTTTATAGCCCAAAGAGCTCCTGAGAAAAATGTATCCTCTCGTCCTACTATATAATAGCGATGACGTCCCCCAAGGTCATCAGTAATATTAGGATGATAAAATAGGTTCGCATAAAAAACAACGCCACTGGGCAATCGTGCAAAAAGGCAATCATCTGCAGTGCCTTTTTCAGAGTTTTAAGGTCTTTTAAGTGGTACCTCTAGGGCACCAGTAAAAACAATGTTACCCATAATATATTCAGAAACGAAGTCTTCTGGACGAAAATCAAAACGATTAATACCATAACCCTTTCTTCTTAACCATTCGCTCAATACTGCATCAAATACTGTTATAAAACAAAGAATTATGAAGCTTTGTTCACTGGAAAAATAAATCTTAGTAACTGAATGCGACTTAATAAAGAACAAAACAATAAACAATAGAACGTAGTTTCGCGAAGCTGCGACCCGAAAATGCGAAATTTTGATAGGCAATAATAGATGTAATTATTTCATTACGTGCATGCCAGTGTTTATAAAATGGGGTTGCGGCATGAAATAAAAGTAAAAGATATTTTGATCCTTCAATCACTTTTTGGCACGTTAAAGTGAAACATTTTTATTGACTTTTTTTGGTAAATAAAGTTTGAAATTGAGCCCGTTCATAGCATTCTTCGCCAAAAGCACAGGTTTTCTACATCAGAGCGATGTTATTCTTCGCGGGAAAAATTGAAATTCTCCTGCATATTTTTCAATACAAAATTGTTTGTAAATATGTATATTAAGGTATAAATGTATACATATGTATAAATGTATATCTCGTGGATAGAAAAAAAAAGTTTATGAAGATCACAGCTATTTTCAATAAATATGTTACGCCCTTCGACGTAACGATAATTATAAAATATAATTATTTATAAAATAAACTCAATTATAAAATACATGTCCGCTAACCATTTATCCTTAAAGGAAATAGAAAGTTGTCTCGATAGTACACCCCAAAAATATATCACTTACGAGCTCTTCAATGTCCCCTAATGAGGTAAAGTAAAAGCTAGAACCAAAATGACGAACATAAAATGAAAAGCATATAAAAACTCTTCCCAAATACACTTTTTAGTTCATTTCAGTGTTCGTCGTGCCCTATAACTCGTCATCGATTCTGTCACTCCACACATAGTAGTCCCGTCGACCAGTTCAATTGAATCCGTAAACAATATTGCAATATTCATCAAAAAACAGTATGGAGTTTTCAAGTCAGTCCTTCAGAACCTTTTGCCAACTTCGTGCGTGCATAACATTCAAATCTTAATGAAGTTTAATTAAGTTCCTCACTATTAGGGTTAACGTAGGTGAACTCCTTTAAAATTGTCACAACCCTTAGCTATTGTAATAACCAGTCGTAAATTAAGCGTTTATGCTTATAAAATTGAAAAGCAATCTCAAATTTGAATGGAAAGATTCAAGGATAGTTCTTTTATCTGGACTTTTGAGAGAAGTGTTTGCAAGAGTGAAGAAGCAGTCGGTGTGCTGCATGATCTCCGTATGGTATGGTACTCAATTTAATATCAGTTGTGTAAGACTTAAACATAAGTGAGGAATATACTGTCGAGATATAAGACAAGATGTATTTTATTTGAGGATCCATGCTTGTTCTTTTCAGCATCACCCAATAAACTGATATTACTGCACTAGTTACAGTTGTGGTTATATGATATGATGCAACTTTTCCAGAGCATGTAATAAGAATAGGACAGAACATATCATCCTTTTTTGTCTACAAATTTGATTTGTTGCTTCCTCATAGGTAATACACTTCATTAAAAATTACTGTCTTCATTTAAGGCGCAAGTAACTCACGAAACACATTCTTCTGCAGTCTAGAACCTTCTAGAATCTTAAGAAAAAGAGGGAGATGTATTAAAATATAAAAAGAGAAAATGATTCCTGATTAGTGTTTGTCACACAAATTTTGTTTTTCATTTTTTTTTTAAATTTTAATGTTAAATTATCGTTTGCCTGTTTGAAGCTTATTCTGAAAGCATTCCAGGCGAGCATTGGATCCAGTGTCTTGTATGCAAAAACTAGTTTAATGAAAAGTGTGCTGTGAACCGGCAATCGAAAATTGTTATATGTATTAAAATTAAATTAAATTAAAATTATTTTTAAAAATACGTTTTATTTTCTCCATCTGAAATTATTCCGTAAATTTTTTCCTTATTCAAATCACCCTCGCAGGCTTATGATTATTGCTCCTCTTGAAATTAAATTAGATATTGTTTGAGAAAATACTCATTATTTTAAGCATTTATATAACAACAAAATATTTAACAATAAGCGATACACTTAACCAAATTTAGAAAAAATATCAGATTTTTTACTATCGAATTTCCATCGAAATGTTCAACTAATTTTTAATAAATTATTTAAATTATTAGATAACAGCTTGAATATTAAATTTTATCATCAACAATAACAGCTGACTGCATTCATTACAGAAGATGATCATTTCAAACATTTATTCCGGAAAAAAATTTGTTCAAAAATTTTTTTAAAGAATGGGGAAGTAATATATGGATCACGTAGATATTTGCTAATGAGCGACAAACTTTTAAACATTTTAAACAAATATCAGTTTTCCTATCAATGGCTAGTTGTCCGATTAAACTTAAAGAAGTACGTCTCAGTGAGTTATTAGGAAAATTATTAAAACAAATGAAAATTGCTTAAGCATTACAAATTATTCAAGAAATTATTAAAGACATTGATACGGTCCTCTTGTGGGGAGGGGGGTGAAAGGATCGCTCAAGGTAAATGGGAGGTCAGATTTAATTTATATTGACCGTTTAGGCGATGGTCTAGGACCGGGAAGGGGTTCTAGGTAGATGTGGCCCTGTGTTTTTAATAGCCAGGCGTAGAGTCCGTCCATTCCTTGTGGGGGGTTCTTCTGACTGGTTGGTGGTGCATGAGGTGGGATAAAGACATGATTACTCTGCGGTATGGGATGGCATGGCATGAAAGTAAAAAATTTATTAAACATGACATCCCTCTCCTCCTTACTGCCGTACACCGGTCGTCGGCTGTTGAGGCTCCTCGGATAAGCTAAACGAGCCTTCTGCGCTCGGTACAACTCGATGATGGGACAACCGTCCTTCTCCACTGACGGTTTCAGGCTTTCCACCGACTTCCGGACGAGATCCCCAAAATGATCACGTCTCGTCCAAAATGCTGCTATCAACGGATACTCCTTCTTTAGGTCGATATCCTCTAGGCGCTTTCGGGTCGATGGAACGTAACCATCAGGAATGTGCTGTAAGTTGATTACGTCCGTGTCCAATGTAAGCACCATAGCACGGTGTTGGAATGGGGACACCGGTATTAATGTCTTCCTGGCAAGGGAATTCTGAGCTTGCTTCTCTCGACGCCGCTTTAAGGCCCTCCTGGGTGATTCCTTCCTCGAGAGTAGTAGAGGGGGGAAACGGCTAAGCGGCGTTCTCTGGACCACATTTAATCTCTCCTCCTGGTGACCTCGGGCGGTGACTGGTCTCACCTCCTGGTGAGCACCCTGGTGAATGAATTTCGCCTCCTGGCGATGATGGCCGGCTGCAGTCTCACAGAAGGGTTGGGTTGGATCGTCGGAACTGTCTCCTCTACTCGGGAACAAATCCTTCCAGCCGATAACTAGCGGTCTGCCGGGGCGCCGGGTCGCTATCGGAAGGAAGGGAGATGGAGCTACGAGAAAGAGGACCAGAGGATGATTCTTTTTTGCAGAAATTATTTTTTCGTTTATCCTGTTAGGTCCTGAAAAGGACTGAAACAGGTGTGATGTGCTTGCTCTGAAAAGAGAAGATGATGTTTGATGACAATTTAAATTTCCGCATTTGTGTTCTGGACGTCTTTATTATTGCTTTCTCCCTAGGCTGAGAAGGCAGGCGTAGCGAGTGTAGAAGGACAGGCAGGATTGCGTTCCGAAGGTAGGCAGTGATATCTGTCGCGAGTGTGCGATCCCCAAGAATCAAGGCTTCCTTCCAGAGGCAAGCGGAGCGAGTGTATCGTGGTGCGCGGAGTTATCCTCTATGTGGAAAAGCTCGAAGCCGAGTGACGAGTGTGGCTGGCCCGCGCTCCTTTTATGTGAAGAGCGCGCGATGTCTCCCACCCGGCGGAAGTAGAGTCGAGAATGGTGAGCGCAGCTCGAAGTTCTTTTCCACTCCGTCGCACTTTGGACACGCGACCAAATCAAATCATTCGTCCATGCGTCGTTGTGGATGCTGCCTGCTCTGTGCGTTCGCTCCACTCTCTCAGCGTTACATAGTATTTCTTACTACTAACAAAGTCTAAAAATGCAATATTACAATAAAATGATATCACGGCTACAGAGGATAATCATAATTATAACATAATGCATAATAATAACGCAAATGACTATAATAATAATAATAATAATCATAATAAAATAATAAAAAATAATAATATAATGTATAACATAATAATAATATAATATCTAATATAATAATAATAATAAGTCGTATCGTGGTAACTACAAAATTCAACTTCACCATTATACAATGTGTTCGGAAATATTATAATGAAATAATATCAGGGCTATAGAGGATAATTATATAATAATAACGCAAATGACGATAATACTACATATAATGAGAAAATAACAATGACAACTAATATGTAACCTAATAATAATATAATATATAATAATAATAATAATAATAAGACGTATCCTGGTAACTACAAAATTTAACATTATTATTATACAATCTGCTCAGTGTCATGAAATCACGTTTTTTGTTTGAAAAATAAAATAAAAATTACTTCTGAAAATAACAATTATTTTACCTTAATAAAATCGGAGTCACGGAAAAGTTATCAGTTTATCCGTGCATCATTATTTAATAAGGCAGAAGAACGTAGAGAAGAAATCAAAAAAAATTTACTCAAAGAGAAAGCGGTTGGAAAGTTGCGGGTGAGTCATCACTGGCCCACAGCTATGCCCGTACCTGGGCGCATAGCATTTTCTGAAACTATCACGTGAACGGTAAATGGTAAGCGAAGTTCGTCGTAGCGGCAGAGGAAAGGAACTTGAACAAGTATAAAAGTGAAAGCTGCCAGTGACGAAATATTGAAGGTTCCTTTCGTCTGTCGCCCGTTATAGCCGACGGCATACATCAACATTGCACCGGTCAAATAAGAATAATCTATGGCAAACAAGAGAAAAACAATCCTCATATGCTTCAAATTTGTGCAAAATGCTCAATTGCAGTTCTTTAGGGCATTTTTGGGCTGTATAAGGGGGTAATAAGCTTCAGGTTATCAAGCAATTTAGCGCAAAATTACTCGTTGAAGGCTTCGTGAATTTTTAAATTAATTTCCTACCAGCTATGTTTAAACCCATAGCCGTGAGTCTTGTTTCTCCGAAACAAACATTTTCCCCTGTTAATCTTACGGGATTTTCCGGACCTTTGCGACACATCTAAATATTAACGGATTTGGCTCAAACATGGAGAGTACTTTTTTCGAGTACGATTTTTGTTCACCCTAGTTCACAGTCATCAAGGGAATTATATATATTTGAAAACTGAAGGTTAACAACCACCGCAGGGTCCCACTGGGAGCAACTGTCATCTAAAAAATTACGTTAGCTCACAGTAGGACCGCGGTAAATCCCACTTATGGCCACGTCTCACAACCGTGAGATGGGTGGTCACAGGACACGACGAAATCACAACGACAGGCCGGCGAAACTCTCCCCCCCCCCCCCCCCCCCCCCCCCCCCCCCCCCCCCCCCCCCCCCGCCGCAACTTCGATCAGGTAGAGTTTTTTTCACGCTTTTCATGATCTTGTTGTAAAAAGTTTCGTGCATGTCTCGTGATAGGCCCTTCTCTTGACTCGTGAAGTGTTTTTAGACTCGTCTTCGGTTCGGGCACCTGCGGTGCCCTCGCCTACGACTCGTCCTAAAAACACTGCACTTGTCACGAAAAGGCCACCGCCTACCACCTATAATGCAATATACTATAATTTTCTTGTAAACATTCATGAATCAAAATAAACGCAAAAATGTGAAAATACGCAGAAATAAAAATGAAATAGAATTAAAAAAAAGATCACAGTCAATATAGTGAAGAGACTTTCGAAACATTTTAATTTAAGGAAGGTTTTCACAGTTTTTAGCAAACGACACTGCAATTCGCTGTCACATTGCGCAGGATTTGACAGGTTTCTTTTAGTTTGTTTGTAAACAGACAAGAGATGAATGTTGAACTAGAAAACCCTCGGGAAAAGTGAATTTGTGCAGGTAACAAAACAGCAACTTTTACCTCTCTTGCATTTACTTTTACCATTTTATTCTGCACTTTCACTGTGAGATTATGAGTAATCGCTTAAAAATATGAAATGTTCAGTTATATGTTAAGCTAGCACACATTTTTAATCATACTTTTATTCTGACTATTTAAAAAGAACTTGCTACGTCACAAACAATAAAAGTTAATAATAACTCTTTATTTTCTAAATCCTCGCAATCCTTTGTTCACGTCAAATTTAAATTTATATATTTTTTAGTGTTTTCCTCATATATTGTTTTGTCAATTTTAGGTACACAATTTCTGACTGCATCGCTTCATGAGCTGGCAGTCATTTCCAACTTCGTGTAAAGGTTTCGCACATATCCAATAAGGGAATCGGCGTTGCATCCCGTACTCTTCCTATCAGTTTTTGTATTTTTTAAACTTCTAAAAATGTAAAACCCAATTAAAATTATTTTTCAGACAAATACTTTTGTACGGAATATAAATGATTTTTGAAATTTTCTTAATGGTCTCTTAAGTTCAGCTACCTATAAAAGACAACAATGAAATACTCACATATTATCTATAAGTGGAGTGCGTGAATTTCTTCTCGAGGCAGTGTCAGAGTATGGCAAAGCCATCAACAAATTGTAAAACGGAGGACATGCGAGAAGAGCTTGTAAGATACTATTTATATAACAATAATTGCTGCGATTCGTTAATCCACGAGGTAGTAGGCTCACAGTTTGTTTATCCATTTGATAACCCAGGAAAAACTCTGGAAGTATAATGAAAATGTTTAACATAATTATTTTTTGGTACTACCAGAAGTATAACAGAAACTTTATTTTTCTTATCTTTCTGAAAAACGTGTGATGTTTACAGGACTTCCACTTAAATCTAAGAAATAAATTCCAGGAGATGTCACAGTTTTTCCAGATCATTAAAATTATAAAATCCAAATTAAAGCACGTGGAACTCTTCTTAATTCGAATCAGTTAAAATTTAGCAATCTTCATTTAAAACGTTCGAAAATGTAAAACTACAAGTTGGAAGCCTTCTAATTTGATTACCGCTTAATTCTGAGGGAACTGCAAAATGAGTCAATCATTTATAATTGTACAATTACAGCAGCAGCCAAAATTAAATAAATTTGAATTTGCTGTTTCAAAAATGGGACAATCTCCAAAAGAGAAAGCCACTTAAAATTTTATTTTCCATTGAACTGAAAGTACGTTTCAATATTTCAAATTGAACATTTACAAACTCGAAAGGTAATAAATAAAAGTTTTTAATTCGAGGTCTTAGAAGTTACATCTATTTAGAATTAAACATTTAAAACTGCGAAATTTTTAATCAAAATGAAATGTTTCTAAAATTTTAACCTGGAATTGTATAAATTAAATCATTATAACTATGTACGTAATATGAAATGACATAAAAAGTGGTCAGATGAATTTTTTGACTTTTTTTAACATTTGACAAAAAAGTAATAATAATTATAATAAAACTTTTTCTTCCAGAATAAAGCTTCACCTTTGGGGCATTATTTCTGAAGTGTATCCGCTCAAAAAATCACAGTTGCCTGATCTAAGTCAAACTTGGGCAAATTGTTGTGCTATTGAATAATAGTTTATTAGTGAACTTTTTTATCGTTTAGATAAACATTTACCAAGGAAGAGGGGGAAACAATTTTGAGTTTCTCACTTTAAGAAACTTGAGATTAAAAAGTGAAATTAAATTTTTTTATTTTTTATTTACGAAAATAAGTCTTAAGTGTTCTAGTATACCAGGGCTCGCCAGAAGTCAGTCTTTGACTGACTAGACTGACAGTGTCAGTAACGAAGACTAGGTCAAATACACCCCAATAAATTATTCTCCAAGTTTTCCTTCGACTTGGGTTTTTTTTTTCAGGGTTCGAATACGAAAAATTCGGACGCCCCGCTGTGAAGTACATGCCGATTGACCGTAACCCTTCGTACGATTCCTGGAAGACGAAGAAAAAAATTCAGAAAAAGTTTCTGTCAGTCTCGCACTTGTGTCAGTCTGCACCTGCTGAAAGTGGCGAGCCCTGTATTATACCCAATGACGCTTGCGCACTCGCATATTCTATACGATTATTTCTACGGAATTCGGCGCTAACCTTTATGACGGCCGTACGTGAATAGTACGAAGGAATAGTAAGGAGTAGTATCCCTGTAAGTGGGGATTGGGACGAGGAACGTCCAAGAATTCGTTAATGCTTGCCACGAATGAAAACTTGGGAGCAAGATCGTGCACATGCGCACTGGCGGTTGCCATGTCAACTATATTAACGTTTTTCTGATTTTGCAGAGTCGTGGGATGTGTTTTGATTGCGAAGTGAGTTTTCCGAGTGTGGGTGCTCTCACCCATTGAATGTGGTCTTCCCACGGGAGTTCGGCTTCTTGATTGTTATCAAGAAGCCATATGTTACTTTACTGTATGGGGCGACGCTCTAGGCAGTCACCATTATCCAGTGGTCACTAGCCTGGATGTGCAAGTACCTATTTCCAACTACCATTTATACAAATATAACTTGAAAAGAATTAATTGGCCGTCTTTTTCTTCCAATTTAAAAAATCTCGTAGAATCCAGGGCGACTGACTTTCTTCCACCTGCATCGGATCCCATCTCTAGCTACAATTCTTTTGTTGAATGCGTGGATGAGGCTATCTTGTCATCCGGGGTACCCTCGGCCACTTCCAAACCAGCAAACCATGGCCACCCATGTAAAAACAAATCATTTGTTCCAGCTCCTTGGTAGAATGAGGCATGCGATAGTGCTGTTAAGGATAGGCGTAAAGCTTCTATCAAATTTAGAAAACCATCTAATCATTTCAACTATTTAAATTATAAAAGACTTACAGCTAAAGCTAAACGCACCCTCAATGAAGCCAGAAGAAAGTCCTTAAAAAGTTTTTGCTAATCGCTTGATAGAACATCATCTATCTCCAGAATTTTGAGAGTCATTAAGTCATTTAAAAATAGATTCACGCAGCCAACAACCTCGTCTTGCTGGGAAAATGAACTTACGATAGCCATTTCTTCCTTGAAAATTAAATCTTCTCCCGGACTAGATAAAATTGATAATAATATCATTAGTCACTTTCCTTCCGAAGCCAATACCATTCTTTTAGAAATTTATAACGACATTTTATTGTCTGGCTCCTTTCCACCTTCCTGGAACACCTTTTTGGTATTTTTCATTCCCAAGTCAACGACAGGAAAATTTAGACCTATATCCTTAGCCTCCTGTATATTTAAGTTAATGGAAAAACTAATTTACAAATATACTTAATTGGTACTTTGAGCATAACTTTTATCTCTCCCCTACACAATTCGGTTTCCGAAAAGGTAAATCTTGCGCGGATAATCTAGCCCTACTTGCCACGGAAATTTGGACGGGTTTCGTCAAGAGTGAGGTCATAGCGGACCTTTTTCTAGACCTCAGAGGGGCCTTTACCTGTGTAATCCCCCAAATTTTAGTGGAAGATCTTAAAGATTTAGGCGTACCTGAAAATATAGCTAAATTTGTTTACAACTCTATTTCATGCAAGAACATTTATTTTAATATCAATGGCGAATGGATTGGACCTAGAGTAAGCACAGTGGGCCTTCCCCAGGGCTGCATTTTGAGTTTCATAATGTATTCAGTTTATACCCGCAAGCTCCATCGACTTTTGCCGCCGGGGTGTATCATATTCGAATTTGCAGATGATATCGTAATTTTATTTAGATCCAGAGACCCCGCACTTTGCATCACATCCCTCCAACAATGCTTAAATGCATTTTCATTATTATTAAGTCCTCATTGTACGTCAAATTTTAAGGAATTACTCTGGATTATTTATTTACGATCAATGAACACTTTAAATACCTAATTGATAAACTTTATGACTCTTATTAGAAGTTGTTTAGACAACGGTTCTCATATTTACACATTCCAAAACCACAAATTCTTTGATAAACTAAAAAAAAATATAAACCAAGCACTGAGATTAGCCGTAGGCTATAGTACAAGTACCCCCGTAAATGTAATTTTAGCAGAAACATGTGAACCCCCCACCCCCCTTAAATTTCGATTAAGTTTTCTAGCCGAAAAATATATCGCAAAGATTTTCTCAAATCTTAATCACATCCTAACAAACAAACTTGAGGATCTTTGGAATAGCACACATCAAAACAACCCTCATAGAATCACAGACATTTTTACACTCATAGCTGCCTTTAATAAGACTCGGAACCTTATGCCCCAAATACGCAGATCTTTCCACCATCCATACAGTGAGCACACTTTCTCTCCTCAAATAAATGTTCAAATAGGCTCCCTAACTCAAAGTTCCCCTGACCCACCCTCTTTCTTCCAGAATGCTACTGAGGAGTTTGGAAACTCCTTGATTTTCTATACGGATGGCTCAAAGTCTCAAGACGGCAAGTCTGCGGGCTGCGCCACGGTTTGCCCCGCTGGTGAATTTACACACTCATGGAAACCAAATTATTCTGCTTCAATTTTTTCTATTGAAGCAATAGCCATTCTATATACACTAGACTTCATTATAAAGCATAAATTTGAAAAAGTAGTTATTTTTACGGACTCGTTAAGTGTCTTAGACAGTGTCTCGTCAACCAACGCCAATAAAATTAAATCTCACCTTATCTTCCTAATCAGAAATCTTCTCGCCTCCCTTTCCGCGCTTAATTGTAATATTATCCTAGCATGGGCACCAGGCCATAAGGGCATCCCGGGAAACGAGCTCGCGGATGTGACCGCGAAATCCGCCTCTTTTAACGCGCCGCTCCTAAATATGGGGCTTCCCCCATCGGACTTTGTCAGCTCCTTCAGAGAACACCTCAATAAAATTTTCCAAGGCTATTGTGCAACGAGAGGAAAGCGTTTCGGTACTTTTTACACAAAACACTTTTACAAAAGCCGCAGAAAACCTTGGTTCGCTAATTTCATTGTTAAAAGGGAGGGAATTGTATCCTTTTGTCGCATGAGAAGTAATCACCAGTCGCTTAGAGCTAGCCTAGCCCGTAAAAACATCATAGTCTCCCCTAGTTGACCTTGCAACCCTCAAATATCCATTAGGGTGATTTCTAACGTTTTTAGATTCCTTAAAAAATCCAACCTCCATATATAAAAAACTCCCCCATAAGCCAAGCTTCAAAATTCCCGCCTATGTGAGTCCGCGCATCACGGGTTGGAAAGGGAGGAGGTCCCCGCGCATAACCAAGTGCGGGTTCCCCTCCCCGTTCCGGCTCCGTTGACCGCATTCGCATATCGAGATCGCGTCGAAATGCGAAGTTCTGCCCTACTAGGCAGTTCGCTTATTTTGTTTCAGATAACAAACCTACAGTTTCACCACCATCCATGGAATTACACACTACCTGATCATGGATGTATATACACGACTGCAGAGTCAGTATGAAGCTAACGCATGCGCACCGAAGTGCGCACTAGAATCATTATTATTAACGATGTCAACAAGCGTTGGAAGTTTCGAACTTGTGTTTTGAACATTCCTGTGCTGCCGGTTTAGAAAAATAAAATTGTGAATGTTTCAATAAAATTTAAAGAGTACACATTTGAAGTTTAAGGAGTGCATGAGCACTTTCTAGATCCTTTTCGTATTTTTGATGCCATTTTCCTTCTCGATTTTAATTCAGGAACGTGATATACATCCAAAAAAATAAAAACACAAACGAACATAACCTTCATATGCATCGAGATGTCAAAATATAACATAGGGGAGTGGGTATAACACGTGACTGCGAAAACAGTTCTGCGCATGTGCACGATGCTGCTCCCAAGTTTCCATTCGTGACAAGCATTAACGAATTCTTGGACGTCGCTCGTCCCACCTCTGCTCACCAAACACATAGGGTGATACCACTCCTTACTATTCCTTCGTGGTGAATAGTATCACACGTGTTATTTTTGACCAAACGAATTTTACGCGAAGTAAAGTTATAGTGTTCTAGAATATAGAGTGTCTCAAGACACTTGACCCTCGTGATCAAAATTTCCTGTCACAGCCCGCTATTCCTTTGCAAGAATCGCGCACTTTGGCAGGCATAACCTAAAAGACGGGCGTCGGTCCCTTTTGGCAAGCGCAAGCACGTGTTCGTGGGTGGCAATTTTCGCGAATTTTTTCTGATCCTTAGCTGACGAAGCCAGAGCATGGCAACTAACGGGAGGTTACCCGATGATTCGGGGGGAGGAATCCCTCCCCAACCAATTGATTCCGGTGCTGAGAAAGTAGCCATCAACGGTTTTTCCCTTTCCCAGAAATCCAAATCACGCGACCGTGGTAAGGATTCTTACGAAGCATGCGAAATCTAGCGCGACAAGTCTCTAGACTTCGATAAAGCCGATTCCACAACCCTTCCTGCAGACGATTAGTGATCCCATGGAAACAGGTGAAATCCCCCCTGATTTCAATTCACAGCATACAAGCTGTTCAACAGCTCAAGCACAACATCCAAACAATTCAAAAACTCAATCACACACACAATTACACTCTCACATGGGAAAACAGCAGAACCCTAACCCTAACACCCAAAACATCAACACCAATGATAAAAAGCCCATATACACGCCTCCGTTATAGCGACAAACAGAAAGGCCCATGCAAGGTCACGATCCAAAGAGACCGTGCCTCCGAGCGAACCAAGGAGGATCTCAACCCCATGACCTACTGTAAAGCTTTCACTCTTTTCTATAAAGAAGCTGTGTTACATGTAGATAGTTAGGGCTTTGGAAAATTATGCATAACGGTCAGATCGTACAAAGAAACGAATAGAATCCTCAACGACTCTCAAACTTTAAAAAGTAAAGGGCTATGTGCTTTTGTCCCAGCTAGCTTCCTAACCTGTCAAGGCGTCGCGAAGGACTTCCCCATCGAACTGTCAGAAAAAGATATTCAAGACAATCTAGAGATCCTTGGCTACTTCAGAGACACGACCTCCGCGATGAATGTTCGTCGTCTCAATAGGAAGTTAACTGATAAAGATACTGGCGCTAAATCAATTACCCCCTACCTCAATCCAGATAACTTTTGAAGACACAAACCTACCTGATAAGGTTGCAATCTTCAAGCCCGCATCATCAGTTCCGATTTACACACCACACGTGAAAATGTGTCTCAAGTGACTTACTATAGGTTTCAAAAATGTTGACCTCTCTACAAAAGTTTGAATAAGTCAGTGAACAAAAATCGCTAAAGAACGTAACAAACTTCATTGCAAAGATAATTTTATTGCGAACAAATTCGCTATTCATAACACCATCATACATTAATTACAAATGAAGTTGCAGTTGAGTGAAGGTACAAAAACACGGTCAACAGCGTCAATTTCACAACCCGAGGACGCGTTCGGTGGCTTTGTCATAGGCCCTTCAGTTCTATTCGAAAGGAATAGAAACCGAAACCGAAGATATATATATATATATATATTCATATATATATATATATTCATATATCTTCTTACACTTCTACTTACGCCAAGCCGAATAAGACCTGCGTGAACGTACCTTGATCTCTTTTCCCTTATGTCAATGAGAAGAGAAAACATACATTGTTATAACTTTTTACAATTAACACAAAATTACACTGGAGATAATTACATATGCGAGCGTTATGTCTACAAAAATTATCATGTTTGTCGATCAAACAAATGGGGAAACACTTTAAATCACACCATACTAACATTTTTTCCACTCTTTATAGAATATAGGTGCATAGACATTTTTTTTAAAGTTATTGTCGCACCCGTTACATAAATTTCATAGTTTCCGGTTATGGTCCGGGCATTTTTTAAATAAATCCCCAATTTTCGAGTGCTAGATTTGCGATCAATTTTAGTAGCACACATCTTTTCTTTGTGCATGCATCTGTTCTGCACATAAAGCTATAAAATACACAAAAATCCTAATCTATGTAATTTTGAACTTTTTGAATTTCATTTACTGTGGTTGAAAATTCAATTACATTTGGTTGAAAATTCATTCAACAACAGTAGTTGTGTAAAACCTGCTGAAAAAGTTTGATGGGATTTGTTTTAAAAAATTTAGTACTTTTGAATCCGTTGTATATGTGTCTGCAATTTTATAAATTGCCTTTACTTTTCCATCGAATGATTTTGATAGAAAGTTTATCAAAATGAATAATCATCTTTATCGGAAGTGTCCCACGGTGTTTCGCTAAATAGACAATCAATTGCTATCAAACGTTTGTATATAATTGCTATTGATATCAAATATGCTATCCCAAATTTCTAACCATTTTAATACGCTTGTTTAACCAAATAGTTGAATTTTTAATCCGAAAAGTTGAATTTTCGACCGAAAAGTTTATTTTTAGCCAGGAGAGATAAATTTTCTACCATAAAATATGAATTTTAAATTTAAAAGTACGAATTTTGAACAAAATAGTTAAATTTTCGATAAAAAAAAAAGAAGACTTTAACAAATTAGTTAAATTTTCAACAAAATAATTAACTTTTCAACAAAATAGCTGAATTTTTAACCTACAAAAATGAATTTTCAACGAAGAAAAACTATTTTCTACCTACTAAAATGGAAAGTTTCTCGAAAACAGGGGGAAATTAATGATCTGTTAAGTTAATCTGCCGTGTGGGTTATAATCATTAAATTATATCAGTGTTCCCAAATGAAAAAAAAATGTCTAAAGAATTTAATTAAAAGTATTTTCATATCGGTATAAAATATCAATGTTAAAAATAGTATTAAATTTAAAATACCAATGTCTATTGAAATTAATATCTCAAGCATATAAAATCGCTATTTAGTTACGTGTTTATTAAATTTCATATACATTCATGATAATTGCGAGTATAATTCAATTTTACACCAAATTATATTAAGATTAGCAGTAATTTTCGATTCTTAATAATAAAACATGATACCTTCTTACAATTGATCAAAAATAAAATCGGATTCTAAGTCTAAAAGTTCAATTACGTATAATAGATAAATGACAAACGTAACATATAATCAACTGTACTCACATTAAAATTTTTCTACCATTCAGGGCCAATTTTGGAAAGAGTTCCACATGTACGTTGCACTTTGATCATAAAAAGCAATTCAGTCGACGAATTCTAGATTATTACTTCAATTGCGAATATTTCATATAAGATTTAAAGAAATAAAAGCACTGTGAGTTTTCAGCACACTGCTATACCGACTTGTATATAAAGTATATATACTTGCATATAAAGTGTACAGCTATTCATATTTTAATGTATATTAAATTTCAACTACCGTGTTTGTAAATGACTTCATATACATTTGTATTAAATTTAATATCGATTTTTCTAACAGTGTATAGTTTTAACTCTTTATTATTTATTGTTAGATTGACGTTTATATAAAATTACATTTATATATTTCATATTTATCTCACATTACATTTTGTGGAGGAGTTCACCGAAATGTCACAAATAGTCAACAATCACTGAAAATAGCATCACGTAATATGTGGACACTCCCACATGAGAAATATATTAAAGTTGTTGTATCCTGATATTCATTCTCTCTTTCTCTCTACGAAGTATATTTGCAACAGCGGCGCGGCGTAACCATGACCTTTTCCCATATAGAATTGATGCGGAAGAGTTTGCGGGAAAATTCTAGCCGATGTAAATACACTCTTATTGAAAATGGAAAAAAGGTCTGCAATGCAGCAATGAATGATGATGTATGTGTATCTAATGATGTATATAGAAGTGGTACCGTGGCGGCGGCCATATGGCAATTTTCATAAAATGATGAAAATCACGCGATCCATGGCTCAACAGCTGTCTCAACTCCCAACCGATTCCGTGCGATTCCGTGATAAAATAAATCGGCGTCCCTTCAGTTTGGCACTGGACAGCGTGTTCTCAACTTGGAGAATGTAAGTTGCAAGAGAACTATTACAAGTGGCTGACTCTAAGCTGACTTATAAAGTCTTAAACTATCGGGAGACCCACATAATCGAGAAACCGGCAACCGCATTCCTCTGTTCCTCATACTCACACTAAATAACAGGAATACGCATGAGAGCTCAATTATAATAAGATCTCAGCTTAGCTTGTATTGCTTCAATTGATATCAAGTATTTCCCTCTGAGCTGCTTTGCGAGGATCACGAACTTATAACCATAACTGAACTCGGAAGGATCATGAGGATCAATGACCTACATTATTATAATTCTGCCGGAAGTCATGGGAAATTGGGAATTTTATGCCTTATTATGCGCGTGAGCTGAGCTTCGTTAAGTCTAATCAAGTCAATTATTTTAAGATCGCTTTTGAATGGTTGCTCGAACGGAAAGTGAATTTGCAAAAAGCAAGCATCAGTGATGTACACTGTTAAAAAAATCTGTACTAGATTTAGTATACATGTAATGGAAGCAAGAATGCACAACATGAAATTATATTTAGTATACCAGTTTACAGTAAATTTAGTATATGCATATGCTGAATTTAGTATGCACGTACATGAAATTTAGTATACGCGTATACTAAATTCAGTATACATGTATACGAAATTTAGTATACGCATATACTAAATTCAGTATACGCGTTCCGTTTCGCGTGGGTTCCGTCTTCATCATCTGTAAACATGATCAGATGAAAAATGAAATTAAAGAACAAAGTTTTAATTTTCAAATAATCATATGGTTAAGCTACATTTACGTTAATAAATTGAACATACGTTTTAAAGAGAAAACTTCGCATATCCTCGGAGAAAGAAGTCGAACTTTTTAGCATTAGAAAGAACTCAAACAAATGCTGAATATATACTAAATATGTATATTAATTTTAGTATACAGAAACTATGAAATTCATATACGTGAAAGAAACTTACGGTACACTTAATAAATTTAGTATACATATAACTTCATAAAAGAAATTTAGTATACGCAAGTATACTAAAATTACAAAGTTTAATGAATTTAGTAAACATATAGGAAATTTAATATGCCCGTGTGTACCAAAATTTCAAACATTTCTAACAGTGCATGTTTTGTGTCGGAAAAGTTTCACACTTAATATTTTTGTGCAGAATATGTGTTGAATATCTTCGCTCAGAATATATGTCATATAGCAGCTACAATATTTAAAGCAAAATTATAATCATATTATTTTGTGTAGTATCTACTTTGTGTACAAAATATTTTATTCACTGCTTTGAATATGTAGTATAAAATATATTTTCAGGATAAAATAATGACTATTTATTTCTGTGTAGGAAATATTATGCGTAGAAAATATGTTGTGTGAGAAAAATATAATAGTATTAAACAATACATAATTATGTGTAGGAAATATTCTGCATAGTAAATCTGAATAAAAATCTGTTTTATACACAAAAATTGTTTACATATTTTAACCTATTTGTCGGTGTACAAATGTCGAAAATGGATATGAAATATAATTAAATTCTCTGTTTAGAATTCTGTAAAGCAAATCCCAGGCGGAAATATTATATATAGTTTCTATATATAGTGTGAAGTATTATATATAATATTCATTTGTTTTATATAAAAACTGTATAAAACAAATGCATATTATATATATAATACTTCACACTATATATAAACTATATATAATATTTCCGTCTGTGATGGATTTAGGAATGCATACAGGAGGCGAATTCCCGAAACAATATGAGCTGCTCTAGTTGATTTTATGGTTTTGAATAGGAGTGTATACTGTGGTTAGTTTGGTGTCACTTGTGTAACTTGAAGTAAAAATTCATAAATTTTTTTATTAATTTTTTTGGTTAATTTGTTGAATGAAGCTACTGAGGTATGCCTGGCATACTCATTGCGTCATTCTTCAAACATATACTCTCCGACAATGTTGGCTGTGTACAAAAGAGTGAAAAGTGAAAAGTTTCGTGAAACACAAATTCACGCTAAAATAAATCAGAATATATTAGACTTATCAAGATTAATGTTATGTTCACTGTAGGAAATACATGCGCGATGGAATATACATGTAGAATTCTAAAATTACTGAGAAATCTAAAATAACGTTCTTAAAGTCTCTTAAAACGTTTATTTAAGAAACATTTTCCGGAAAAAATCTTCTTTCATCAAAAACTTTCTCACTATAGGCTGTGGGGTCAAGGAATTTAAGAGTTATGTTTATTAATAATAACAATTTTATAATTCCAGGCATAGTTCTATTATTTGGTGAAATGCACACGAATTATAAAAAGTATTGATATTTGAAAGATTGCAAAAGATTATAAATAGTAACCTTCACATTCATTCATTCACTTTGTCCGCATTGAAAATCATACGTTTCCACTCGTTTTTTAAAATTTATTTTTATTTTTTTTGCGGCTTTTTCTGTCCTGTCAGTTTGACAGATTATTATAGCATGCATACGTCAGTTTTGGCATGGAATTTTATTGATCAGGGAAAAGTCCGGAATTTTGAAAAAAAAACTTGCAAAAGTCAGGAAATTTTTATATTTGTAAATAATTTCTTACTAAAAATCAAAAGCAGTTGAATTCACCCGAAAAATACAATTTTTTAAACAAAATCATTGAATCCTTAACAAAAACATATTAATTTTCAACCAAGCAGTTGCATTTTTTTTAACACAAAAGGGTGAATTTTTAACGAAAAACATCAATTTTCTGTACAATAGGGCGAATTTTGAATAAAATGCATGCATTTTTAACCAAAAATGTCCATTTTTTATTTAAAATATTAATTTTTAACGTGAATGGGACAGTCACATTTTCAGTAAGTAAAATTGATTATAAACAAGAAAATGAACTTTCAACATAATAGTTTAATTGTTAACCAAACAAATGAATTTTTAACTGAAATGATGAAATAAAAAAAAAATTAAATTAATTTTCAAGATGGGGGTTCAACATTCAACCAAAGAGTTTAATTTGCAATCAAAAATTTAATGTTTTAATCAAGAACTTTAATTTTTTACTGAGAAAGATGAATTTTCAATCAAAAATGGAAAAACATTTCTGCAACTGTAATTTTTTACTAAAACATGTACCTTTTTGTGAAAAAAATGACATTAAACAAAAAATACTGTTAAATAAAAATAGCTAATTTTTTTGTGCATTTTCTTGGAGAAATGTAAGAAAATTAATAATAAAGTACAAGTTTCTATAATTTAAAAATGTGTATAACTTTTTATTAATATTTTTTACTTTTTTGTCAAAATTTACAAAGTATTACAGAAAACAACAGAATTTTACATCTTTTAAGTTTCGGTTTTTTACGTCAATAAAACACTTTTAATTTTACGTAAATTATTGTAGAAAATTACAAATCTTAAAAAAAAAGAAAAAAAAAAAGATTTCACAAAAGTTGAAATATTGGGAAATTGTACTTAAAATTATTTTTTATATACTTGTAGTTTATTGTAGAAATGTACTAATTTAAACGGAAAAATATTGAATTTTGATACATAAATAACAATTGAACAATTATCAATTTGGAAAAATTTAAGTTAGTTTAAGAGATATTTACAAGTTTTGAGACGAACCAATCTTAATTTAAAACAGGAAAAGATTTCGAAAAATAAAAAAAAAATAAAAACAATTTCTCAAGTTTTCCTGGAAAATTTAATATAATTTTTATTTTTGAAAAACTAATTTTGAGCGAATGTTTAAAAAGATTAAAAAAATTGTTTTGAATCGTAAATGACAATTGAGCGATTCTTAATTTAAAAAATTATCCAGTAAGTTTAAAATATATTACAAAGTTTTGAAAAGATTCAAAAATAATTTAAAACGTGAACAGGTATTTTTTTTACTTTTGAAGGATTTTCAAAAAATTGTAGGGAAAATTCGAATTCTAATCTAATAAAACTATTATTAAATTCCTGGAAAATTTTACAATGATTTTTCTAAACAAATTTGTAAACAACTTTTAATGTATAAATTAGTGTTTCTAGTTAAAATTGCTTGAAATGATATTTTGAAAATTCATAAATTTTTTATTCATTTTTCAATTCATAGTATTGAAAACAATAATTATTTGTTTGAATAATTTTTTTTTGTTAAATTGAATTAATTAATAACTCACCTGAAGTGAAAAGTAGACAAATAGTTGTAAATTTGAGAAAAAACCACAACTTTCTATCATTATCCATATTGAAAATTATTAATAATAATAATAAATTTTGTAAACAAATGATGATGTTAACTTTAATTAATTATTTGACTCACTCCAAGGGAAAAGTGAAAAAAAGTTGAAAATTTCAGAAGAAAACTACAATTTTCTAGCATTATTCTAAAAGAGAATATTATTAACAATAATAATAAATTGTTCAGACAATTATGTTTGTTAAAATTATGAACTATTACCTCTCTGTCGAATTGAAAATAGGACAAAAAGTGGAAAATTTTTTAAAAAGCCGCGACTTTCTATCTCCATTCTAAGAGAAAATTGCTAAAAACAATAATAAATAGTTTAAACAAATTACTCAAACATCTAGTTATCAGTGTAAAGTAGTATTTTATGTATTATAAGCAATTAGAATTTGAAAAACTAAAAAACAAATCATAATTAGCCCCAAAAATGAGTCTCTGGATTTAACTTCAAGGTCAGTCCCAAAACCAGCGCTAAATCCAGGTTCGACTCTAATTCTTCAGGAAAACACCTGGATTATTTAAAAATTGCAGGAGAAACATTTTAGAATAATAAGAATCTCAGGATAACATTCTAGATCATAATTATATATGTTTCCCAAAATTTTGAAAATTTTGCAGTTTTGCAAAATTTTTGAAAAAATTCGATTAAGCTTAAAAGATATACAGAAGTTTTGGAAAGATTGAAAAATAATTTGAAATTTGAAAAGGTTTCAAATAATTCAACACAAAATGTAGATTTTTGAAGATTTCGAGAAAAGAAGCTTCTTAAGAATTTTGAAAGGTGTCAAGAAAATAAATTTTTTTTTTAAGATTCTTAGGAAAATTTCAAATCATTTTTCATTTTATAAAATGAATTTTAAGAGAAAATTGAAAACGATTCTAAAAGAATTCCTAAAAACTTGGAAAAGAATGTAAAAGATTTTAAAGCAAAATTTG
The DNA here is from genome assembly GCA_011634705.1 of Andricus grossulariae. Lineage (NCBI taxonomy): Eukaryota > Metazoa > Arthropoda > Insecta > Hymenoptera > Cynipidae > Andricus > Andricus grossulariae. The sequence continues at coordinate 1,952,428 of JAABKJ010026545.1, read as the reverse complement.
GAAATTTGTAGGAAATAAATTTTTTTTTTCAGAAATTCGAGTAAGTATAAGAGATATTTAGAATTTTTGAAAAGATACAAAAATAATTTGAAATTTGAAGAGATCAAAAATTTTTTTTTGACAAAACATAGATTTTTGAAGATTTTGAACAAAAAATTTATAAGCTTTTTAAGAATTTCAAGATAATAACAAACTATACATAACATAGAAAAAAAAGTATTTGGTTTATTCTTTTTCATAACAAAAATTAATAGGCGCGCGCCTTGGCGCGTGCAAGACTACTAGTTTTAGTCTAAATTTGTTGAATTCATACATGATATAATTGATCATAATTGATGACAATGATTACATTTGCGAATTTCTTGAAAGAGAATTAACTTCGATTCAAGCATTCTATTTCACGTCAACAATTTTCTGCTTTCCGAAAAGTGAGAAAAAACTATTTTTAATAAAATTATAAAATGTTTTACAACAATAGTTACTGTGACTGATAATTTACTTCCTTAACTTTGAAGGTGACTCCAATTATAATTAATGAAAAACATAACGTTTTCTGTAAAAAAATGGACGATGTCGGTATTTCTATATGAAGTTTCTTAGGCATAATCATTAAAATTGTTCAGCATGATCCCCACACTAAGAAAGACTTACTTTGCTGCTCCAAACCACGTCCAGAAAATGAGGAATCCATACTCGCGTTTCATAAACATTTTTTTGTCAATTTATAACAAATTGTACACATAATTTTACCCCAAATGAAAAATAATAGCAGGATGAGATAGCCCAGAAAAAATATTGTATTTTTTTGGGCCAGCCTACTGCAGATTCGGAATGTGAAAAAATGATGATTTCTAATATTTTGATTCCAAATATTGATAATTATGCTGTAAAATGTTTGAATATAGTAAAATGGTTGACGAAAGTGCTGTTTCTTCTTTAAAAAATTCTGCGAGGTAAGAACGCTCTGCTTTGCATATCTTTGATATCCACTAAAACTAACTTTTAACATATTGATGGCTGTCCTATATTTAAACATTCAATATCTCAACCCTTAAAATCTAGATGGCTGTCCTGTCGTTAAACATCAAATATGTTAACCTGAAAAATCTAGATGTTAAGGGAAAACGTCCATTTTTCTCCGTATAAAATACATAAAGATGACAATATTCGCCCGCCTATTTTTTTTTGTTTTTGAGGCAAACTCGCTGACCATACTAATTGATAATAGTTATACAATACTACGCTTTTGGATAAATCTTCCATACATATTCGTAAATATATTCTTATTTGCCATTCATATTATAATATCCACACTAACATGATAAATTCCTCTGAAAGTGTTCTGCGTGTATGTGGTCGAAAGCTCGCACTGACGTCTGTTCTGTCTGCCGAAAAAGTGTAATATATCTTTAGGGAAAATTCAGGCAGTACCACAAAATGAAAAAAAAAACGAAAATAAAAGAATTGCTTTTACATTTAGATATAAGCGGGGAAAATTTATCCGTGAAAGATTCCGCAACATTTATATAAGCCTGAGATATAGTGGCATTTTGGGAAACTTTTTATTGCAGTTGAGTGAAACAAATTCTATTGATAAACAAAACAAAACATTTTTCTTCGTTACCAGGACTCGAACGCTCGACCCCTAGAATTAAAATTCAACAGTCTAACCACTATTTCACTGAACTCTGGGTATTCTTTCAATGATTAGTATCTGATAAGATAATTCTGAAAATGCGTATGTTTCTTTTTGAACTATAAACGTTGAAGCTTCATACTACTAAAAAAATTCAATTTTTAATCATTATATAATTCTGAACAACTACAAATATTTCAAGTTGAGCATGAAATTATTCTGTAATTATTTAAAAAACAAATTTTGAAGAAACTACCTGCAGTTCCTTACATGCTTCATTTCAAAGCCAAGGGTTGATAAGCTAGCTGTAAATTCGATCTTAAGTGTTTCAACTTTGTTTGTATTCACAATTCCTTGATGCTCATTTGATAAGCGATTTGTTTTCTCATTATGAAACATTAGCAAATATATTTGCTCCTTTATAAAGGAAGTCCAAATAAAAAAATCTGAATAGGTCATTCACAATGTTTCGAATCGAAGAGCCCTTACAATTTTTTACATGAACTTTGAATTATGTTCATAACAAAAATTCTCTGTTTAACACAGATTTGTTGAATGATATAAATCACCATAATTTCCGTACTCTTCAGTACAATATACTATTATTATAGTTAGTTTGATTCATCTTGAACCCAGGAATCTTCTCTATCGTGCATCAACTTTAAATTATGTGATTAAGAACTTTTTTAACATGAAAATCGATTTTTCAAATAATATGAAATACCATAACTTGCTTACTCTTTCATAAAATGTATGAATAATATATAGGTCAACCAATTTATTTTTGACCAAGAAATCTTTTAAAATCTTGTAAAAACCTTGAATTATGTTAATAAAAAATTGTACTATAAAAAAACTCATTTTCAGAATATTAAAAAGTGCCAACAAAAAATTTAGTATACATTTTTATAATTCCTTTAGTTAGTATTCAGATATCAGAAGCGAAAATATGCTGAACAAATTTCATCAAATTATCTGCATCCGTCTTCAAGTTAACGTGTTTACAAAAAAGCGTGACATCCACACACATTGACAAACACACACACACACGCTTGCATCCGAGCAGTTGTTCAGAACACCGTATTAGACATTTTTAAATTGAGGAACGTTCAATTAAACGAATTTAGGTTTTTCGAAATTGTTACTATTACAAAGCTTCCTCTGTGAGGAAGTGAAAATGACGAATATCTGCATCTAAAACCAGTCATGCATCCGAAGAAAAAACTTGAAAAATATTCCAAAGATACTTAAAAAATTATGGCCGATCAGAATATAATTTATTTTGCGACTGTTTCTCGTTTCTGTTCTTTTTTATTAATAAACTTGTTGTAAGATTTTATAAATATTAATGATTACTCTCACGATCTACGTCCACAATAAATACTAGGTGCAATATCCGCAACTAGGTAGAAATTTTTTACCAAAAAGATCATTGTTATTGTAAACATATCTAATAATTTTTAAATGGACATTACGAGGTCCTTGATGTATGAAATGGGCATTATGAGGACCTTGAGGTATGAAATGGGCATGATGAGGACCTTGATGTATGAAATGGGCATTATAAGGACCTTGATATAGGAAACTCATATATAGGTAGTTACGGGTACCTTTTCTCATGATACGGTCATTATCAGGACATTTGCTATATATCTCTTACATAACCAAAATTTGGTAATATTCATTGACTTTTGCACCATTTTTCCACAAATTCTTATAATATCTAGATATAATAGACCACAAATTAGCAACTTAAGAAGTATGTTCATAGAGATTGGTCATTATGAGGATGAGCACATACATGGAAGTATCTGATAAAATAATTCTGAAAATGCGTATGCTTCTTTTTAAACCATATATGTTGAAACTTTATACTACTGAAAAAATTAGATTTTTTATTATTATATGATTCGGAACAACTAAAAATATTTCAAGTTGGGCGCAAAATTATTTTGTAACTATTTAGAAAATAAAACTCTGAAGAAAGTAGCTGCACTTACTAGCATGCCTGCATTTGGAAGTTTATAAATCAGCTATGTAAATTCGATCTCGGGTGCTTCCACCTTGTTTGTATTTACAATTTTGTGATGCTCATTTCATGACCAATTTGTCTCCTCATTATGAAACATTAGCAAATATATTTGCTCTCTCATAGAGGAAGTCAAAATAAAAAAATCTAAATAGTAGGACATTCAAAATTTTTCAAATAAAAGATCCTTTTTCATTTTTACATGAACTTTGAATTATGTGAATGAAAAACATTTTCCTTCATAAAACCAATTTTTCAAATGATATACATCACCATAACCTCCTTACTCTTCAATACAATGTACTATTATTATTGGTAAATCGATTCGTCTCGAATCCACGAATCCTTTCTATCCATGCATCAACTTTAAGTAATGTGATTGAAAAAATTTTTACCTTGAAAATAGTTTTTTTAAATAATATAAATGACAATAACTTCCTTACTCTTTTATAAAATATATGAATATTATATAGGTCAATCGATTCATTTTGAATCAAAAAATATTTTATAATCTAGTAACAACTTTGAATTATGTTGATGAAAAAAGTTTTTCTATGAAAAAACTCAGTTTCAAAATATTATAAAGTGCTAAAAAATGGGTAATAAATACTTTTATAAATCCTTCAGTCTATTTTTAGATATCAGAAGCGAAAATGAGCCATAAGAATTTAATCAATTTATCTGCACCGTCTTCAAGTTATCGCGTTCACAAAAAAGCGTGACATCCTCACACATCAACAAACACACACACACAAACACAAACATCCGGACAATTGTTCAGAACAGCGTATTATACATTTTTTAATTGAGGAACATTCAACTAAACCAATTTAAATTTTTTCGAAATGGTTGCCATTACAAAGCTTTCTCTGTGAGGAAGCAAAAATGGCGAATATCTGAATATAAAACTAGTCATGAATCCGAGAAAAAAAAACTGAAAAATATTTCAAAGAAACTCGAAAAGTTATGAATGATCAGAATATAATTCATTTTACAAAAGTTCTTCGTTTCCGTTATTTTTTCTCAGTAAACTTATTATGATATTTCACTAATCATAATAATTACTCTTACGATCTATATCCACAATAAATATAAGTAATTAAATTCTTTAATTAAAATCTAAGGCAAGTACGAATAGGGCGAATTTTATACAAATAATATTTTATGAAGAAAATAAATACTTGATGCAATATACTCAACTAGCTTGAATTTTTGTAAAAAAATTGTGATTGTAAATATTTCAATTACGTAAATAAATGACAGACCTAACCTATAATCAAATGTACTCACATTAAATTTCTACCATTCGGGGCAAATTTTTGAAAGATTTCCATATGTACGTTGTACTTTATTCATAAAAAGCAATTCAATTGACGAATTCTAGATTATTACTTCAATTGCGAATATTTGACCAGATTTAAAGAAATAAAAGCAGTATGCGTTTTCAAGCACGTTGCTATACCGACCTGTATATTATATTTAATATAAAGTGTACAGATATTCATATTTTAATGTATATTCAATTTCAACTACCGTGTATGCAAATTACTTCATATACATTTGTATTCAATTTAATAGATTTTTCTAATAGTGATATCAAAATTTAGCAACCAATAAAAAATTAGATTTTTAATCATTATCTGATTCGGAAAACCTACAAATAGTTCAGGTTAGGCGCAAGATTATTCTGTAACGATTTAGAACCAAAATTCTGAAAAAACTAACTGTAGTTACTAGCTTGTCTCCATTTGGAAGCCAATTGTTCATAAAAATAACGTAGGCGAAACTATGCTAGAGTAGGTCACAAGCAAATGTTCAATATGTCATAGTAAGACCTGTTTGCCAGAACCGTCGCCGTGAGGCAGAAGTTTTTTATAGAAAATGTTAGCAATAAGCAAAAATATATACTTTCTTAGAGATAATAAACATTTAGGAGCATGTAAGCCATCCTTATTGCATTTTATTTAATTTCCGAAACTTTCTAGCCGACATTTTATATTTCGTGTGGACATAAGTATGGCGGAAAAAAAATCTGTATAACAGGAATAGCAGATAGCTATTTCTGATGAAGTGCGCTAAATAGGCAATTGCAGACGAGTGTGAAACTTGCGGCATGAGCCGGAGGCTCAAAACACGAGTCGAAGGTGAGCCCCATCAGCCCCCCCCCTTACACTCTTTAATTTTTGGTTTTTTATAGCCCACTGAATTGCGCCGCAAATGCGCTCATATGCGCCACCCATAACAAATGTTGCACGACGAAACTGTAGGAGTTATAGCAGGTGTTACGTGGGGGGGGGGGCGACACGCCATCCTCACTCTAATTGAAAAATTAAAGTTCAAATTGCATGACCTTGAAGATCTCAAAATGTACTGACATGCGTTATCAAGGAAAAATGTCGCGTCACATTGATAACTGAATTATCAGCGATCAAAATGGGCTGCTGCGATTTTTCTAAAATAATAAAATTTTTCGAATTCATCATAGCTATCTGTCCTACTTCAAATGCGCTCAAATACGCCGCCATTAAAAAATTTTGCGCTGTCTAATTAACAAAGATAGAATTTGGGGCGGGGGCAGTGTATCGCAGGAGTTAAATCTGTGACAGTGATGATATTCAAAATTACGGATATGGAGTCATTCATCTTCAAATACGCCCATATGCGCCACAAAAATTGTTGCAAACTTTACAAACTGTTCCGGATACGACGGTTTCAACACTTTACAAAGTGATGACCAAGTGATGACCAACAATATAAAAAGTATTTATTCTACAGTGATGAATGGACTTTCGTATGGGGTTCCGAATGCGCTCATATACGTCACGGAAATTTTCTGCATATCTTGAAAATTGTGAAAGATATGGAGGTCATAACATTTTGCAAAGTGATGACCAACAAAATGAAAAGTTTTTAATCCGTAGTGATGATTACACTATTGTATGGGGTTGCAAATGCGCTCATATGCGCCATACAAATTTTGTGCACATCTTGAAAATTGCCTAAGATATGGAGGTCATAACATTTTGCATAGTCATGACCAAAAAAATGCGCCACTTGCAAAATTGAGAAAAATCCATCATCAACACCCTCACTACCACTTTTTATCGATACATCACCCATGCTGATATCACCAAATAACTATAATTGCAATATGAATTAATTTTATATCACTTTCGAAGACTTGAACCTGCGACACCCTACCCCCCTCCCCAACCAAATGTTATCTTTGATAATTAGCTAGCGCAACATTTTTTAGTGGTGGCGCGTTTGAGCGCATTTGAAGTTAGGACGGACAGCTATGATGAATTTTCAAAATTGTTATTATTTCAGAAATATCGCGTTAGCACCCCCCCCCCACACCATTTTGATCGCTGATAACTCGCTTATCAATGTCGCGTAACATTTTTCTTGATGGCGCATATCAGCGCATTTGGAGATCTTCAGCTATAAATCCTTGAGTTTCGTGAGGCAACATTTTTTATTGGTGGCGCATATTAGCGAATTTGCGGCGCAATTCAGTGGGCTATAAAAACCCGAAAATGTTGAGTTGGGGGGGGGGAGCTCGTGTAACTGACGTAGTCGGACGTTAGCGCAAGAGCGAAGTAAGTTTGAAAACGCAGACGAGTGCGAAGCGCTGAAGGCAAATGCTGCGATTATACAAACAGGAATTGCCTCTGCGTACGTGTGTCACAGGCTATTTTTTGGGACAACCATCTGAGAAAATCTTTCAGCAGTTTTTTCCACTTATTCACCAAATTTTCGACCATGTATGGTTGTTTTTAGCTACATATATGTATCATTGAAATAAATTAGATATATTTTTCTTTTACAGGTGTTCAAAATTACTAATCTTTCAATTGCCCATGCGCGTCCATTGCGTCAATTTAAAAAATAGGTGTGTTTCAAAGTACGCATGCTCCATTATTATTCTCGCAAGATCTGCCGGATGAAAGCAATTTTCATATCATGTAGAGGCATGGATGTCCTCACTTTCGAAGCGGGTGCTGTTTGTTCTTGTTTATTACTTAGCCTTAACATTTTTTTTTGTGAAGATCCAAATTTTTTTTAAGGACTTTTAGATCGAAAGATAGTATTAATTATTATTATTATAACATCATGCCGTTTCCCTTTCAAGGTAGGCGTGAATTGCTCGGTTGGAAAGTAGTAGTGTGTGGACTCTGGATGGGTATATCGGTATAGGGTAGATAGGTATATAGGTGTAAAGTATAGATATTTTAGATTGATCTAGAATTCTCGTGTGACTCATTTAAATGACACGTTCATTGCGCAACACTGCTCCGACCCAGGTTGCTGACAATCTTTATATGAATCCCCAAGTAAAAACATGGCATTCAGATAAATTACCGACATATATCCTTTCTCTCTGAGCTTCGTCATAACAGGTTTCATTAACTTGGTAAATGTATATGGAGCCCTGTTCAGCCCAATTTGAATAAAGTTTTTTAAAATTCACGTATTTTGTTCAAAATTCATCTTTTTTGGTAGAACATTGATATTTTTGGTAAAAAATTTATCTTATTGGTTGAAAATTTAACAATTTTGTTGAAAATTTTTTTTTTTTGTTCAAAGTTATTTTTTTTATCACATTTTTTATCTTAAAATTTCACTATTCCATTTTTGGTAGAAGATAAGTTGAAACTTCAACTATTTTTTAGAAAATTTAATTATTTGGTTGAAAATTAATATAAATTTCCTTCAATTTAAAAATTAAAGTATTTGGTTAAAAATTACACTTTTTGTTTGAAAACTAATATTTCTGGGTTTCAAATTCAACTTTTTGTAGATAATTTATCTTTTTGATTTTAAAATTAAATAATTTTGTTGAAAATTCACGTATTTTTTCAAAATTCGTAATTTTTAGTAGAAAATAAATATTTTTGGTTGAAAATTCATCCTTTTGGTTGAAAATTTAACACTTTTGTTAAAAATTCGTTTTTTTGTTCAAAGTTATTTTTAGTTGAAAATTCAACTATTTGGTTAAAAATTTATGTATTTTGTTTAAAATTAACTGTTTTGTTTGAAATTTTCAAAATTGAAATTCTTTAAATTCTTCAAATTTAACTATTTCATTTTTGGTTGAAACCCAATCTTTTTAGTTGAAAAATAAAATTTTGTTTAACAAATCATATTTTTGGATAGGAAATTCAAATTTGTTGTCGATAATTCATCTTTTCGACTTTTAAATTAAATAATTTTGTTGAAAATTAGTTTTTTTGTTTTATTACATTTTTTATAATCTTAAAATTTAATTGTTCCATTTTTGGTTAAAACTTTATCCTATATATTTGCAAGTTAAAACTTCAACTATTTTGTTAAAAATTAATATAATTTCCTTTCAAATTGAAAATTTACCTATTGGGTTAAAAATTAAACTTTTTGTTCGAAAAATCATATTTTTGGGTTGAAAATTGACCTTTTTTGTCAATAATTCATCTTTTTGACTTTAAAATTCAACTATTTGGTTAAAAATAAAGGTTTCTGTTTGAAATTGATCTTTTTGATTGAAAATTTAATTATTTAGTTGGTAATTCATTTTTTTAACAATAAATTTATTCTTTTCAGCTAAAAATTAAAATATTCAGATATAAATTTATATTTTTCAGGTGAAAATTCAACTATTTTGTCAGAACTTTAACATTTTTGGTGAAAATTCTGTTTTTTTTTTGTTTGGACATTTATTTATTTTGTTAGAAAGTCACTTTTTCGTTGAAGATTTAACTATTTGGTGGAAAGTTGAATTTCTTTGATCCAAATATTTAGTTAAAATGTATTTATTTGGAAAAATTTGACTTTTTTTGTTAAAAATTAATTTCTATACAAAAAATTGAATATTATTCCAGTTGAAGATTCATCACTCAAATTGGAAATTCTTTTTTTTTTGAAAATTTGATTATTTTGTTGAAAATTTGTTTTATTAGTTGAAGGTTACTTTTTTTAGCCGAAAATTTAACTATTCCAATTTTGGTTAATAATTTTTTTTTTAGTGGAAAATTTCACTATTTGGTTAACAAATTTATATATTTTGTTGAAAATTCGTCTTTTTGATAAAAAATAATTCTTTTCTTTCAAAAATTTATCTCATTAGTTAAAAACTGATTTATTTTGTTAAAATATTTCCCCTTTTTGTTGACAATTAATTTTTTGTTACTAATAAAAATTGAATATTGTTTCAGTTGAAGATTTATCATTTTAGTTGAAAATTCATTTCTTTTGACTGAAAAACTATTTTTGCTTGCAAGTTATTTTTTTTTTAGTTGAAAAGTCCACTGTCACATTTTTGGTTTAAAATTCATCTCTTTGGTTGAAAATTTATTTATTTGGTTAAAAAGTTCGCCTTTATTGTTGAAAATTAATTTTATTTACTAAAAACTGAATATTATTCCAGTTGAAATTTCATCATTTAGTTTATAAATTTTTTTCTGGTTGAAAATTTACCTATTTTGTTGAAAATTCTTTTCTTTTCAGTAGAATATTTCTTTTTTAAACTAAAAATGGAACTATTCCATTTTTTACTGAAAATTTATCTCTTTTAGTTGAAAATTCAACTATTTGTTGAATTTTTAAAATTATTTGTTAAAATGAGGTAAAAATTAATTTTGGATCTGCAAAAGTACTGATTGAAATTCGTAAAAGGTCTCTGAGCCTGTTCGAGATGTTTGTCAACATTTCAACAACAAATACGTGATGTTGTTGTTAATAGGAAATTCTGGAATTCTCAAACCTTGAAATTAAATTAGTATGCAAGAAGCAAAAAGCAAACGAGACTTCTTTCAGAAATTGACACTGAGTGAACATACAGTTACTTTAAATAATATATTCCACGCAGATTTTTTTAAAATTATAAATAACGTCTGACGAATTCCAAATTTTTTTTTTACAAAACTGTTGAATTTTTATCCCAAAAATATGAATTTCCAATGAGAAAGTTAATTTTAAACCAAATAGTTTAATTTTCAACTAAAAAATATCAATTTTTAATAATAAATGGAATAGTTGAATTTAGTTAATAATAAAATTAATTTTTAACAAAGTAATTCCACTTTCGACCTAAAAATTGAATTTTCAATCAAGAAGAATTATTTTCTTCCAAGAAAGATGAAATTGCAACAAAATATATACATTTTTAACCAAATAGTTGCATTTTTAACTAAAAAAGATCATTTTTCAATCAATAATGGAATAATTAAATTTTTAGTCAAACAAATTCATTTTCAAGAAAAAGAAATAATAATTTTCGACAAATTAGTTCAGTTTTCAACCAAAGAGATAAATGTTTAAAAAATATAATAAATTTTGAAGAGAGTAGTTCAACTTTCAACTAAGTAATTATATTTTCAATCAAGAAAATTAATTTTCTGAAAAAAAATTTAGAACAAATAAAGCAAAATTACAAAAAAATAATAAAAATTTCAACCAAGTTGTTAAACAACAACCAAGCAGATGGATTTTCAACAAGAAATTAATTTTTCAACTTGACCTAAAAAAATTTATTTCTAATAAAATAAAAAAAGAATTTTCAACAAAATATTTTAATTTTCAACCAAAGATAATTAATTCCATTAATAAAAATAATTTTTCAACAGGTAATTCAACTTTCAAACACATGATTGAATTTGCAATTGAGAAGATTAATTTTTCTATTAAAAAAGTTGAATTTAGAACAAAAGAAATCAATTTTCAACCAAATTTTTTAATTTAAAACAAAAAAAATAGTTTTTAACAAGATAGTTAACTTTTTGAGAGAAAAAAAGGAATCTTAGAAAAATAAAATGAATTTTTGACATTCAACAATTTGGTTGAAAATTTATATATTTTGTTGTAAATTCATTTTTTTTTGTCGGAAATTAATTTTTGTGATAAAAAATTTAACTGCTTGCTTGAAAGTTGAACTATTTTGTTTAAAATTCATTTTTTAAAGATTCATTTCTTTAATTGAAAATTTAATGGTTTTGTTGAAAATTATTATTATTTTGTTTAATGAAAATTGATCGTTTTCTCTGAGAAATTCATTTTTTTTGTAGAAAATTAATATTCTTAATTGAAAATTCAATAACTTGGTTTAAACTTGAACTACTTGGTTAAAAATTCATTTTATTTTTTTCTCAGTTTTATCTCTTTGTTTGAAAATCAAAATATTTTGTTGAAAACTGTTTTTTTTTTGTTGAAAATTAATTTTTTTAACTGAAAATTTAACTATTCCATTATAGGTTGAAAATTTATAGTTTTTAGTTGAAAATTCAACAATTTCGTTGAAAATTGATATATTTTGTTTTAAATTCATCTTATTTTGGAAGAAAATTAATAATCTTGATTGAAAATTTAATTATTTGTTTGAAAGTTAAACTACTTTCATAAAAATTAATTTTATTGTTCGCAGATCCATTTTTTTGGATGAAATTTGACTATTTTAGTGAAAATTCTTTCGTTTTTTTATTTGTTTTAAAATCCAATCATGTAGTTGAAAGAAAAAACATAAATTTTCAACCAAATGATATTTACATTAAAAAAAAATTAAAACTATTGTCTTTTTTTTTTAAATTCTTTCTTTTTTTTATGAAAATAATTTTTTTTTTCAACTGAAAATTTAACTATTCCATTTTTTGTTGAAAATTAACTTTTTTTTATAAAATCCTTTTTTTTTCTTTTTAAAGATTAAACTATTTCGATGAAAATTCAATTATGTAGTTCAAAGTTCAACTATTGTGTGAAAAATTAATTTTGTTTTTTTTTAAGATTCATCTCTTTGGTTGAAAACTTAAGTATTTTGTTGAAAATTAGTTTTTAGTTGTTGTTTAAAATTAATCTTTTCGACTAAAAGTTTAACTATTTCATTATTGATTGAAAATTGATCCTTTTTAGTTGAAAATTCCAAAATTTCGTTGAAAGTTGATGTAGTTTGTTGTAAATTCATCTTTTTTGGAAGAAAATTAATCTTCCTAATTGAAAATTCAATTCTTTGGTTGAAAATTAAACTGCTTTATTAAAAATTCATTTTATTATTTGAGGATCCAACTCTTTGGTAGAAATTTAACAATTTTGTTGAAAATTCTTTCTTTTTTTCTGATGAAAATCAATTTAATTTCAACTGAAAATTTAACTATTCCATTTTTTGTTGAAAATTAACATTTTTTTTATAAAATTCGTTTTCTTTTTCTTTTTAAAGATTAAACTATTTCGATGAAAATTCAATTATGTAATTAAAATTCCAACTATTGTGTCAAAAATTAATTTTTTTTCAAGATTCATCTTTTTGGTGGAAAACTTAACTATTTTGTGGAAAATTATTATTTTTTTTGTTCTTGAAAATTCTTATTTTTTACTGAAAATTCTTTTTTTTTTAACTGATAATTTAACTATTCCATTATTAATTGGAAATTCATCCTTTTTAATTGAAAGTTCAACAATTTTGTTGAAAATTCAGCAATTTCTTTGAAAATTGATGTAGTTTGTTGTAAATTTATCTTTTCTGTTAAAAAAATAATTTTCTTAATTAAAAATTCAATTCTTTGGTTAAAAATTGAACTGCTTTATTAAAAATTCATTTTATTATTTGAAGATCCATCTCTTCGGATGAAAATTAACTATTTTGTTGAAAATTCTTTCTTTTTTTTTGTTGAAAATCAATTTATTCCCAACTGAAAATTTAACTATTCCGTTTTTTGTTAAAAATTAACTTTTTTTATAAAATTCGTTTTTTTTTCTTTTTAAAGATTGAACTATTTCGATGAAAATTTAATTATGTAATTAAAATTCCAACTATTGTGTCAAAAATTAATTTTTTTTTTAAGATTCATCTTTTTGGTTGAAAACTCAACTATTTTGTGGAAAATTATTTTTTGTTGTTGAAAGTTCTTATTTTTAACTGAAAATGTACCTATTCCATTACTAATTGGAAATTCATCCTTTTTAATTGAAAATACAAGAATTTTGTTGAAAATTAATGTGTTTTGTTGAAAATTGTTTTTTTTGTTGTTAGAAAATTAATCTTTTTAATTGAAAATTCATCTATTGGATTGAAAATTTAATTATTTGGTTAAAAGTTAGTTTTAGTTCAGTTAAAAATTAATTTTTCGACCTGAAAATTTAAATATTCTCTTTTTGGTGGAAAACTGATATTTTTTTAGTTGAAAATTCGTCTTTTTGGCAGAGAATTAATATCTTTGGTTGAAAATTTAACTATTTTGTTGAAAAAATTAGTTTTTTTCAGTTAAAAATTTTTTATATTTATATAAAATTGATCTTTTTGTTAAAAAATCCTCTTTTTGGTGGAAAGTTCAAGTACTTCGTTGAAAGTTGCACAACTTTGTTAAATATTTATTTTATTATTTTAAGATTCAGGTCCTGCTAAAAATTGAACTATTTTGTTGAAAATTCTTTCTTTTCTTTTTTTTTTGTGATGAAAATCCATTTTTTTTTCTACTGAAAATTTAACTATTACATTTTTTGTTGAAAATTAACTTTTTTTATAAAATTATATTTTTTTTTCTTTTTAAAGATTAAACTATTACGATGAAAATTCAGTTATGTAATTAAAATTCCAAATATTGTGTCAAAAATTGATTTTTTTTAAGATTCATCTTTTTGGTGGAAAATTTAACTATTTTGTGGAAAATTATTATTTTTGTGTTCTTGAAAATTCTTATTTTTAACTGAAAATTCTTAGTTTTAACTGAAAATTTAACTATTCCATTATTAATTGGAAATTCATCCTTTTTAATTGAAAATTCAACAATTTTTTATAAATTCATTGTCTTTTGGAAGAAAATTAATAATCTTGATAGAAAATTGAATTATTTGTTTGAAAGTTGAACTACTTTCTTAAAAATTAATTTTATCATTTAAGGATCCATCTTTTTGGTTTAAAATTTAAATATTTTGTTGCAAATTCATGCTTTTCGTTGTTTAATAATCAATTTTTTCAAATGCGAATTTAACTATTCCATTTTTGGCTAAAACTGGATCGCGTTTAGTCTAAAATTTAACTATTTGGTTGAAAATTAACTTTTTTGTTGAAAATTTATATTGTTGGGATAAAAATTAATAAATTTTGTATTAAATTAATTTTTTTTTCTTTAAAAAATTAATCTCTTTTGGTAAAAATTTAATCTTTTTTAGTTAAAAATTTAACTTTTTGGTTAAAAATTAATCTATTTCACCACTTTGTTGAAAAATAGGCTTTTTTATTGAATTCCATTGTTTTTTATTAAATATTAATATCTTTCCTTGGTTGAAATATCAATTATGCATTACATTTTTCGTTGAGAATTAATCTTTTTTATGGAAAATTCAACTACTTGGTTGAAAGCTGAATTTCTTTCTTAATTTTTTTTTTTTAATTAAAGATAATTTATTTTAGTTCACAATTCAAGTATTTTGTTGAAAATTTAATTATTTTGGTTGCAAATTCAACTAGTTTGTAAAAATTTCATCTTTTTTGGAATGCAAATTCATCTTTTATGGTAGAAAACTTCTTGGTTGAAAATTCAAACATCTTCTGAAAAATTAGTTTTATTTAGATTTGTTTGAACAATTTATTATTATTGTTAATAATATTCTCTTAGAATAATACTAGAAAAGTGCAGTTTTTTCACAAATTTTCCACTTTTTGTCCAATTCTCAATAAGAGTGAATTATATAATTAATTATTGATCGCAAAATTAATTTTTCAAATAATTTATTATTGTTTATAACTATCTTATTTTTCACTAATGCTAGATAATTGCGGTTTCATCTGAAATTTTTAACTTGTTACATCATTAATGCAAGTTAACAAACATGCTTTTTTAAACAATTGATTATTGTTTATAACTATTTTTTTTAGAGTAATGCTAGAAAGTTGTTCTTTTTTCTGAAATTTTTAGTTTTGCATTGACTCTTTAGTTATGAACAAATAATAAATGAACCTCAACAAGAATAATTTTTTAATTATTATCTAACTTTTTTCTGTTTAAACAATTATTTTTGCTAGACTTAAATAATTATTAAGTCACTCCAAGTGAAACATAGACTAATTCTTAAAAATTTCAGAAAAAACCGCAATTTCTAGCATTATTCAAAGATAATATTATAAACAATGATAAAAACTTGTTTGAACAATCATGTTTGTTAACATTATTGAAAATTTCTCTGATTGCGATTCAAACAAAAAGTGAAATTCTTTTGAAAAACCCGCTACTTTCTATCTCCATTCTGAAATAAAATTGCTAAAAACAATAATTAATTGTTTAAACAATTTATGTAAAGATGCAATTATCATTAAAAGGTAACTGCAAAAAAACATTGCGCCACCTTCAAATATCATTTTTTTATGGATTCATTTTTGTCTGGATTCGAACAAATTTCCAGGCTTTTTTTTTTTGGTGAAAATTTTTTTTTTTTTTTTTTTTAAAGGTCTACTATTATATTTTTGGTTCGGAATTCAGCTCGTTTGGTTAGAAGTTCTATTACTTGGTTAAAAATTTAATTATTTTGTTGAAAATGCAACTCTATTTTGATAAAAAGTCATATTTTTATCAAGAATTTAACTAATTTGTTAAAAATTAATTTTTTTAGTTGAAATTTCTTCTCTTTGGTTGAAAATTTAACTATTTTGATAATAAATTGTTTCATGTTGGGTAAAAAATAAATTTTTTAAACTGAAACTTAAAGTATTCTATTTTTAGTTAAAAACTTATCTTTTTCAGTTAAAAATGTAACTATTTGGTTAAAAATTTGTTTATGGTTGAACATTTAATTCATTTGTCGAAAATTCGTTTTTTTTTTAATTGAAAATTAATGTTGTTGTTGTGAAACTAAATTTTAATGGAAAATTCATCTTTTTCCATTCAATTTAACTGTTTTTTATTTAAAATTAAAATATTTTTAGTTAAAAAAATGTATTTTGTTGAAAATTATTCTTTTTGGTATATGTATTTCACGTATTTTGTGTATAATGTATTTTTGTATTTTTCTTTTTTGGTAGAAAAGTCGAATATTTGACTAATAGTTGAACAACTCTGTAAAAAAATTAATTTTTTTTAATAAGGATTCATAATTATAGTTGAAAATTCAACTATCTGCTCTTAAATAAACTTTTTGTAGGTCGAAAATTGAATCTTTTTGTTTAAAAATATTACAACTTTGTTGAAACTCAATTTTTTTTTTGTTAAAAATTATTTTTTCATCTGGAAATTTGTTGATAAAAACATTCATCTTCTTGGTGGAAAATTCATCGTTTTGCTTTAGAATTTAACAATTTTGTTCGGAATTCATCACGTTTGGTTAAAAATGCTATCATTTGGTTATCATTGTAATTATTTTGTTGAAAATACAACTCTATTTTGTTGAAAAGTCATATTTTTTATCAAAAACTTAACTACTTTGTTCAAAAATAATTTTTTGTAGAAGAAATTTCTTCTCTTTGGTTGAAAATGTATCTATTTTAATAAAAATTCTTTCATGTTTGGTTGAAAATAAATTTTTTAAACGGAGAATTAAACTATTCTATTTTTAGTTGAAAACTTATCTTTTTCAGTTAAGAATTTAACTATTTGGTTTAAAATTTGTCTTTTTGTTGAAAGTTATACTTTTTGTTTGAAAATTCATGTATTTAGTATTTTATGTATTTTGTATTTCATGTATTTTTGTATTTTGTCTTTTTTGGTTAAAAAGTCGATTATTTGACTAAAAGTTGAACAACTCTGTAAAAAAATTAATTTTTTTTTCAATAAGGATTCAGAATTATAGTTGAAAATTCAACTATTTGCTTTTAAATGAACTTTTATTTTGGTCGAAAATTCAATCTTTTTCTTTAAAACTTTAAAATTTTGTTGAAACTCATTTTGTTGTTGTTAAAAGTTATTTTTTCATCTGGAAATTTGTTGATAAAAACATTAATCTTCTCGGTCGAAAATTCATCTTTTTGCTTTAGAATTTAAAAATTTTGTCGAAAATTACTTTTTTGTATTCGAAGTTATTTTTTATCAGAGTATCTTATCTTATCTGACAATTTAACAACTTTGTTGACATTTTTTTTCTTGTTAAAATTTTTTTTTAACTGTAGATTCAACTATATGTTTGGTTAAAGCCTCATCCTGTTTATTGAATAATTTGTAAATTCGTCTTTTTTCATAAAAAAATTATTTTCTCAGTCGAAAATTCATCTTTTTGGTTAAAAATTTGGTTGAAAATTCGTTTTTTTTTGGTTCAAAGTTATTTTCATTAATCAGAGTTTTTATCTGAAAATTTAACTATTTCATTTTTCGTTAAAGCTTCATCCTATATATTGTCTAAATTAAACATTTAACTATGTGGTAGAAAATTAATTTATTCGGTTAAAAAGTCGTATTTTTGGGTAAAAAATTAATCTTTTTTATTGAAAATTTAACTTTAGGGTTGAATATTTAACAACTTTGTTGAAAATTCATTTTTTAAGTTGAAATTTTTTTTTATTCGAAAATTTAACTATTTCATGTTTAGTTAAAACTTTAACCTGCATATGAGATAAGTTGGGAATTCTCCTTTTTTGATAAAAAAAAATAATCTTCTTGGTCGAAAATTCTTTTTTTTTTTTTTGTTGAAAATTTTAGAGTTTTGTTGAAAGTTCGTTTTTTTCAAAGTTTTTTTTTATCAGATTTTCTATCTGAATATTTAACTATTTCATTTTTGGTTGAAACTTTATCATGTAAACTGTATAAGTTAGAAATTCAACTATTTTGTATAAAATTCATGTGTTTTGTTGAAAAAGTCGTCTTTTTGGGTAGAAAATTAATCTTTTTTTCTTTGAAAATTAAACTTTTTGTTTGAGAAATTATTTATCTCATTAAAAATTTATCTTTTTTAGTTGAAAGTTCAACCTTTTCTTTGAAAATTCATATATTTTGTTGAAAATTCGTCTTTCTTAGTAGAAATTTAATCTTCTTGATTGAGTCTCAAAGTTGAGCAACTTTATAAGAAAATTAATTTTTTTTATTAAAGATTCATAATTATATTTTAAAATTCAATTAATTGCTTTCAAATGGAATTTTATTTTGAAAATTCTACTGTTTTGTAGAAAATTTACCTTTTTGGCTTAAAAATTATTAAAAAATTTGGCAGATTTTTAAACTGTTTGGTTAAAAATTAAACTTTTTTGTTGAAAAATCATAGTTTTTGTTGAAAAATTAACTTTTTTGTAGATATCTCGTCTTTTTGGATTTGAAATTAATTAATTTCGATGAAAATTCATGTATTTTGTCCAAAATTCGTCTTTTTTGGTAGAACATCAATCTTCTTGGACGAAAATTCATTTTTTTAGCTTGAAAATTTAAAAATATTATTGAAAACTCATTTTTTTTTTGTTAAAAAATTTTTTTTTTGTCTGAAAATTGAACTATGCCATGCTTTTTAAAATATGTTTATCCTCTATATTGAATAAGTTGGAAATTCGTCTTTTTTGATAGAAAATTAATTTTCTTGTTCAAAGACCCTTTTAACTAAAAATTTAAAAATGTTGTTGAAAATTCGTCTTTCTTGGTAGAAATTTAATCTTCTTGGTTGAGTCTCAAAGTTGAGCAGCTTTATAAGAAAATAAAATTTTTTTATTAAAGATTCATAATCATATTTTAAAATTTAATTAATTGCTTTTAAATGCAATTTTATTTTAAAAATTCTACTGTTTTGTAGAGAATTTATCTTTTTGGCTTAAAAATTATTCAAAAATTTGGCAGATAATTAAACTGTTTGGTTAAAAATTAAACTTTTTTGTTGAAAAGTCATAGTTTTTGTTGAAAATTTAACTTTTTGGTAGATATCTCGTCTTTTTGGATTTAAAATTAACTAATTTTGATGAAAATTCATATATTTTTTCCAAAATTCGTCTTTTTCGGTACAGCATCAATCTTCTTGATCGAAAATTCATTTTTTTAGCTTGAAAATTTAAAAACATTATTAAAAATTCATTTTTTTTTGTTTGTTAAAAGTTATTTTTTTCTTGCCTGAAAATTGAACTATTCCTTGTTTTTAAAAATAATTTTATCCTGTATATTGAATAAGTTGGAAATTCGTCTTTTTTATAGAAAATTAATTTTCTTGTTCAAAGACCTTTTTAATTAAAATTTCTTTTTGGTGGAAATGATCTTTTTTGTTAACAATTTATCTTTTCCGAATTAAAAGCTCGCACTGTTTTCTGAAACATTCAAATTTTTAGCTTAAAAAAATTGTATGGCAAATTCATTTTTCATGGTAGAAAATTCATCTTTCTTGGTTAAAAATTAACTGTTATGATAAAAATTCTACTGTCTTCTAAAAAATTTGTCTTTTTGTCCTGAAAATTCAAATATTTGATTGAATTTTAATCTTATTTGTTTAAAAATTCGACCATTTGATTGAAAATCCATTTTTGTATACTGAAAATTTATCTATTTGGTTACAAATTCAACTATTTTGTTAAAAATCAAATTATTTCTGGAAAATTAAACAATTTTGTTAAAGTTATCATTTTTGGTCGAAAATTCTACCATGTTGTTGAAAATTCTTTCTTTTGGATTTACAATTTATCTTTCCAATGAATACGATATTTCTAAAAAAAATAACACTGATGACTTTTTTATCAATTTTTTTTTCCTCTAATAAAAAAATACATGTCTGCTTATTTCCTCTCAAAATCAAAATTTATATAAAAATATTAATGGTTATATTTAAATATGAATGTTACTGATAAATCAAGACAGCCACTAATTTTACTATAATATGAATTAAAAGTTTTTAGTAATTATTTTTCTATTTATTTTGGTAGTTTTCAACTTTGTTCACACAAATTTTTATACAAAGTGAGTAATAATTAGAGAAAAATTAAGAGTGAAAATGCATCTGATTTAAAAAATAAAATAAATTTATAATAATTTTATAATAATTTTCAAACAAAATAAATTTAAAAAATTATTTTATTGAAAATTAGCCTTTTTCGTTGAAAATTAATGTTTTGAATTTAAAATTCATCTTTTTTGTTTGAAAATTCATGTTTATGGTTGGACATTTAATTCATTTGTCGGAAATTCGTTTTTTTATAGAAAATTAATTTTGTGAATTGAAATTTGAAATATTCCACTTATTGGTTGAAAATTGTTTATTTTTAGTAAAAAACTTAACTCTATTGGTAGAAAATTTGTCTTTATTGGTAGAAAATAAATTTTAATGGAAAATCCATTTATTTTAATTCAACTTAACTGTTTTTGATTTCAAATATTTTTCAGTTAAAAAAAAGGTATTTTGTTAAAGATTAATCTCTTTGGTTTGAAATTCATCTTTTTGTTTGAAAATTCATTTTTTTTATAGAAAATTTCATCAGTTCGTCAAAAATTTATTTTTGTATAGATAATTAATTTTGTTAATTGAAATTTGTACTATTTCATTTGTAGGTTGAAAATTGATTATTTTTAGTTAAAAATTCAACTTTATTGATAGAAAATAAATTGTAGTTGTAAATTTGTCTTTTTTGGTAGAATTCAACTGCTTTTTATTTAAACTTGAAATATTTTTTGGTTGAAAATGAATTTTTTTAATGGAAATTCAACTATTCCACTTTTGATTCAAAATCCATCTATTTCTTTGAAAACTCATCTTTTTGGTAGGAAATTTAATTAATTTGTTGGAAATTCGTTTTTTTTTTTATGAAAAAATAAGTTTGTTGATTGAAATTTAAACCATTCCATCTGTTGGTTGAAAATTGATTATTTGTAGTAAAAAATTCAACTTGATTGATATGGAATTTGTCTTTATTGCGTAGAAAATAAATTTTAATGGAAAATTAATATTTTTTGATTCAATTTAATTGTTTTTTTATTAAAAATTAAAACATTCCTTTATATGAAAGAATTTATTTACTTGAAAATTAATATTTTTGGTTTGAAATTCATCTTTATCTTCTTATTTAAAAATTAATTTTTTTGGTAGAAAATTTAATTAGTTTATCGAAAATTCTTTTTTTTTTATAGACAATTAATTTTGTTAATTGAAATTTGAACTATTCCATTTATAGGTTAAAAATTGATTATTTTTAGTTCAAAATTCTATTTTATTGGTGGAAATTAAATTGTAGTTGTAAATTTGTCTTTTTTGGTTGAATTCAACTGTTTTTTATTTGAACTTAAAATATTTTATAGTTGAAAATAAATGTTTTAAATGGAAACTCAACTATTCCACTTTTGATTTAAAATTCATCTTTTTGTTTGAAAACTCACCTTTTTGGTTGTAAAGTTAATTAATTTTTTGGAAATTTGTTTTTTTTTTGTATTAAAAAATAAGTTTGTTAATTGGAATTTAAACCATTCCATCTGTTGGTTGAAAATTGATTATTTTTAGTAAAAAACTCAACTTTATTGGTAGAAAATTTGTCTTTATTGGTAGCAAATAAATTTTAATGAAAAATTCATCTTTTTTTATTCAATTTAATTGTTTTTGATTTAAAATTAAGACATTTTTTGATTTAAAAAATATATATTTTGTTGAAAATTAATCTTTTTGGTTTGAAATTCATCTTTTTGTTTGAAAATTAATTTTTCTGGTAGAAAATTTAATTAGTTTGTCGAAAATTCGTTTTTTTCATAAACAAATAAATTTGTTAAATGCAATTTGGACCATTCCATTTGTAGGTTAAAAATTGATTATTTTTAGTCGAAAATTCTACTTTTTTGATCGAAATTAAATTTTAGTTATAAATTCATCTTTTTTGGTTGAATTCAACTGTTTTTGATTTGAACTTAAAATCTTTTTTGGTTGAAAATACATTTTTTAACTGGAAATTTAACTAGAAACTTTTTTACGTTCAAACAAACAATGCGGGTTATTCTCAGAAAGACTGATCTTTGTTTTAAGAATTTACTAATTGTTTAAACAATAAATTGTTATTGACCTGTATATTTTTCCTGAAAACAATTAAATATTACTACTCTATTCAGTAATAAATTCTGAAATAAATATTTTAAATTGATTTTTTTTAGTAATTAATGTGGTAATTTGTTACTGTTAAAAGCAAAATTTTTTGTTGAAACCATTATCCATTATAATTTCAATTATTATTTTAGAACGAAAAAAGTTAATGTAATTTTTTTACGGGAAATTTCGTAATACTAGTCAGGATTAGATTTTTTTTTTTTAAATATCAATTATTGAAATAATTTGGCTAAAATTTCTAATCTTACAGATTTTAACGTTAAAAATATACATTTTTCAATTTGAAAGCCTACGTAGCATTTTTTAACAAATTTCAAATTAATATATTCATAACTGAAGGCTCTTTTATTCAATTTCAAATCCTATTTAAATATTGTTTTAATCTAAAAAATTCCATTTTAACCCATATAATTTGAGATTTTTCAATTAAGGAAGACATTTTTTGAATATTTAGCAATATTTTACTCTTCAGTCGAAATGAGCAATTAAAAATCAAATATTAAAGACTACACAATTTTAAACTGAATTATTTTAAATAAAAGAAAAGATTTCAGAAGATAAAATCAAAAATCAAATCAAATCAAATCAATAAAAAAGTAGGTATCAAAATTGCTAGAAAAACTAACAATCATTTTTTTTTTTAAATTAATTCAAAAAGAATATTTAATAAGGTTTACAAAATTTTCAAAGAAGAATCTGGATGATTTTAAGGTATTTTTTTTTACTTTTGCAGGATTAAAAAAAAATGTAGGAAAAATTTGGATTCCGAGGTAATAACATTATTATTAGATATCTGGAAAAATTTTAAATTATTTTTTTTGCAAACAAATTTATAAGAGAATATTTAAAAGCATTTCAAAAAATATATATTTAAAATTGATCCTTTTTTTTATTTATGCTTCAATTTATAGCAGCGTGGATTTATATATTTTTTTAAATATTTTAACGTAAGTTTTGATTGATTATTTAAACAATTGGTGAATTTTTGAAACAAATATCAATCTTCCTGGCAATGACTAATTGTCTAATTAAACGTAAAAAAGTACCTTTCAATGAGTAAGCAGAAAAATTCAAACAATTGGAAATTATTTAAACAATTTTCAAATTAGTTGAGAAATGCCTCAAAACATTTCATTTGTCAAATAAAAATAATTTATGACAAAAAATGCATAAACAGAGCTCATACGTGTCAATTTTGTGCAGAAATGTAAATTTCATTTTTTTCGGGCGCCATAAGGATTAATAGAAATCTGTATTATCATCGGAGAAGGTAAAGAATCGAGAAGAGAAATCCACACATAAAATAGAAATCTACAATATCGACCAAAGTTATATTCTCCTATACAGAAAATATTTTATTGGTATGATAACCGAGAACAATCTTCACTTCTTATTGTCAAATATAAACCCTGGAATGCTTCGCTCGATATACAACATTATAATTTTATGTTTAAAAATTAGAGCTTTCTCTCTATCTGAATAGTGCACTGCCCGATCTCAACCAGTATGACCTAACAACCTATTGTGCATACGATATTATAACTTTTCTTTAATTTTTATATTTATCTTAATTTTATTGATTTTGGTAATAGTGGCTTTCCCTTGCCACAGAAGCTTGTATTCTTTGAGGCAACAAATATACATACATACATACATACAACTAAAAACGATTAATTTTCACCAAAAAATGGAAAAATGTTTGCAGGTAAAGAAATTGATTTTCAAAATAAAGAAGGAATTTCCATCGAAATCGTTAAATCTTCAACAAATGAAATAAATGTTTAACGAACAGGCAGAGCCCCATGAACGATTTCTGTTGGATTTGCAGGCATGATGCAACCTGATGCAAGTAACGCGCCGAAGGTGCGGTCCTCGCGCTGTCTTTCATGCTTGACTGAACACATCCTCTCCTTCGACGCCGCGCTTCACGCTTTAATTAATTCCGAGGCCAAATAAAGGGTCCATGATTAGAGGGGTATGAACTGAAGGAAGGGATTGAAGTTGTGTTAGAAAGGATAGATGCTAAGCTAGAGATAAAAGAAATCCGATGTGTAGGAAAGGAAGCGTTAAGAGGAGAGAAAATGCTCCTGGTGGAACTAAAGAAATGGGAATATAAGAGGGAACTGGTGACAAAGAAGAGGGGACTATATAAAAGCTCGAAGAGAATAGAGGATGATTTGACATGAGTAGAAAGCAATAACCAGTATAAGTTAAGAAAAAGTTAAGGAAAGGGAAGAGGTAGTAAAAATGAGGCACCAGGAAACTAGGAGAGAAAGGAGCGGGAGATAGGAAAATAAGAAATAGTGGGAAACAAAAAGAAACAAGGGATGAATAAAAGATATGTTACTGGAATATAACAGGCTTGGTAAGAAAGGATAGAGAGTTTATGAGAAATTTGGCACAATGGGATGTCGTAGTAATGATGGAGACCTGGCTAGATGAAAAGGGATGGAAAAGAGTAAGGGGGACGTTACTAAAAGGTTACAAATGGCACATTCAGAAGGATAAGAAGGAGATAAAAGAACATAATGGGGGGGGGGGTGAACGGTGATATGCAGGACAAATCAGAGGAGATGAAGGAGCTCATGACAGACACTAAATCAGGCTTAGCCGCTGAGCGGAAATCGACTCAATCGCCACATGTTCGAGTTTCACCACCACTTCCGTCTTCTTAAGTCCAGAGGCTTGTCAGGTGGTCACTCTCGTGAAGTCAAATGAGTAGAGGAAGGAGAAAAATGAATGGTTAAAGAGCTTAGAGAAGATGAGATGGTTTATCCTCAACGAAAATATAAGGGGGGGTTGGGGAAGGGCAATATACACTCTCAGGAGGAGAAAAGGTAAGGCTAATTGATTATGCGATAGTGGACGACGAGATAAGAAAGCAGGAAACAGGAAAAAAAGTTTTAACAATATGGCTAAAAAGGAAGCAAAGGTAAAATCAGCAGAAAGAGGGGGTTGCTCGATAGAAGGAAAAGAACAGTTTAAGAAAAAAGTTTAGTATATCAAAATAAGAAAGAGAATTGTAAACGTTAAGAAGGAAGTAATGATAGGAGTAATAAAAGGAGTATTACGGTGCACACGCAAAAAAGAAGTTGGTGAAGAAGGGAATAGAATTAGATGGGATGAGGAATGTTAAGAGAATAAGAAGGAAGTGAGAAAGGAATCAAGAAAATGAAAAAAAAACAGAATAAGAATGAAGAATATAGGAGAGAAACGAAGCAATATACGGAGTTGTCTGATCAAAAAGAAAGAGGAGGAAAATGAAATATTTGAAGGAAAGGCGGAGGAGGCTAGGACGGAAGAAGAGATTGGAAAGGTTATAAATAGAGAGAAAAAAACTAGAAAAAGTGCAAGCCAGAATATTGAGATGGAAGAATCGAAGAAATATTATACGGATTTGCTAGGAGGGGTATGGAGGAAAGTTAGGAAAGGAAAAAACATGGTTGGACAAGAGATGAGAAAGAGGACGTAACAAGAGAAAAAATAGTCAAAGTGTTAGGAATATTGAAAAATGGAAAGGCACCTGGTGTAGATGAGATTCCAAATTAGGTCTGGAAATGTGGAGGGTGGGGGGGGGGCAGAACTAAAGAAATGGGCATGGATATTGTGTTATAGAGTATAAAGAGGAGAGGGAAAAACGCTTATGCCAACGGAGTAAAGTTAGAAGAAGAAAAGCAATTTAAATATTGGGGATATACCTTGCAAACAAATATAAATCATAGAGATCATATAAGAGAGAAGATAAAAGAAGCAGCAGGGGTAATGCAGCATATATGGGAAATGGGAAAAAGAGGGTAATAAAAAGATTGGAGAAGGAAAATGTGGTTACTCAAAACGTCGGTATGGTCGGTATTAGGTTATGGAGCAGAGATAAGGGGATGTTAGGAAAGGAAAGACATTAAGAGTTTACAAGAAAGGTATATAAGGTAGAAGCTAGAAGTGGACTGGAGGACGCCTGGATATATGATGAGGAAAGAAGCGCAAAGGAATGAATTGAGTACTGCAGCGGGAAAGAGGGCATGACAATTTCAAATGAATCTTAGGGAAGGGGAGGAGGTGAGTTAGGGAAAAAGTGTTTGAAGGAGGTAGAAGAAAGGAGAGGAAGGGCGATAGAATTAAAAAGATGATAGGAATGAATAAGGGAGTTCATTAGTGCTTGATATATAGGAGAGGGCACTCCAGTAAACTATGAAGAATGGGAGTGAAGGGACGATTATTAGAAAAATGGAAGATGATTGAGGAATCAAAATATAATAAATGGTATAAGATGATAAAACATGAAGGCGTACCAAAGTATTTAGAAAAGGGATGGGGAGAGAGAAGATGGACCATAATAGCAAGACTTAGGTTGGGAAACGAAGTAAGGGAAGGGATGTATTCGGAAAAGATAGAGAACAGAAAGTGCTGAATATGTGATTGGGAGAAGGAAACATGGGAGCATGTATGGGAAGGATGTAGGAGAGGAATGGAAGACAAGGGAAGCTTAGAAGAGAATGCGGTGAAGATTGTAGGGGAGAATGAATTCGGTGAGATGTGGATGAAGGAGTTGAAGGGGATTAGAGGAGCGCATGTGAAGAAATGAAAGAATGGATGACAAAAAAATGGAAGAATTGATTTGTGATTAATTGTTATGTAATAGTTAAGGAGATTCAGATCCGGATACACTCTCGCTTGCTCACTCGTTTGTGAAAAATAGAAGTAGGGATCTAGATATACGAATTACTTTTTTCAAAGAATTTTTTTCCTTTGTTTACGAGAAACTTTCCTCATTCCCCTGGTGTTGATAAACTTACCCTTGTTCTCGTTTTCTCACTCACGTGTACTTTTTCTATTCAAAATTCATCTCTATGGTTTAAAATTTACCTAGTTTCGAAAACTTATTTCATTTTTGGTTGAAAATTAATTTTTTCAACTAAAAATTAAACTATACCATTTTTTTGTTGAAAACTCATATTTTTCATTTGAAAATTCATCTTCTAGGTTGAAAATAGATCCACTTTGTGAAAATTTCATTTTTTTGTGGAGAATTAATTTTTTAGACTCCAAATGTAACTATTCTATTGTTGATGGAAAATTAATAACTGTTTTGGGTAAAGATACAATTATCTTGTTGGAAAATCGATTTTTTTTATTGATTTCAACTGGTTTTGATATCAAATTGAAATATATTTTTATTGAAATATCAACTATCACATCAATTATTACTATTACAGTTAAAAATTTAATGATTTGGTTGTAAATCAATTTTTTTTGAAAATGCAACTACTTTGTTATTATTTTAACGGAAAATTCAACTATTACAAATTTTTTGTTGCAAAGGTTATCCTTTTTAGGTTAAAAATTCAACTATTTGGTAGAAAATTAATATATTTTGTTAAAAATTCGTCTTTTTGAGTGGAAATCTCATCATGTTTGTTGAAAAGATTTATATTTTTGATTAAGGATTTAAGTTTTTTTTCAAATTCGTATCGAAAATAAGTGAGCAAAATGAAAATTTAACTTTTCTCTTTTTGGCTGTTACGTTTTGCGCTTTATTTTTATTATATTTGATACTATTTTCTCAAATATTGTAATGATATTTTTTCTGAGACTCTAACTTGGCGAAATGTGTAAAGTCTTATTTGGGTTTCCCGAAGGCGGAATCCTCAAATCCCTCCATCTTCAATATGTTCAAGTTTCAAAATGAAACGAACCTAGTTTTCATAAAGTCAAGATATTTGGAGTTATGCTGAAGTTTTTGTAAATTGAATTAATTTCGTTCCTATAAAAAAGGAAGATGAAACATTAACAACCTAGTTCAAACAATTAGGATTTGTGTGCATGCCTTTTGGAGTTAGTAATTTGAAAGTAGTAATTTTGTAGTATATTCATATTTAAAATAAATTCAAAATGCTTTAGATTGTTCTGACCTTGAATTTTTTTATATTGATATTCAAAAGTATAAATTCAATGTGCGCGAACGAACATTGCAGAAAGAAAGAAGATAATAGATTCCCGTAGCTCCGAAATATTTAATAGAGAAATCTTGGGCAAGCCAGGAGACAGGCAAATCAATATCAAGGAAAGCTTATAATCAAATTGTTAAATACCTAGCTACAAGTGTGCATTAGAAAAGGCAAGTATTACCCTCATTCATGCCACCTTACGAGCCACGATGCGCGCAAACGAACATTGCAGAAAGAAAGGATGATGTAAATTTGGGTAACTTCAAAATGCTTTGTATCCAAACCTTAGGCGAGCCAAGTGACGGGCGAAGCTATCACAGGGAAAGCTTATAATTTGATTATAAAGCACCTAGCTACTATTATTTTCTAATTTTAAAAATAAAGTAATATTACAAATAAATCACTGAATGATGTATCCATACAGGAGGTTAATATCGTTTCAAAGCACAAAGAGCACTGCACTGCACAAAATCCTAAGCTTTAAATTAAAAGACGATGATCAGAAACAATTGAATCTATCGCGTGTGATTTATACCTCTTTGCCTACTCTAAGAACACTCTCCTCTGGAGCGTCAACCGAAAGACGACCTCGTCCTAACGAGCGTCGAGACCGAAGTAACGAACGATATGGGACAGTGGGACCCGTCTCCCAGTGAACTAGCTTTCAGTGCTGGTTTGCGTGCTATGCCGCTATTGGTTGGACGTCCCCACTCTGCTCCATGAAGAGGGGTCCTTCTATCGCTTGCTTTGTGCGGTGTTCACAGCGAGGAAAAGACTTTCTAACGGGGGGTTTTACGCGTACATTACTAGAAGAAAAGTATATTTAAAAACGGTAGGCATATTCAACTTGTACATGCAGTAGATCAAGTCTACACGTTACATGGCTGAAAAGTTATGTTTTTCAGTTGAAAATCAAGCCATTTTGTTGAAAACTTAATAATATATTTCAACTATTACGGTCATTTAAGAGTAGAGGCTATGAGAGGGGGGGGGGCGGCAAACATTTGAAAAAATTGATAATATAATTCATCAAATGCCCTAAGGTATTTAAAGAAAATTCTTTGATTTCCAATAAGTTTTGAGAAATAATACAAATGATTTCAAAAGTGTTCAAAATATTTGCGAGTAGGAAAAGTCTGTTGTGGTCGTGGTTTTGGTGGTGTTGTTTTCTGTCTAATTGAGAGGGAACAAACTCAAAGCATCATATATCTTTAATTCAAATTCACATATTTATTCGATTTGCTAATATACATTAGCTTTTACAGTAATTCTCAAGTGCGCCTCTAATTTTCTGATTGGTGGCCAATATATAATTATATATTACGAAAAATTTCTGTAAATCCTGGTAGAATATTAAAAACCTCATGGCTGTTATACGGTATTTGCTCGATTTCCGCTGGGGTCAAACGAGTATTAGCCCGGTCATTTATGCGCGAAATAACCGGAAATTGATTAATATCATAAATTTGACGCAGTAAACTACCCACTACCACTCCAATGATGAAACCATCCCGTGTTACCTTCCGTCTCTCAAAATCAATTTCGTTTATTGAAATTAATTCACCTGGAATCACACTGTAATATGCAACTCCTTGGCTAATAGACTGAAGTTGCCTATGACGCTGGAACACTGCAGCAAGCATATCTGGTACTGTAAGAAAAAATACAAATGATTCCCTTTTTTATATGTAAAATATGGAACACAAAAGTTTGACGCATTTTTTTTAATTCTAGGGTATAATTGTAAAGGCTAATTTTTGTTTAAACTTCAGGAAAATTTCAAACATTCCAGATATCAAACAGCGAGAACCACATGGCAGCGAAATAATATTATTATTCTTACCAACGCAATTAGAGGAAACTGCTAATGATATGAAGAAGAGTATCCCAATAACAATCTGCATTTTCTCGAAATAGAGAAAACTGATTTATGCTGACTTCCCTCAACAGATTTACGAATAAAATGTCTACAAGATATTTGAGTATATTGTTTCATACATTCATAGGGACGGTTCAAGTAGCTGATGCTTTTTTTAAATATTTGTATCTCATCATACTATTTACATCCGCTGTAAAAGCGTAATAATTGAGAATAGAATTGCGAAATCTCTACAAGTAAAATCATTTGAAAATACTTTATTTGGCAATCTAAAAATAAATATAGACAGAATAAAATAATAAGAAATGATAAGGCATGTTGCCCCATCAGATATATTTACATAGAGAGAAAAAGCTTTATAGCCGGCACACAAAAATAATGTAGACCCGAAACCAAATTAAAAACTAAACAATATAAAATTTATATTTAGAAGTAAAATTGTGAAACTTGACAACAAGAATCTATCAGGTATGAAATAATTTTAATTAAAGCTTATCATTTTCGAAATTGAAAAATATCTTGTGGGAGTATCGGAAATTCAAGCATGATAAAATTGGCAATCTGATATATAAATTATCGAGGTTTTAACAAATTATAAACCATCAAATGTTAAAACGTGATAAATTCGAATTTTTTCAAGTTTAAACGCTTAAAATAAAACAGTTTAAAAATATTAAAACTCCCAAATTTAAACACTTTAACTCTCAACTGTTCTAAACAGGGAGAAATTTGAGGAATAAGGGGCTGGTAAAAGAATATGCGGTATTGGCAGGATTTCGTTACTTCGCCTCTTCTTTATTTTTTACATTTGAAATTCAGAAATAAAATACGCTGCTAACGTTCAATTCGTTTACAATCGTTGATTTGATTTTCGATCATTATGATGTTAAAGTATTTCATTGTTCTTGCAAATACAGCTCTTACACTATCTAGTTTGATAAGAGATAAAAACTTCATATCATTAGATAAATAAAGGAGATTTCTAACCATTTCAAGTACTCTAAAGAGTAAATTAATCAATATCTTTCAGGATGACATAAAAAGATAAAATTATTTCAGTGGGCCAGAGCTGCAACAGTAGAAAAATACGAACTCTCACCGAAGACATCTATATCGCAAAAAATTCCGTTTGGTTGAGTTATTTTGGAAACGACCCGAAGGACCTATGACAGAGCCACCGGACGCGTTCTCAAGTTTGACGCATTTTTATTTTCGATTTTTTTTTTTAATTTTAGGGTAAATTTGCAAAGGTTGTTTTCTGTTTAAATATTCAGAAATGCCGACCATTCCAGATTTGCAACAGCGCGAACCACCTGGCAGTGACATAATATTATCACCGGCACACAAAAAAAAGTTGTCTATCCGGCGGACTAGACTGGCATATCTATATGTTTTTGGGGTCGCTGAATCCGAATCCGGGGTCCAAATACCCAAGTTAGCTCGTATTTTTCCAATAAAACAAGAGATTCAAATAGATCATCTCAGAGTGTCGACTTCGTCATCTCGAATGGTCGACTAATGCGTCATAGAGTCGAACCGATCATCACAGAGGGCGGAAATACAAAAAATGAAAAATAAAAAATTCCACTTTGCTGTCAAACTACGCAAGATAAGAAGAAAAAAGAATCAAACAAGAGCTACAATATCAAAAATGAAAAAATTGAATTTTTGGAAAAACGACGCAAGGTACAAAAAAAATTATTCGACAAAAGTTACTCACTCCAAAAAGAGCTACAAATACATTATTGATTATTTTTTCATAGGAAGCATACTTTTTAAATCGTGAAATTTTTTTTTCACATCAAATATCGAAACAGCCGTTTGTTACGCATGTAAAAATATGCCCTATTTCATGTTTTATTTATCAACAATTTATAGAGAAAGCAGGACCATAAGTAAACAAGTTCCTAATTTTTTGAGACCATAAGACGA
The DNA here is from genome assembly GCA_011634705.1 of Andricus grossulariae. Lineage (NCBI taxonomy): Eukaryota > Metazoa > Arthropoda > Insecta > Hymenoptera > Cynipidae > Andricus > Andricus grossulariae. Next base: position 1,920,077 of record JAABKJ010026545.1, on the reverse strand, counting down.
ATTTTTAAAATTTTTTGTAGAGCTATTGAAATCTCTGAAATCTTTGCAATATTCGTGAAATATTTTAAACCTTTTTAAATCTTTGTGAATTCGTTGAAATCTTTTGAAGTATCTAAAATATTTTGGCATCTTGTAGAATTTTTGTAAAATCTTTTAAATCTCGTGTACAGGCCTTTTTGAAGTCTTGAAGTCCATGAAATCTTTGTGAAATGTTGAAAATCATTTTTATTATTTCAAAATCTTTTAAAATCTAAAGAAATATTTTGTAAACTTTTGAAATCTGGTGGAAACTAAAAAAAAGTCAACCCCTCGAAAAATCCATTCTATGGCCATGACTCATTCTAATTGTAAAATTTAATTACTATCGAAATTTTCAACTACAAATTTTTATAATTTGTAACTTGTATATCACAAAAAATGTATACTTCAACATTCTACATTAGCGGACAGGAAATTAAAAATTTATGGAAATTATCACAATATTAAAGTCTGTTCATTACAATCTATAAAATAAATGAGTAAAGTATACAAAAAGTGCCTTGAAATCTCTTTATTTATTCTGTAATAAACAAAAGATGAATAATTATATCAGGATAATTAAAAAACTTCTCAGTGTCGAGATTTCTTTTAAACAAGATGTTCATTTTCATAATAGACTGAACGATTTAAATTACTCCACGGATTTCAATAAAATAACTGTTTTGAAAGCAAAAAAGAACAAAAATTAAAGTTTATCATGTTAAATTCAAGGAGATTTCTAGGTTTTCAAGGTTAAACAAAATTCAAAAAAAATTCGAGGATTTCAAGGTTTTCATGTTCGCTAGACACTCTGCAATTATGTTGACTCTTGATTTCAATATTTGTGTTTTTTTTCGCAAGCATCTACATTCATTATGCTGCCCGAAAAATGTATTTGTGTCTTCTCTTCAGCGATAAATTTTTTTTTTATAATAATTTTCAGATGAAGAAATTCACAAATCTAGCCCATAAAAATTCTGAAGCATTTATTTTTTAAAATTACTTGAAAGATCATTGGAATCGGCTATAAATTGCAGCCAGGATTGGATTTTGAACAGTAAATTCCAGATCCGCTCTACTGTTCGAACGTCATGGCCTTTTTCTAGAATTTTTTTAAAACGAAATATAATCTTAGCTCTTGATTGGAGAGTAAGACTTAGGTAAAATTTAAGATATAAGTTTTCTGGTTACTAATAATTATAAATAAAGCATTTACAAACATTATTTCTGAAATTGCGTCGACTCTCCAAAAAGTTGCAAATATAAAAACTCGATTTCTGACATGCTAACCTCTAAATGCTTCTAAATACTAATACCTAAACGTTAGTCTGTCTCTTCCAAGTTAGAAATGAAAATTCAAATAATTTCTGATTTACGAAGAGTTGAAGTTGAAAAATTGGGAATTTTCACTCGGATCTTTGAGCCCCGTAATTAAAATAAATAATGAAACCGAGTGGATAGACTGCCAATACCGGCAAAATAAATTTTCTGCGGGTACCGGTAAACAAAACTTTTCAGCATACTAAAGAGAGAATGTTTTATTATTATGAGACAAGCTTCATGCGAAAATCCTATTTTTCAGTTCCCAGATCTTCAAAAACCTTCCATAATAACCATCAACACTTCGGGCTACGCATTTGGTGCTGTATTAGGCCAAGAAAAAGAGAGTATAGATCTCCCTATGTCCTATTTTTCTCTTCTATTAAACAACGCTGAATGCAATTATTCAACTGAGGAACAAAATTGTCTCTCATTCTTATATTTACACTAGTTAGTGATCAAGAATCATTAAAAGGGATGAATTCAGTCAAAGACCTGGGACAAAGATTGATTTGTTGGCGTTTGGATACAAAGTTGCAGAGAGAATTGAACGTGCCTACGAGGATATTATGTACATTTTCTTGCAGAAGATTATAAATTCACCACTCCTATAGGGCGACTGCTGATAGACATGAGAGCCATTGATCCGATAGAAATAAAAGAACTTGTTTTGGCTACAAATACCCTCTCTCAAACCATGGTTGTATTCTACAAACAAACCAGAACTTATCGAAATCAATTGTCCTAGTAGGAAAACAAAGGAATGACACATACCAAATTCCGGGATACTGTCGTTTTTTCACTCCAGGCGGTCCTCTGTTTCTTATCGCGGTAGAGTTACGTTTCTCCTGCGGACGGTCATCATTGACGGTGACGTCACTGCATGCAACTGTGGCTTAGTTCCTCTCTTCTACTTTTCACTGCCATTTTGTCGGAATGCTGTTATCTTGCTGATGGCGTTTCGCTAGCCTTGCAGGCGGAATCTGTTTGCTGAGATTGTGTTTCACTCACTAGCCGGCCATAATGGATGGTAACGTCATGCCTGACGCTTGTCGTTTATTCCACTGGCACGGTAGTGAGTCTTTCCGTGATGGTTGTGTGAGTATGGTCAGCCAACCTTACCGTGAAATAAGTTTACATTTGCTCATGCTTAATCTGGTTGTGTAGGATTTATGACAGGTTAAATTATCAAATTGAAAAAAAGCAAAGTGTCCTTGTGTATCCTCCCTCCTTAAAATATTTCATCGTCCTCGATGAATGGTGGAGATCAGTTTTTGTATGCTATTCTGATGTTGATTACTGGCATGAACGCCTGTGATCTTGTTGTGGTTCGAGTATTGCTGTATTGTAATCCTCGCGTGTTGTAAATCGACAGGGGTTGCATTTCATCATCGTCTTGATTGTTGTCCTGTGATTTATGTCTTCTTTTGGACCTTGTACAGGTCTTCAATATCAATATTCTTCCGCGGCATATTTCCGTTAGTGATATTGGTGATATATTGCAAAGAGTGTTTGAATCATAATGTGCTTTTTTGTATGCTGTTGTTGTTGTTGTATGCAGCATAGTATCTTTTGTCATTGTCATACATCCATTTCCCAATTGCAGTATCCCGGAATTTGGTATGTGTCATTCCTTTGTTTTCCTACTAGGACAATTGATGTTGATAAGTTCTGGTTTGTTTGTAGAATACAACCATGGTTCAAGAGAGGGTATTTGTAGCCAAAACGAGTTCTTTTATTTCTATCGGATCAATGGCTCTCATGTCTATCAGCAGTCGCCCTATAGGAGTGGAGAATTTATAATCTTCTGTAAGAAAATGTACATAATATCCTCGTAGGCACTTCAATTCTCTCTGCAACTTTGTATCCAAACGCCAACAAATCAATCGTTGTCCCAGGTCTTTGACTGAATTCATCACTTTTAATGATTCTTGATCACTAACTAGTGTAAATATAAGAATGAGAGACATTTTTGTTCCTCAGTTGAATAATTGCATTCAACGTTGTTTAATAGAAGAGAAAAATAGGACCTAGGGAGATCTATACTCTATTTTTCTTGGCCTCATACAGCACCAAATGCGTAGCCCGAAGTGTTGATGATTATTATGGAAGGTTTTTGAAGATCTGGGAACTGAAAAATAGGATTTTCGCATGAAGCTTGTCTCATAATATTAAAACTTTCTCTCTTCAGTATACTGAAAAATGTTGTTTATCGGTACCCGCAGAAAATTTATTTTGCCGGTATTGGCAGTCTATCCACTCTGTTTAATTATTTATTTTAATTACGGGGCCCAAAGATCCGAGTAAAAATTCCCAATTTTTTAACTTTAACTCTTCGTAAATCATAAATTATTCGAATTTTCATTTCTAACTTGGAAGAGACAGACTAACGTTTAGGTATTAGTATTTAGAAGCATTTAGAGGTTAGCATGTCAGAAATAGAGTTTTTATATTTTCAACTTTTTGGAGAGTCGACGCAATTTCCGAAATAATGTTTGCTAATGCTTTATTTATAATTATTAGTAACCAGAAAACTTATATCTTAAATTTTACCTAAGTCTTACTCTCCATTAAAAAGCTAAGATTATATTTCGTTTTAAAAAAATTCTAGAAAAAGGCCATGACGTTCGAACAGTGGAGCGGATCTGGAATAAATAAAGAGATTTCAAGACACTTTTTGTATACTTTACTAATTTATTTTATAGATTGTAATGAACGGACTTTAATATTGTGATAATTTCTATAAATTTTTAATTTCCTGTCCGCTAAGGCAGAATGTTGAAGTATACATTTTTTGTGATATTCAAGTTACAAACTATAACAATTTGTAGTTGAAAATTTCGATAGTAATTCAATTTTACAATTAGAATGAGTCATGGCCATAGAACGGATTTTTCGAGGGGTTGACTTTTTTTTTAGTTTCAACCAGATTTCAAAAGTTTACAAAATATTTTTATGGATTTTAAAAGATTTTGAAATAACAAAAAGGATTTTCAACATTTCACAAAGATTTCACGGACTTCAAGACTTCAAAAAGGCCTGTACACCAGATTTAAAAGATTTTACAAAAATTCTACAAGATGCCAAAATATTTGAGATACTTTCAAAGATTTCAACGAATTCACAAAGATTTAAAAAGGTTTAAAATATTTCACGAATATTGCAAAGATTTCAGAGATTGCAATAGCTCCACAAGAATTTTTAAAAATTCGTCTTATGTTCGCAAAAAATTAGGAACTTGTTTACTTATGGTCCTGCTTTCTCTATAAATTGTTGATAAATAAGACATTAAATAGGGCATATTTTTACATGCGTAAAAAACGGCTATTTCAATATTTGATGTGAAAAAATTTTTTTCACGATTTAAAAAGTATGCTTCCTATGAAAAAATAATTAATAATGAATTCGTAGCTCTTTTTGGAGTGAGTAACTCTTGTCGAATAATTTTTTTTATACCTTGCGTCGTTTTTCCAAAAATTCAATTTTTATCATTTTTGATATTGTAGCTCTTGTTTGATAAACAACTTTCATTTATTTGTTTGTAGCTTGTGTCGTTTGTCCAATTTTCTCAAATGTTTTTTTTTCCCGAATGAAAGAAAAACTACGCGTCCCATCAAAAAGTGATTAATAACAAATTTGTAGATCATTCTTAGGTGTACAATATATATTGATTCTTTTTTTTTATTATCTTGCGTAGTTTGACAGCAAAGTGGAATTTTTTATTTTTTATTTTTTATATTTCCGCCCTCTGTGATGATCGGTTCGACTCTCTATGACGCATTAGTCGACCATTCGAGATGACGAAGTCGACACTCTGAGATGATCTATTTGAATCTCTTGTTTTAACCTTGTAGAGATAGTCGCTTTAGCCATCTTCAAGGGCTGTCCTATAGTTTACCCTGCAATATAGTCTGTCTGCATCTCTAGATGGTCAAACTGACCTTCCATGTTTCTCAGTGCAATCGACACTTGCGACACTCATCTTTGAGGGGCTCTTTCACCCCCTTTATGTGTTCTTCCGCAGATAAAAAAAAATACATGTCGCTTAGTTTTTCGAGTACTACAACATATATCTGGGAGAATCAGATCAGCGAGGGGCACCTGGAGTACCTTGCCAGTTTCATTATGCACATGAATGTTAAATTTGTTTAACCTACAAAGTTAAAAAAAAATTAGATATAAATATAAACAAAATGTTGGAAAATGAACCGAGTTTTTTTCTGAAGAATGGGCAATTAGTGCGCGCGGTTTAGAACGAAAACGACTGAAGCCACTTTCCAACATGTTCTCCACATTTTATTCACTCTTCTTTCATTCACGTTCGTGACGCAGCGACTATAAAATTATGGCCTGTCAAACTATAAAGAAAAAATTGTGGATAGTACTTGGTACTATCTAGAAGATCAAACTGACCATCTAAATTTTGACACTACAATTTTGACTATCCATTACTTTCCGTGTACTTTTTTAGGGCAATGCACGCTAAATGTTTTAACTTTTATCAAATTTCAAGTATATTTATGTTGCCTTAAATTATTTTTAATGTAAATTATTCAATTTCACTGAATTCTTTATAATGAATTTGCGGATAGAGTAACAAACGAAGTAGTAACCAATATCTTATTTGTCCTTCTCAATTATTTGTATTTCATCACTATTTACCTACATTATACCAGAAAAACGCTTTCGAATTATCATGTTATTATACAAGTATCCAATTGAGAGGGGGAAAGTTACATATTGCACAGTAAAACGATTACTAGTCAATATTGTTGAAAACCATGACAAAATTTTATTTTTCGATCAAAAAGATGGTGAACATTATTTACATAGTGTATCATTTATTATTAGGGGAAGTTGGGAAACTGAAGAGAAATGGAAAATGATAAGTTACAAATGCAATATGAAATCACGTATTTTGAAAATTTTGCATTTCTACATACCTAAATGCAAACTTAAATGCGTAATATATTCACGGATTACTTCCTTCTCAAAAAATTTGGTGCACCTTATTAAAAATATTAATGCAAAGTTTCTTCGAAATTGATTGACTGACTCCATATTTTGCCATCTTTTTAAAAAACCAGGGGTAATTTGACAGAGGCCTGTGTCCTGTACCTCAATCTTCATTTCAAAAATCAAATGTTTAATTTTCATTTTCTCAACGAATACAATTGCGAATTATTAACTAATATATGCACTTTGGTACATCCTATCGTGTCCACAAAGTTTGGTTGAGCTTTCTCAAAAAATTTCAATGATATTTTACTTTTACTGTTAAAAATAATTTATATTGCAGATATAGATAATTCCCGGTAGCGACTTTTCTTATTCGCCTTCATTCATGGAAAGTTTTTTTTTCTCGTGAATAGGTATTTAATATTTCTTTATACTGTTCTCGCAAGTATTAAGTGATCTCTTCTAGATTTCCAAAACTCAAGAAACATTTTTTACAAACATTCTTCAGCAGTTTTCTTTCCACAGAATGTATCAGCAAAATATAATTTGAACGATATAAACTGAATCATATATTTTATCATATTTAATCACTTCACACACAAAAATATCAAACATGAATTTTGACACACTTCTTAGTTGAACCAGACCATAATCTTTTATATTATTTTGAGCCTGGAAAACGCATTCTGTCCAATTGACGATATGTTACAGAGTCGGCCGATGATGGTAGATCAAGAATGGGTGGTCTAGTACTGGCCTCGGCTCCCATATTGGCTTTCGGACCTATACGGCGACCTCTGGTGGATCCCGACCTGGCCCCTGGTGGTCGAAGTCTGACTTGACGAGGCATGACCTAGGGCAGCCGGCTTAATAAAAGGTACAAGGGGCTTAGCGCGAGATCCGAGCACTATTTCGAAAGTACGAATGAGACTTTTTTTGTATCTCTTGTAGAAAACAGAATTCATCGCTGTATCCTTCTCGGGCATTACAACATACTGGTAGGCATAGTCGCCATCGACGCGTATCTTAATTCTTCCCCACCCACCTCGAATTATTCCGTTATGAACGAATGGACACAAAGGTCTTTTATCACTTTCGCCTACTTGTCCGACATATCCAATGACGTACGTGACACCTTCTTCCACAATTAAGCGAATTATTAAGACACCTAACCTAAAAGCAGCGGTACTCACGTTAAAATTTTGACATTTACAGTGAATTTAGAAGAAAATTCCACCCGTACGTTGTACTTTGATTATAAATAAGAATTTAATCGATGAATTTTAGATTATTACTTCAGTTTTAAATATTTGACCAAATCTGGGTGCATCAAAGAACTTTCAACTTCCACGCACTGTGTTTTACTATACATGTATAATTGTATATTAATTCGACAAGATGATGGTGTATTAAATTTACTACACGTATATGCATATTGCTTCCATTACATATATAGTAAAATCGCTAGAGAAATTTCTAACAGTGCATCTACTAAAGGAATTGGTAATGCTACTACTAAATGAATTGGTAAATGTATTGCCAGTTAATATTTTAAACGGTGGTTTTAAATAATTTTAAGAACTGGTTTTATATAATGAGTAGAATTTTACTGAAATCCAATAATAAATTATTAAGTACATTGAAAAATACAACACTGACAAAAATGGCTTAGCCATTTTCTATATTTTCTAAGAAAATATAGCTGTGTTACCTAAATATCTACTTGCCTAAGCTAATGTTGCCATCTAGAAATTAACTAGCTAATTTATCTAGATAATCTCTAGATGGCAAAATTTAGCTAATTTACTTTCAGCGGTATATTAAAAAAAATTGAACTTATACTTGAAGGTTTTTTTGCACAAAATCATGTTAGTGCTAATAGCACATTGCAATCAAACCTAATACTGCCAATCAAAGAACAGACATTCAAAATCTTTCTTCTTTTTTATAAGGCTTAAAAAAACAATGAACAACTTACAAAAAAGTAATACATAATTACATATAAATACTTTTAATGCAATCCGTTTTTTTTCTTGGTTTGGGATTGCTGTTGATCTTTTCATGTGTACGATAATTGATACTGAATAGTATATTGTGTATCGAGTGCGAGAAGTTGGCGATTCTAGACGATAGCGAATTTCGCCGCGCGAGCGCGGCAATCACACAAGCGAATCGCCGTCTCCTACTAGGTTCACATCGTTCACATAATGCTTTGTCATTGCTCGCGATGGAAATGAGGCTGATGAGGTTGTCGAGAGTGGTTGTCGATTTCTCAACTGATTGACGTCACAGTGACCGAAGTGAGTACTTTTCCCACTAGTGGGAACTTCGACCACTGTGACGTCGTCAGTTGAGGAATCGGTAACTTCGTCGCCTCGAGACGAGCCTTCCATCGTGGGTGTTGGACAAACAATAATATCATATAACACAAAATGAATCAGAAATAAATAACAAAAATATATTTTAAAAATTACCCGAAGCAATAAATCAGTTTTCTTCTGTAACAAGAATTTTAAATGAAAGTACCGGAGAGTATCCGATTTCAAATTTACGACCTTCCCTTTAAATTTCCCTGCACCCTGGGACCTGCGGGCTCTGATGTGCACTTCTCCCACTAAACTAAAACTTTAAAGTTTAAACCACATGGCTCATTCCACACACTCAGAAATCAGTGGCAACAACAACTAGTCACTTCAGTTACAAAATATGTGTTTTCCAAGAAACCGACGAAAAATTTACTTAAATTTATCTGCAATGTTCCGCAACGAATTTTATTAGTGCTTTATTAGTGCGACAGTTATGTATTTTCTTACTCAGCTGCTAAGGTTAGTAATGACACATAAAGACACATATATAAAAAAACTGAAGAGATTAAAGAAATGATGGGTAACCAAAAAATGTTTAAAAAATAATAATTTTTTCTCTGGTTTTTTATAGAACAAAAAAAATCGAAATTTCTATTAATTAATAAACCAGTTTTCTATTTATTCGTCATTGTTTCCCATTATACAATTCTTCAATTAATTAATGTTTTGTCGTGAATTGGTTGCAATAAATTACAACTAATTACATTTCATTTTATATTGTTTAATCCTATGAATATTATAAAACCTATTGTATTTCGAACAAAAAATTCTACAACAAAAAGAGTCAATATAATTTCTAAAATTATATATTTTTTCATTCAATGTTATCTGTATCGAGAGTAGTACTCAAAATGTTAATTTTGGTTTTGTTTAGAAATAAATCACTGAAGAGGACTCCCACATGAGTCAAAACGTCTGATTAACAAACACTGTTTTTTATTATTGGGCCCTAAGGAAAAATTAACCTAAACAAAACAAAAATAATGGTGTTTGAAGGAAAGGATGAGAAAACAATATGCAACATTGTCCTAAACGATGAGGGAATAAAACAAGTTGATAAGTACGTATATCTTGGTAGCCTATTTACAAATGACGGAAAGATAGACGGAGAGTTTGATAGGCGTATAAACGAGGGTAAAAAGCTTATCGATAGAGCAGGTCCCATAATCAGAAGTAAAAATATATCAAGTAAAGTTAAAAGGGCAATACATAACTCTATATTTATACAGATTGTTCTGTACGGTAACGAGACCTGGACCTACCAAGAAAAGGATAAGAGTAAAATTAACGCCATTAGCATGAAATTCCTGCGCATGGTGTGCGGTAAAACACTGATGGACAAGGTGAGTAATTAAATAATCCTCAAAGAATGTGGTATAGAGGAGACACTAGTTGACATATGTGAAAGACATTCGTTGAGATGATTTGAGTAACACTTCAAAAAGCACTGCTGTGTTTTGTTTTAAAATAGAAAATGTCTGTTATACCGTTTGAATTTTGAATATTATGTTCATACACAATAATTATCAATATAATAATATACTCTTACAATAGAAATTGAGAAAACATTAAACTTTCTTAATTAAAACTAAAAAGCCATCAGAAAGAATTAACAAAATTAATCAATTATGTTTCCCTACAGCAATTAAATGCTACTCATTGAATTAGTAAGTCAGTTCTACTAAGCAGATTAGTAGAATACCCTTACTAATTCATTTAGTAGCATAAATATTATCATTTCTCACCATTTGATAAAATTACTAATTTAACAGTCAGACACAATGCTACTAATTACAATAAATACAAAATAAAACACATACATTATTTTTAGGCTACTAGTTTCATAAAAGATTCTTGATTTCAAAAATGGCTAAATACATAAAGCATGACAGCAGGAGACCAGAGTCCCTTCTTTGAAATGATTGTAAAAAGGAGCGATCGCGTCGAGCGAGCCAGCAGGTAGATTTTCTGATATTATAAAAAAAGATAAGATCAGATATCGGGTTGCCCGAGACTTGAGATGTTATTTCTCTTATTTACGATATGTTTTTGGACAGGTGACAAGCGCCCTGCCGCCGTCGATGCGCGTAAATGGCGGCAACGTATTGTAAACCTTCCGGTATCACGGGAAACGAGGAGGAGACCACCGAGGGCGGGTTGGAGGTAGCGATAGCTATACCCCGTAATTATGCAGGGTGAATTATGGCCGACTGCCTGTATAGTGTATATACCTTGGTTACACTAAGCGAGAGGTCCTGCAATTTTTGTCGCCGATATTGACCACAGAATTATTGATCAACGATTTATCGATCCTTACCGCAATATCAGCCTATGCCGCTTCCGGTCAGAAGCTTCTGGTAATTTGGCAAATTTTAATAAACATATTTTCGAAGAAAAATATTTTTAAATATAATAATATTTGCTTGGGTTTTTATTATAACGTGTTAATTATTTGAGAGGTCCCACAGTTTTTCAACATCCATTTATTTGTTGATTAACATTCGAGAGAAACAAAAAAGATTATTTGAGAATGAATCATTTTAAATAACACGTGTTTAATAATGCAGAATTTTATACTGACCAGGATATTTTGGAAAAATAACTTGTTCAAATAAATGTAAATTTTTTAGTTAATTAGCGGTAAAAAAGTAAAAAACAGAATAAACTAATTGCTCTCATTGAAAAACATGCAAAACGTATGACTTTCCAACTTTTTCCGGTTAGAAGTAACATTTCAAAATTTACAAATTGTTTAAACAATTTTTAAAACACATAAACGAACAAGAAAATACCATTTATGCGCGCTATTCTATAGCGCAAATAAATTATCTAAACAAATAAAAATTATTCAAACAATAATAAATTTGTTTTATTAGCTCGTGAAACGCGCCGCCCATCAAGATGGGTATCGTAGGCTAAATTTAAATTACCAGCCCCCTAAGAACAACAAGGATTCTATTAGAAAATGTTAAAGTTTGGGGTCAGGTGGAAATTTTGAATTTCCCTATGCTTCTCTCAAATTAACTACCGTGAAAATTTGTCTAGCTTCTGGCACAGTTATTTTCATGACGCATTCAAAGGTTTCAGCCTTCTATGAACAACAGGGAATTTTTCAGAAAATTTTAGAGTTTGAATTCGGGTCAAAATTTGAAAATTTCCCATCCTTCCCTCAAATTCACTGCAGCATCTTTGACAGCGCTGAAAATTTTTCTAGATTTGGCATAGTTACTTTCATGGAGAATTAAAATTATGCAGCCTTCTAGGATGCACAGGGAATTTTTTTAATATTTTAAAGTTTGGGTGCGGGTCAAAATAAAAAAATTTGCTATGTCCATAGTTACTTTCATAATGGCTTTAGAATTTCCAGCTTCCTAGGGACGACAGAGAAATTTTAAAGTTTGGGGTTGAGTGAAAATTGAAACTTTCCTATGCCTCATTCCCTCAAATTCACGACAAAACCTTCGAAATTGACTTTATTACAATCATGATAATTTTTTTCTCTTCAGCATGGTTATTTTCATAGCGGCTTCAAAATTTCCAGCCTGCTATGAACAACAGGGAATTCTTTAGAAAATTAAAAAATTGGGGTTCGGGTGAAAATTGAAGTTTTCCTATTCTTCCATAAAATTCGTTACAGCACCTTCGGAATTAACTTTATCATATCAATGTAAATTTTTCTAACTTTTGGATGGTTATTTTTATAAAGAATTCGAAATTTGTGGCCTGCTAGGAACCACGGTCAATTTTTGAGAAAATTTTAATGTTTGAGTTCGGGTGAACATTTGACATTTTCTAATGCTTCCCACAAATTTATTACAGTACCTTCGAAACTGATTTTAATGCAGCACCATCGAAATTAATTATGTATATAACAATGACAAATATTTTTTCTAGCTTTGGCATAATTACTTTCGTGGCGGCTTCTGAATTTTCAGCTTGCTACAAACAACAGGACATTTTTTTTGAAAATTTGAACATTTTAGGTCGGGTGAAAATCAAAATGTTTCTATGCTTCCCTAAAATTTACTACAGCACCTTCGGAATTGATCTTATAATATTAATACAAAATTGATTTCATTACAGTACCTTAGAAATTGATTTTATTACAACTTAAATTTTTCTAACACCAACGTATTTTGCTAACTTCAAAATTGTCATTCTCCAAGGAACAACAGCGAATTTTTTTTTAAATTCCCTTACTGATGTTCTTCGCCCAACCTGTTCCAAAACAGATTGGTGCCATTGGTGTTTTAGCAGTACAATAACTAATTTCGGGGGTTCAAGTTGTGAGTTGTGACATTGTGAAACGCACTCAGAACGAATGGTTTGTTTTTCAGATTTGAGATAATTACATCACAATATTGTTTAATATGCTCTTTCTATATACGTAACGTTATGCGTAGATGCAAAATTTTACAAGTAGGTAGTTCTTTAAATTTTTATTTAGTCACAATAAAAAAATTTTAATAAGGATTTCAGTTTAAGTTTGAATTTTTTGTTATGTTATGTTTTTTTTTCGTAATTTCTTATGACACCGTGTAAATTACAGCGTGAAATTAACAAATAATGATTCACAGTCGTATAATCTGTCTAGGAATACTCCCTTTCTGAAATATTGGGGAAAGATAACCATATGTCGTTTTAGAGGTTTTATTAATACATTATATTTCATTCACTTCTAATTCGAATTGCGGAATTAGACCAAATCGGTTTACAGAAACATGAATTAGCATCACGCGATAACATATGCCAAACAAATGCTTCAATATTTTAGCATATGGGAGGTTCTGACATGATATACCCAACAAAAAAACAACAACGAAATCTACGTTATTTTGATTGTTTTCGATCGCAAAACTTGACATAGGATCAAATACGATTTTGGTGTTTCCATATATTAATTTAACCTTATAAAATGCATACAAATGAATTACCGAAGTCACTGTATCTCGTGAAGGAATATTTTAAAGAGCTTCCATTACGTTTTCTTCTACTTTTAACTCTTGATATTCTATACCTTCTTTTGTTTGTTCTTTTCTAGAAAAATTCGGAAGAGATGTGTCGGCTTGTGACTTGAGCTAGACACCATTTACAGAGAAGTGACTTGTTGGTAACGAGGTTGCGATTGTTCTTCCCGGTACCTCTCTTAGTCTTACAAAAGAATGTCGGATCGAGTAGGAAGTCCTTCCGAAAAAGATCCAGCGGTGTAAACACCGTCGTCCAAAAGGACGAGTCAACCTTTACCAGTGCGAAAGAATGATGTGGCGCGGGAAGCCATTCTTCAAGACCCTTCTTTCGTCCTTTCCCGCGACAGGGTGGCCACCACAAGGGGCAAAAAGCCTCACAGAGGTGTACAAAAGAAAGAAATTGCTACGAATCTAAAGCAACGCGTCGCTAACTCAAACGACTGCTCTCCATTCCTATTCCTATTGGTATCTCACCTTTGGTAAAAAATGTACTCAAAAACATCAAGCCATTTTTTAAGCATTTGCTTCAAAGATGAGAGACATTTTATACGAATTAATATAACAATTAATATTGGCGTCAGAAATCCTGACAGTTATAGGCAGTTAGGAAAACCAGACCTCTGAGGACCTCCTCGTGTGAAGCGTTGACTTTAGTTTAATTGCTTGGTTGAATCATGCCGATGATGCCATTCTTCCCTTTTCTTTCTACTCTTTTTACTTAATTTCTTCTTTTTTCCAAATTACTTAACCACTCCACCACCTTTCCCTTCTCGTGTAGAATTTTTCTCATAGTCTTTTCTCCACTTTCCACTACTACATCGCAATCATTCAGCCAATCTATCAGTGTTGCTACTTTTCTTTCACGTATAACATACAGGCTCTTTCCTCATTTCTAGTACAATTTATTTATTGTATTCTTCCACATTACTGCATGTCACACAAGCAATCACTTTTGGCTCCATCTTTCTTCCATTTTCTCCACGTGTCTTGCTTTCCACTCTATCCTTATCCACTTATATTTTCTATTGTAATTCATAGCTTTACTAATCGTAAAGGCTGTACTGTTGGGTTTATTAATTATAGTACTTTCGATTAGTTCTTATACCTTTATTTTCCGTCAATGCTCTATCTATTAATCAATTCCCTTGATCGACAATTTTTTTTCATATATATCTTTCCCTTTTTTAATCAATTTTCCTTTCCATCTCTCTCTCTTTCAATTTCTTTCCCAGCCAAGCAAGCTTGTGCTATTTTCCAACCACAAATTTTTATCTACTTCCTTGAATAATAACATATACCACAAAGTCCATCGACACACACACACACACAATGTGTTTTTTTGCGCAATCTTTCTTTCTTCGTACACTATTGCACGTGGTCTCAATACCTCATACAGTCACATTCTTAAATTCTTGAATTTATAATCTTCTTCCTTCACTTCACTTCACTTCTTCAAACTTTTCTCATCTCATGGACATTCGTTCATCCATACTTCCAATTTTTGTACTTCGATTTATCTACATTTAAGACAAACTTTTATTCTTCAAAATACTTCTAAAATCTTTTCGCCATATTTCCTGATACATCTTCCTCTTTAGCTAATAATAAAATGTTGTCAGCTTATGTCAAACATCCAAATCTTTTTCCTCCTACTAATCTAACATCTATCCTCTAAACCTTTCTTAAATTATTCCTCTATATCTGATATATATATATATATATATATATATATCCCTTTTGTACGACGGACGAAAACGGCTACGAAACCTTAAAAACAAAACTTCAATCATTAAAAGATTTGTTCAAGTTGAATCTAAATTTATTTCAAAAAGATACCAACACCAGTGTTTAAAGTTACCTATGCCAGTGCCTAAAGTACCTCATCTCGAAAGAGCGCATGCGCAGCTTTTTCACCAGTGCGTAAAGTAAACCATCTTCAAACTGCGCATGTGCGAAAATTGTTTCGCACACAGTCTGATCAAATAAGGTCCTTTAGGTACCATTTAGAAGCATGAAAAGGTCAACTTTTGAGGTGGATGTTGCAAAAAATATATTTTGATAACGTATTGCGCACATCAAGTGGGTTTTATACTGTCTTAAAATTGAATTCCTAATACTGTGTAAATGGCCCTTCTAATGCTAATTAGAACAATTTTTCGCCCGGCAAGAAAATTCTTTTCTTTATTTAATAACAAAAATGAAATATTTTTTGTAGAAGAGTAAAAGTATTTGACCAATACTTGGATTCAATACGAAATACCTAGAATCAATGAAGCAACTACCCAGAAAAGTTGTCTAGAAGTTTTTCAATTATTTAAAGATGTATTGCATTTGTTATCAATAAATAAATGAGTGAAAATTGATTCATAATGATTAGCAGTGATTTGTTAATTTATTTGTATTAAATTTGAACTAATGAAAGATAATAAATAATTTGTTATTTTATAAACAAATTTATAAACAATTATCCACAGTAGGTATTGCTGATGACATAAATCAAGTTTTGTCTACTGAATCGGCCAAAAATTATACAAAAATGTTACTTACTTATTATAATTAGTCATCCAATAACAACTGATTATTGTTTAAACAAATATAGTTAACAAATGCACTGTCTTTATATTTTAGGGTAACAACTTGGGGCTTTCAACGTAATGAAGATTAAATAAACAATTTTTAAACCTTTTGGGAGCTTACATGACAATCAACCATTTTCATTTTTAACAACAATTGTTTAAACAAACTTTTATCATCTTCGGCATTTTATCAGAAAAAAATGCGTTTCTTTAAGGTATTAGCATTCCATTATTTAGTACTCGCTCTCTACTACCGATCGATAACAATTGATAATTGTTTAAACAAACTTAGTTGACAAATGCATGTTTCGGCTATTTCTAAAGGTAAAATCTTGGTTTTTTCAACTCAAATAACTGTTAATAATTAACTTTTAAGCTTTTTTTTATAAAAATCTCGATAACGATTCACTATTGTTATTGTCATTAATAATTTTATAGACAAATTTTCGTCCTCTCATACATTTGTAAACAAAAAATTACGTTTTTCTTGTGGAATATATTATGCACACTAAGTAATTTCTGGAAGCATTAATCCTGCTTCTGGAAGCAATGGTCTTTCTGACTTTATAAAATTTCTTCTGAAACTCGCCATGTATAGATGAACATTTGTTAATTAAGTTTGTTTAAACAATTATCAATTGTTATCGATTGATAGCACAGAGCCATTACTAAATAACGGAATGCTAATATCTTAAAGAATCCTTTTTTTTTTCTTAAAAAATGCCTAAATTGATGTAAATTTCTTTAAACAATTGCTGTTAAAAATAAACATTGTTAATTGCCATTTGAGGTCGCAAAAAGTCTACAAATTGTTTATTTGCACTTCATTACGTTGAAAATGCCAAGTTTTTACCTCTAAAATAGCCAGGCAGTGCATTTCATAATTACCTTTGTTTAAACAATCATCAATTGTTATTGGATGACTAAATCTGATAAGTGACATTCTCGAATAATTTATGGTCGATTCATTACAAAAAATTTGATTTACTTCATCATAAATACCTCATGTGTATAATTGTTTATAATTTTTCTTTATAAAATAAAATTTATTTATTATATTACATGAATTCAATTGAAAATAGTTTTTGTCTAGAAATTTTTCAAATTTAGTGTGAATCAATTGACAAATCACTGTTAAACACCATGAATCAATTTTTACTTACTTATTTGTTTATAACAAATTCAATAAATTTTTGAACAATTGCTAAACTTCGAGACAACTTTTTTGGATAGATGTTTCATTGATTCCAGGTATTTCGGATTGAATCCAGTTATTTCTTAAAAACCAGTACTCATCTAAAAAAATTTCATTTTTGTTATTAAATAAAAACTTTTTTTTCAAAATCGGCCATGTCAATACTAAATTTAATAATTTTTCGATTTAAATATTCTAAACTGCATGGTTTCAATTTGAAATGCACAAAATTGTTTGGTTTTTTAAATTCTTCGAGATTGTAGAACATCAAATTCAAAGTATAACTTAGTCGGGTTGAATATTTTTTGAACGAAACTTTCATGACAAGAACTTAATTTTGGACTCTCAAAAGTCATTATGTTTAAAGAAAAAATATAATTTCCTTGTACGAGATAAATATCATTATGAGCGTCCACTTGTTCTCTCCGTTACTTTAGAATGGATAATTTCGAAAATTGGAATCATAGCGACCTTGTTTTTCATTATTTTATTTTAAATGTAATATCTTAAAATTGTCCGACTTTTAGTTGAAGATTTTAAAAAATTAATCATTTAGAATTGAAAAATATTTGATTCAAAGATTTCAGGAATGAATAATAATTCTGAATGAAGAAGTGTTCAAAATTACACGATTTAAAATTAAAAAGATAAAAATTGTGTTGAAGATCAAAATAGATTTAAAAATTTTCAGTTTTAAATGAAGTTTGGATTCGTTTAATTTTCAACGGTGAAAATGACGATAAATTAATTTTGTTATCTTAGACAAATTAGTCTAATCAATTTTAATGTTGAGCTATAATTTTTTATGTAATAACAATGTAAAATTTTAGAATTTTAGAAGCTTTGACTTAGAAACATTCAATTTAGTTTTCAATTTCAAATTATCCAATTTTAATCGTTTCAGATTGAAAATTATTTAAATTCAAAAGATTTCAAATTCAAAGGATTCAATTCTGAAAGTTTTTGATCAGAAATAATACAATGTTAATTTATTTGAATTTCAAATGATCCAATTTTCAAAATTCTAATCTGAAAATATTCCATTTTTAACTTTTCGAAATTGTTCTATTTTCGACATTTTAATCTAAAATCATTCAATTCAGAGATTCTTTAATTCAAAATAAAATCGGTCAATTTGTAATGCTTTAAATTAGAAATTATACAATTTCATCTCCTCTCTAATGAAACTGTATAATTTTCGACATTTCAGTCTGAAATTTTTCAATTTTGAGAGCTTTCGATTAAATTTAAAAAAAATCTTTTCCTTTCATACGTTTCAATTTTGCAATTAAAATTGAGATGGTTGAATTTTGAAAAGTATAAATAAAAATTTGCAAACTGTTAATTTTTAAACGACTTAAATTCACTTTAAATAATTTAAATTTTAAAGGATTTGAGTATTAAAAAGTTTGAATAACACACTTCATGGCGACTACTTTCAGTTTTAAATTAACTGAGTTTCAAAGTGAGTCATTTTCAAAATTTATGGTCGTGACGTAACCTTAACAAAAAAGGTCACCGCAGATTGCAAACAGTTTATTCAATAAAAAAAACCCCACGATTCTGACCACATCTGATTCAAAATTAAAAAAAAAACTTTTTTTAAATAATACCTTAAATTCTCTATGCTCAAGAATTTTATACCAAACAAGGAAAAAAATAATTTTCTAGATCACTTGTATAAATATTTAGCATTAAATTTATTGAGTATAATTTTTATGTTAGAAAGAATATAATTTTTCTGAGTTAAAAAAAAGTATCATCAATGAGAGTGAATATTGGGAAATCTGTTATAGAATGTACAACCATGAGTCAGAATCTTAAATTAGGAATTTGCTTCATTAACTGAATCAGTCACAAAAATTACAATTTTGTTCTAGTTGTTGATATTTTCATGTATTTCTTTTAGGAAAAATAATATTTGATTATTCAATAACATTTAAATGGATGCCATATTTGAGCACTTTTAATTATAAATAATATAATTTCAATTTCTTTGAATTGTAATGATGCAATTTTCAAAATTCTTATCTCAAAATGTATTCAATGTTTAACGTTTTGAAATTGTCCTATTTTCGAATTTTTAATTTGAAATCATTCAATTTCGAGATTCTTCAATTAAACATAAAATTGTTCAATTTTTTAAGCTTTAAATTGCAAATTATACAATTTCAACTCCTTTCTAATGAAATTTTTTAATTCTTCAATTTTGTACGGTGAAAATCCATCCAATAACATTGAATGTCACTTAATACTACATGATATGATACTCATTAATAATACATTCATCATCTTGAAAATTTAAAAAATTTCAATTTAAAATTATTGTTTTGTATACACAATTTTAAAACAGTTTAATTTTTGGGGCCTTAAAACTAACGTCTTTTTGCTTCAAAAGCTTAAATCTGATAATATTTGGATTGAAATTTCTTAATTTTTGAAGGTTTCCAATTGTACAATTTCAGATTGAAAGCCTTAATCGATAGTTTTAAATATAAAATGTTTAGATTTAAATATTCTAAATTGTTTTGTTTCAATTTTAAACGTACAAAATTGTCTGGTTTTAAAAATGTTTCATAGAATATAACATTGAAAGACTTGATAATTGCATAATTTTCAGTTTAAAGGATTTGTACTTAAACAATTTAAAAATAAATGACTCCAGAATAAATTTAAACCAATTGAAAATTAGGACAATAATTTCCTGAATTCAAGCCTTGAAACTGAAAATATTTCAATACTGGGCTATGAAAATTAAATTTTTTTTTTATTTGAAAATATTCTAAAATACTGAACATTTCAAACTCAACTTTAAAGAAAATTTGAATTGGAGGTCTTAAAATTGTGCAATTTCAAACATTGGAATCATAACGTATAGCAATCTCATATTGTATTTTTTTTTTTTAATTTTCAATGTTCAATGTAATATCTTAAAACTGAACGATCTTTAGACAAAGATTTTGAAAAATGAATCATCTACAATTGAAAAATTTTTAATTGGAAAATTTGAAGAATAAATAATAACAATTCTAAGTGAATTGTTAAAAATTAAACGATTTCAAATTAAGAAGTAAAAAATTGTGTTGTTTCAATTCAAAATAGATAAAAATTGAAATATCAAAAATCGCTACAACAATAATTAAATTATTTATTTGATTTTAAGTTTTTACAATTTTAGAGTTATGAATTTTAACGTTGAACTCTAAATTTTTAATTTGTTCCGTTTAATTTTCGACGTTTCTTATCAGAATTTTTTTTTAATGTTTCCTATTTCAAAATTACTTTATTTTATAGTTTTTTTTAAATAATAAAACATTTTAAAGGTTTATAATTGAATTTTTTTCCATTTTGAACGGTGAAAATGACGGTGAATTTATTTTTTATCTCAGAAAAATTTAAATAAGCTATTTTATATTAAAGAAACATTTGTCTTACTAATAACAATTTTAAATTGTAGAATTTCAGAAGCTTTCACTTTCAAACATTCAATTTAGTTTTCAATTTTATATTGCCAAATTTTACTCGCTTCGAATTAAAAATGATTTAAATTCAAGAGTTTTCGATTTAAAATTGTATCCAATTTTCAAAACTCTAATCTGAAAATATTCAATTTTCAACATTTAGAAATTGTTATATTTTCGAAATTTCAATCTAATCTATCAACGTCTTATCATTTTCTGTCGCATTGCCAATCTAAATTAACGTCTATCTTCTTCACTACCCTCTTCGCTATCTCATTCTATCCTTGATCTATATCCACGTCAATCTTTTTCTGTCTCTTTGTAAATCTAAATTCCCGTCTTTCCTTTTCAAACTCCTATTCTCTATATCATCCTATCCTTTATCTATCCACGTCAATCTTTTCCTATCTCTTTGTAAATCTAAATTCCCGTTTTTTTCTAATATCCTCTTCTCTATCTTATCGTATCTTTTTGTATCACTTTGCCAATCTAAATAACCACTTATCTTCTTAAATACCCTCTTCGCTATCACACCCTACCCTACATCGATCCACGTCTATCTTTTTCTATTTCATTGCCAATCTAAATTAACGTCTATCTTCTCCGATACCCTCTTCACTATCTCATTTTATCTTTTATCTATCCACGTCAACATTTTTCTATCTATTTGTCAGTGTTCATTCACGTCTATCTATTTCAATACCCTTGTCTCTATCTCATCCTATCGTTTATCTATCCACGTCAATCTTTTTCTATCACTTTGTCAATTTAAATTCCCGTATTTCTTTGTCAATCTCCTTTTCTCTATAACATCCTATCCTGATTCTATCAACGCCTATCTTTTTCTATCTCTTTGTCAATATAAATTTACGTCCATCTTTTTCAATACACTTTTCTGTATTTCATCCTATTCTTCTTCTATCCACGTGAATATTTTTTTAATCTCTTTGTCAATCTAAATTCCCGTCTTTCTTTTTCAATATCCTCTTCTCTGTCTTATCGTATCCTACATCAATCAACGTCTCTCTTCTTCTACCTCTTTGTCAATCTAAATTGACGCCTATCTTTTTCAATACCCACTGCTCTGAATCATCCTATCCTTTATCTATCCACGTCAATCTTTTTCCATCTCTTTGTTATTCGAAATTCACGTCGATCTATTGGGATACCTTCTTCTCTATCTCATCCAAACATATATCTATACACGTAAATCCTTTTTTATCTCTTTTTCAATATAAATTGACGTCTATCTTTTCCGATACCCTCTTCGCTATCTTATCCTATGCTTTATCTATCTACGTCAATCTTTTTATATCGCTTTGTTATTATACATTCACGTATATCTTATCCAATACCCTCTTGGCTATCTCATCATATCTTTTATCTATCCAGGTCAATCTTTTTCTATCTCTTTGTCAATCTAAATTCAATTCCTAGGGTTGTGAAGTTTCATGCAACTTTAGTAACGTTTAAAAACTTCAAATATTAGGGCGCGAAAATCAAAAATATTTTTAAAAAATATGTTAAGTATTAAATTTAAGCATTTATTTCTGTATTATTGCTCGCAAGATTAAGCGCGCCTAGGGCTCGTATCGGTAGGATCTCGGGCTTCACGCTCGGTAATATATTTAACTCGCGCTACGCACTCAGTCTTTATACATCCCCCACTTTTATGCACAGAACTTTTAAAATTAAAGGTCAAAGCATCGATAACTGCAATTTGGTGATTGTGAATTCTCTTTTGTTAAAGCTCCTTCGACTTCAACGAACACATTCTCATCACGCATCTCGTGCTTCGCACTCGATTTTTGCCAGTATGCGAACTTTTCTGCATTATGTTTAACTTGACTGAATGTATGATCTGATCGACATTTCATATACCCTTTATCTGTTTTTCGTTCATGCACGAACATTCAAGTTTAGTTTCAAATTCACAAATAAGTTATCAATTATTTCCTTACATGCTCAGAAATAAGTATATTCCTCAAATATTTACAGACGTTATTTGACATAACCATGCATGTAATATTTCCAATATTTCAGTTGAACATTTTGGATGTTATAGAGTAGCATCTTACTTTTAAATATCTACAGATACTAACTATGAACATCTAGATTGCTGTCCTATAATTAAACATAAAATATGTTAACCCTGAAGATCTAGATGTTACGTTTAAACATCCATTTTTCTCCGTGTAGGGGAGAGTGCGGTATGGTGTCGGTGCGGGGCACGGTAATTATTACAAATAACGCCCGTATTTTTTGATATTCATATTAGTTTTTCACATAAAATAGTTTTCTCTGCTTAGAAAAATAGTTATTTGATGCAATGTCTCTTTTAAAATTCGCGTCAGAAGAGTAATGATGAAAAAACAGTTTTGGCGGAAACCGATGAAAAAGTCTTTGGCTGAAATTAAGCATCCAACCGAGCAATTCACGCCTACCCCGAAAGGGAAACGGCTTAATGATATAATAATAATAATAATAATAATAATACCGCATGCGCAGAAATGCTCGCAAAACTTTTTGCTCCCATTCCGCCACCCATAATACACCACCGCCACCCCATGATCATTGTCATTATTTTGTGCATTTTTTTCGTTATTAGTTTGAAGGTTAAAAGAAAGAAAAAAAAATTGGTTGAAAATCCGACCTTTTGGTTTGAAAATGCAGCTGTGCTTGTAGCAATTTTTTACTAGCAATTAATTTTTTGAGTTGAGAATTCAACTATTGTTTTTTTTTAATTTATAATTTCGGTTTTAAAATTCCACAGTTATGTAGAAAATTAGTCTTTTTAGCTTAAAAATTAACCTTTTTGTTTAAAATTCGTCTTTTTGCATTGAAAAATCTATTATGTTAGTATACAAAATTGAACTACTTGGTTGAAAATTTACTTTTTGGTTGAAAATTCTACTGTTTTCTAGAGATTTTACCATTTTAGTTTGAAAATTCAACAATTCGGTTGAAATTTTTTCTCTTTTGACTGAGAAATCTTTCCTGGTTGAAAATTTGCCTCTTCTGTTGAAAATTCGTCTTTTCGGTTTAAAAATTCATCTCTTCTTGTCGCAGTTTTATATTTTTTGATTAAAAATGAAACTGTTTGGTTAAATATTAATCTGTTTTCGTTGAGGATTCAACTATTTTGTCGGAAATTTGCCCTATTTGGTTGAAATAAACTGTTTTTGATTTTAAATTAAAATCTGTTTCGGTTGAAATATCAACTATTATATTTTTCGTTAGGAATGAATTGTTTTTTATTGAAAATTCAGCTACTGGGTTAAAAGTTGAATTACTTTGTTCAAAATTAACTTTATTATGTGAAGATAAATCTCCTTGGTTGTAAAATTTGATTTCTTTTTTGTTGAAAATAAATTTTTAGAGTTGCAAATTTAACTTTTCCATTTGTGATTGAAAATTAATCGCTTTTAGTTGGAAATGCAACAGTTTGTTAACAATGAACTTTCTTTCAAAATTCATATCGCGATTTGAACCATTCGAAATGCAAAAACAATAATAATTTACTCGCTAGAAAGATTTTATAATAAATAATATTTCTATCAAAAAAGTTCTAAATAAATAAAATTACACGTATTTCGTAAAAGAAACTATGAAACTTTTGATTTTACTGTAGAAAAGTTTGAGCTTATAATATTTAAAACAAAAGTTGTTAATTTTTAAGTATATTCACCTTCCATGTAATTTATTTTCTCATCTTCATAAAAAATTTCAGAGAGAAATGGTAAAAAAGTCTTTTTCACCAAGTTTAAGTGAGCTACTGCCTCCAAAACGATTCTGAGAAAATAAGGTATTAACAAAAAATGTTCGCTGAATTTTGTAACCCTATAAGTGCCACTTTGAAATATTCCTCACGTCTTACCGCCTGATAGTTTTCCTTACACCGAAAAGATTAGAGCCTTTTTTTTCATTTGAGGAAAAAAATAATAGGGGGTGCAAAAAGTAAAGTAGATGCCCTCATACGTATTCCGAGAGGGTATTTTCTTTTTGCACCATTAATTTTAAACTTTTATAAAGAGAATTTTAGTGATGAATAAACTTGAAAATTATACGACCAATTTGTTCATTATAACCTGTCTGGAATTAAATATATATAAATTCAGTTTCTTTGCCTATCATTTCATTATCCTATTTTTTTATGTTGAATTTTTGGCTTTAAAATTTAACCGTGTTGACTTTTAAACAATTGTTCATAGTTTCATTTTAAGGTTAAAAAAGCTAAACAATATATTTTAAGTTTTAAAGAGCTGAAAAATACAGAATGTAATAAAACATAATCTATTACTTTTTTCAGAGTTTAGT
This sequence comes from Andricus grossulariae, assembly GCA_011634705.1. Taxonomy (NCBI): domain Eukaryota; kingdom Metazoa; phylum Arthropoda; class Insecta; order Hymenoptera; family Cynipidae; genus Andricus; species Andricus grossulariae. The sequence continues at coordinate 1,894,898 of JAABKJ010026545.1, read as the reverse complement.
TTTTTTTTCTCGAGCGTTTACTAAAGGTTTAAAAAAAATGTTATGAGATTTCGATGTTTATATAAATCATTAATGTCGTGTAATTTATAGTGGAATAAGTTTATTCAGTTTAAACAAATTATTAGTTTGCATTATCCGTTATTACCGACTGAGACTTGCGCACTTGCTACAGAGTTACCTCTGCACCTTGAGAGTAATATTGGCGGCGCTGCAGTCATATTCAAAACAGTATCACTGCTTCGTCAATTTCTATCCCTCCTGTCACTTTCAGTCGGCAGTTTCATTCATTTATTGAACTTGCAAATACAAATGCAAGCATTTTTTACATTTTAAATTAATGATAATATCATGTAATGGTCTTTTTGACTATCGCAGATACACTACATACTTCCATTTATCAGATCAAGTCATTCAAGTCATAAGAGTCTGACACCTGCTTAGTCGACAACACAATATTATAAATAAATTATTTGCTTTTGAAAATATAAACGCTACCGCACCAGACAGACCTACCCTGACCTATATTCCATCATATTCCAAAATTTCAGCCCATTATTTTCTGTTTTTTACCAATAGGACCGTTTATAAAAAATACATTGGACAGTGACGTCATGGTTGATCACTTGCCCTTAAGAAAGCATTCAGACAACAAAGTCAACTAGCAGCGTTGCTTTTTGACTCGGATTAGCCAGTTTAAGGCAAGTAGTCTAAAACACCTTATAAGGAATACTTATCTACGTACAAACTTACCTTCTACGTTTAGCGTTGAAGTTAAAGTCGGAGCGTTGGAACGAGATAAGCATTCCTTATAAAGTGTTTAGACTGCTTGACTTAAACTAGCCAATCCAAGCTAAACAGCAACGCTGGGAGTTGATTTTGGTGTCTGGCCTTTCAACTTGAGCGCTGTGCTACGAACTTGGGATGCAATTTTTCAATCGCAAGTAGCGTTTGTCATGCGATTCAGACAACCAAACGCCTCTTAATAATATAAATCAAATTTCGCGTTTGAAGTTCGATAACATGCAATTAAATGATCACTTTGTGCTTTGCCTAAGCGCTTAGCGCATTGCCGGAACGCTTAGCGCTCATCACTTCCACTGCGATAGCATCGCATTGTTTGTCCGTGTAATTCTTTTTCTACATACACTTTCACAACAGAAATGCAAAGGGTGGAAAGAAAAGTCTGCGATATATTCGGCTCCACAGGTAAAAATATGTACCAAAATCTGACTTTTAAATCATCGTAGCGCAAAAACTATTCATAATTTGAGATTTCGCCATAAAAATTTTTTGATCAGGAGAGCATAAACTACAAAATATCAAAAACTTTGAAAATTCCACCGGGACATTTTCTGTCATGTATTTGGTGCGGCGTCCTTTCTAAAATTCCCGTAAATTTATGGAAAATTGCTAAACTTCCGTAAACGTATGGAAAATTGCTAAATTGCCGTAAATTTATGGAAAATTGTTAAATTACCAGTTCTCTCAAGCTTCAAAACGTAAACAAGTGAGGTTATGATTCTGGCAGTCCTGGAAAGTAATTCTGAATCGAAATGCTCAAGCGCAGCAGCTAGGAAAAGTAGGTGTACATTTGATAAATTTCCAATTCTGTGTGTGTGTGAAACTGAATTCCTTTATATGATAAAATTATTCTATTTTAAATTAAAAGCAATAATAGTTCAATCATTTTAAATTTATAGAAAATGTTCCTAGACGAATTATTTCAAATTGATACATCAAAAATTGCAGTCAAATCTCAGTTTTGAAACTTGGAAAATTGTAAAATTTGCCAAGTTTTCAATGTCCAGTTTAAAAGTCAACAAAAGTGAATAAATTTAAATTATAAGCGTTCCAAATTAGAGGAATATATAGGCAATCTATGAATGAGTATTGAATACACAGGGATTATAAATATAATGGATACTACTTTCAAAATCTCAGGTATGTCCGCCTCTAATCCGACGCCAGATATGCTTGGTAAAAGCAATTGAGGGGTAACTTGCTTAGCGCAATGGTGGGGGTATATGTAGCAGGTCAGCGGGTGCGAGTCGGGCGAAGCCCCGAACAGTCAGGTAGCTTGAGTGGAATTATCATCTGCCCTCTTGTTCTGCCATTACCCGTAGGGTCAGTTTCTATTTCGAGTAACCAAAAAATCCGACTCTGCGCGGTTTACTGCACTTGCCATAAAGCCTTTACCTGTTAACCTACGGGCGAACTTAAATTAAAATGATCAGTTTTCACCCGTTCTTCAAACCAGTTTTCATGGTAAATCTTTGACGATTTTAATTGTTTTTTTCCAGATTCATTCTGAGAGGTTTAAACTTTAAATTATACTCTTTACACATTTTACTTCACACAAACTTAAATGAAGCGTGCGATAAGTCTGCAAATATTGCAATTTTGGCAGAATTCTCCTTGTTGTAAAATTGTATATAATATTTCTAAAATATGAAATGTTGAGAGAACCCATTTTGAAATCTCGAAAAACAAGAAAATCCAAGACTGAATGAATTTGTTCATAATTTAATATCAGAAATTGAACTTGAAAAAGAAGTTGTATTTTTACGTGTTAATTTTCATAAGAGGAACAATTGCTTTTAGAGTGCTGAAAAATGACTCTACAGCAAAACAAAAAATTGGCATATTTTTATTTTGCCTAGACTATCCATGAAAATTTGAACAGTCGCTTATTTTGGACCACTCTAACCAATATTTTGAACCTGATTTAATACACTATCTTTAATGAGAAAATTTATCTGAAATCGAAAAGTAAGATATTTGAACTTCTTTGTTCTTTTCATTTTTTATCGTAAAACTAAGAAAAATTTCAACGAATTTAAGACGTCGGTTTCATCGTTCAATTCGAATGAAACTGAAATAATTTAAACGCTATGCTTCACTGCCTTTACCTAGGTACTTTCTTCAATCAGATCGCTTTATCCTCCAGCTATAACGGATTTGATCGCACTATGACAAATCTGCCGAGTTATAGACAAAGCTATCTCCTGTGTCCTTTGGCAAAATATTCAAAGGCAAAATACTTGCTTCGTTCAATAAAATACTCAAGTCATTTATCAGAATAAAAAAATAAAACACAAATATATTTTTGTAACTTCAATCGTTTTCAAAATTTAAAACAAGAATCTATCATTGCTTTTATGATTGCCATACTCTTCACATTGGTAAAAAAATCAGTGTGTCTGGTGATCAGGCAATTTGAAATTCCCTGTTTTTTCCTCATCACATTGTTTACCCCGACCAATTACAAGATGTCCTTTTGTAATTTTTCAAACTAACGTATAGAAATTGGAATTTGAACAATATACTTACATAAAATTTATTTCGAGAAGAAAACAGTTAATTATTGACATGTACCAAACGTACCAAATCTCACTGCCGATCACAAGTATGACTCCACCTGTTTATTGATTATTGCTCAGGTTCTTTTATTTTGAATTATATGAGAGTTCATTTTTTTCTTTTAAACAGATTGAAAACTATCGGAAGTCATGTTGTCAATTTTTTAAGAAGATACGAGGGGCTCACAACTCAACCGACGGAGTGTACACTGACTTCAAGTGATTTCAGTGACTTCATGTGAATTCAAGTGACTTCATGCCAGGGTCGAAGTTCGAACGGACCTCTTTTTCTAACGTGTGGATATAGAAAGAGAGGTTCGTTTGATTTTCGATTCCGAAACAGCATCGGAGTCCCACTGCAGTTTCTGCAATCACCTCTCATAATCTATACATTCTTTCTATATTCACGTCTGCCTTTTGGGCGGCGATTCGAGTGATATATTTAACCCTTCGTCCGCACACCGAAAAAACGATATTCTAATATTAAGAGTGTCATATTCTTACAGGCATATTCTTAGTAATATTCTTAATGAAGTAAGTGAAATTCTTACTTTAAGAGTATCTTCTAACCAAAGGAAGAAAGAAGAAATGCACAAAGGAAAATGCGACTTGCTCTGTTCAATTATTTCTTTTAAGGGTGTTGGTTAAATCCGACTTGGAATATTTTTTTATACGTAGGGGAGAACGGGGCACGGGCGGCACCCTAACTTTGAGTGAATTTTTTAACATTAATATTATTTTTTACACTGTCAAAAAAAAAGCATCAATTAAAATGAATGTTTATAAATGAAATTCAATTCGAATACAAATTTTAAACGAACGCGTTTAATTTATAGAAATAAAAATAAGCAGGCGTCAAAGCGCGGCACAGAAGGTCTCTGCGGGGCAGTCAATATCATCCAGGTGGGGCACAAATAGTACGGTAAACTCGCGAATAAAAATGAGATCGATAACCTGCTTTCCATGTCAACAATATACTCGCATAAAGCTTTCTCTTGATCATCGGTATATACTCTTTTGAATCCAGCTGATAAATATTAAAATACTAAATAAATAAAAGTAAAATAGAATACCAGTAAATTAATTTAAAACTTACCTTTTTCATTGGGAGGACTAGAGACATGTTTAAAGTGGGATTGAAAAGTTAGTTTAGGTATGCCATACTTTGCTGCTGTACCTTTGATTGATTCCCCATTAGTTACACAATCAATGGTCAATCTCAATTGACCATCTGTATGACTAAATTTTTTCTTTTCTTTTTATAATAATGCACCATTTGTTTCTACTTAAAATAACTTACAACTAGACAAATATTTACACCTGGTATTACATCCTAGCAATCACAGGACTGAAACTAAATTTGAGGTTAAAAATCAGCTGTTCTCTCTAAACACATCTTAGAACGGCGCGAGTGTGACATGTCGTGCCCAAACATAGGGTGCCGATCTCTGCCCCACCTCGATACTTTTTATATTTTTAAATACCTATTTAACTACAGGTTTGAGAGAAGTGATTAACAAAATTTAATTAAATTTCGAGTTTCAAACTTTGCAATAGACCCAGTTTTAAAGAATATTGATACTTATTTTTAATTTTCTCGAACGTTCCAAATTCGATGGCGCATCCGATTTTTATGCTCCAGATTTCAATCAGTGGAATTTTGTTAAATTTTTCACAAAATAACAAATTAATTGATTTCTAATACAACTATACAATAAGTAGATGCGAATAAAAAAGAAATTAAATTTTGATTACTTCTTTTACAAGTTTTTAGAGGGGTGCCCAACTTATCCGCCCTGACGTCAGTGCCACGCTCTCCCCTACGGCACTGACTCAATATATATTTTTTCCCAAGTATTTGAAAACAAAAGAAAGAAAACTTGTCAAATATACGGGGTCTTGCGAGATCATCGGATCTATAAAATGTAGAGGAATGAAGCCTTTTGTTGAGGCAATCATTCTTTTTACGGAAATTATAAATTTTTCGAAAGGGAGAAATCTTGTGATAGCAGAAGACAGCATTTGAACGGCGAGAACCGTTCGCAAATTTATTTGTTCACTCACAATTCTGATATCACAGAAGCATTTTCAGGCGACATCATACATCCGAAGACCCACAACTTGATGATCGTGAACCTCAATTTTGCGAAATACAAAATTGAGATATCCTGTGTATTTGAAGACTATAAGACTGTAGTTGTAAGCAGCAAAGCAAACACGGCATGCAGACCACCTGTCAAATTCGCGCTCAAATGCTCTGAAGTCCAAACCACACATTAGGTATTTTCACTTCAACCACCAGCTAGCTTCGCTTTGTTGAATACAGAGGAGAAAACATTGGACCAAATGCATGGGATCTGATCCACTTTTGCCCTGTCTTGTTAATATCTTCGGAAAAACTAATTTTTTCTATATAAATGCATTGGGAAATTAGTTTCTATTTTTTAATCTGTATTTAATAAAATAATAAAATGAAAAAATTTATTATTCATTACAAAGATATAACATAAATAAAGTTTTGCCCCATATAAATTACGATAATACAAAAATTTGCACACTGATAATTCCAATATTACAAAACTGGTACGTCTTCACTTTTCTTTATAAATTATAAATTTATCAAGTCACCCAGCAATAAATTCCAAAACCATCAATTTCGAATTCCCCATCCACACATCACTACTTTCCAACCGAGCAATTCACGCCTACCCCGAAAGGGAAACGGCTTAATGATATAATAAAAAAAAAGTATACATTTATAAAAGCCCGCATAGTATTTTACATACAAATTAACCAATTACATAATTGGTTAATAAATACTTGGTGGATAAATACTCTTTTTTAATGATCAGTGAGCTTAAAGAATTTTAAACTTTATACAATTCGTTATAAACAAATAAATTATAAAGTATTTTTTTCGGAATTAAAAATATTTAAAAATTATCCCTTTCTGTAATTACTCATGCGACAATAATTATTAGTTGTTCATAAAGAATAAATTTTATATTTTCAAATAAGTGCATAATTTTCCTAATTCTTAAATAAATAGTTAAATCTGTATACTGCGGTAAATTTAGCCTGTACATGTACATAAATATTATGTAGTGATCTAAGCAGCAATATCCGAGCTTTCGATTTTCACCGCTACATGGCTGACTAGACACCTCTTTCTCACAGGAAAGGACGTAGGCTAATGACAGGCGTTAACTACTGATAATTCAGGTGGTTTACTTAAATGACATTAAGTTCATGCGTAAGAAAATGGCTTAATTTTACATTTTTTCATTAAAGTTGTATAAAAATTGAACAATTATTGTCGGATGGGGAATTATATTGGAAGTGTCTACGCGTACTGTAAAAATCCAGCTATACGTACCGAAATTTCGGTACAAATAGCCCCTTTTCCAGTTCCCCTTATTTGTACTTTTCTACCGAAAAAATCCAGCTATTTGTACCGAAATTTTGGTAACGCAGCTACGGCCAAATATATTAGTAAGGAATCATTTATTTTAACAAAGCTACTGTCAATTTTGAAGAAACCACTTTCTACTTTTTATTTGTTTATAACTAATTTTAGAAAGTCTGAACTTTTTAGAATTACTTGTAAAAATTTCTGAATAGTTTTTTCGATGACTTCAGACATTTCTGAATCAACTTCAATAATACAAAAAATGGTATACTTCAAAGCAGTTCAGCGGTGTACAAGATTGTGATGTCCATGTGCTAGCGCTAGGACTCCCTGTAAATTCCCCCCATGACGAAATCCATTTCAAATTAGGCAGGTTTTACACTTGCAGTCGCAGAATCTCTGTTGGACAAAATGTATATATATATTCTTTTTTTTAGTAAATAAGGCGATACGTGTTTCCTTGCTTTGCGAAAAAATGTATACGAAGTTAACCATGTTTGAATTTTGTGCTTTGTTTGTCAGAAAAAAAAAAATCTTTTTTTTTTGCTTTGAACCTGTATAAACTTAGATCTAATTTAGATATTTATCGTTGCCTTTTTAATTATAATTTCTTCTATCGTCTTCTTTCGAAATCCCCCGGAAAAATTCAAGAAGGATTAAAATTAACAAAATAGCGGCGGTTTTTATGAAAATATTAAAAGTAGATTTTCTCACAAAACCCACACTTATATTTTTCACCATTTTTGTTTGTTTGAATTTTTACTTTCATAAGGAAGACATCTTGTAAATTTTATGCAGGGTAAATACATTTTTGTATCCAGGAGAATTTTTCTTACAAAATCGAACTTTTTAATTTTTCTCTCAAACAACGACAAATATGAAAAAATCTTAACAGAAAAGTTTGAACGTCTAAACAATCCTATAAATAATACCTCTTGCTCTCATGCGATATCTTGCTTCGCTTACGAGAAAAATTTCAAACTTATATGTTTAGGAACAAAAATCCTCTGGCCCTCTAAAATAGTTTAGCCCGCATAAAGCTGATGAGATGCCTTTATTCTAATACTATACTTTTTTTAAATGTTGGAAATAATAAAAATATAGGGTTTTCCAGAAAATATATTTTTTTTGTCTGCTTACGTAAGATAGATTATAGAGACTCGGTAAAAGTACTATGCTTATATGTCTGTCCCTGGCTTTGGTGATAACTCCAAAGTCTTTATAATTATAACGAATAATTTTATGTGATAGATTTCATCATAATCGATATTCTTAAATTTTGTGTTCAAAACTGTAATTTATGGCCACGGATCAAGCGCGAAATTTTTGGAAATTCCCATCCGTGCGCCCACTTATTTCGTTTTTGCTCTGAGAATAATTTCTTTCTTCCACTCTTTTACTCTGAAAAAGTTTTGTTCCGTTCTAACAATGAAATAATTTTATTCCATTTTCACTCTGAATTGTTTTTGTTCCGTTTTTACTGTATACAATTTTTGTTCTATTCTTACGCACAAAATATTTATATCCCCTTTTGACTTTCATCCTCTCAATTAGACTGTTATGAGTGAACTCATAATGCCGGCAGTAAGTTTATCATTCGGGCACCTCTGGAAAGTAAGTTTGAATCGAAATCCTCAAGCGGAACAGCTAGGAAAGTGATCAGAATTTGTAACTTCCTGGACGCTCTATACATGCCTCGAAGAGCGAGCATTCCGTGCATGCATTACAAAAAAAACTCTGGCACTCACTGCTTGCTAAGAATGAAATGTGACAACTCTGGAGCCTGGCAACAGTGTCAACTCCAAATATTTATATTGTATGCCCTGATAAAAGGTTCAAAGCTTCATTAAAGGGAAAAAACGCATTATTTTTCTTTCGCTTCTGGAGACAAAAAATGTTTTTAAAGTTTTCGTATTTCCAAAAAGTCGTTTTGAATAAATGTTTGAAAACTGTTTTAGAATATACAGACATAACTTTTGCATATTCTATAAAATCTTTCCAAACACTTTTTTGTCTCTTTAAACATTCCCAAATTAGTCTTGATCTTTTATAATAATGTAATTTAAGTAAAAGATTAATTTAGACATAAACTATTTTTTTTTTTTTGTCAAACAGCTTTTCCACTTCATAAAGTATACATCCTAGCACATATATATCAATTGAAACTGATAAAAATGGTTACATTGTTCAGAACTATATTTCTCTTGCATTTCAGAAACCAAAATAGAAATCTATTTGAAGATCGCCCATATAATATATTACACAAAATAAAAGGAACAATTTGCGCGAGATATTTGACAAGACTTAGACTTGTATCAAGGTATAAAGAAATATGCACGAAGCTATAACTAAAATCAGATAATTCTTAGTAAAAATCACTTCCCACTTGCATTTTCTTGGCGATTCTCATTGTTTCTAGACATCGTGTACTTCAAAGAATAATTAAAACAATAATATTTCAAGCGACATACTTTATTAATTTACCACGAGAAAAGAATTCTGACGTTAATTAGAATTGCTTACGATTTAAAGAAAACGAACTTCTATCATATACTTTAGTCTCACGTTTCTTCCATGGTTAGCGATTGTAAGTAGTAAATAAAATGACAATAAAGATAATAGACAAATTGACCCTAAACACATCCGATTCGTTAGCTGCGTGTCGGAAGGTCGTGAAGCACCATATATGCGATTCAGTTTCGTATGATTTAAAGTATGTGTCGCACTGCGACTGTTATAACTTTTAATCCTCCATAAACAACCACGAGATCTACGCAGAATTACAAATTTTATATTTTATATTTCTTATATTTATTCTGACGATCAAATTTTTGGATTTTCAGGCTCAATATTAGACAAACTTTATTTCATATAAGAATAATTCTTAGTGTCCACATGCAAGAACAAGACGTAGATTTTTATAGCGCGGCTGAGTTGGCCCCTGGCAACTAACAATCCAAATTGGAAATTTGGAATTTTAAAACATATATTATCGTAGAGAATTATATTCCGCATTTTTGTTCTCCCTACAAGTAATTCGTATCTTTTTTTAGCTTCTTAGCAAATGGCAAAGAACTAGTTTCTTTAGAAGACAATTTTTAATTCAATTTTCCTCTTCAACTCGTGCTCAAATCCACAGTTTTTGTAATTTCTTCATAAAATTTAAAGGAAATGTTCCGTATAGCATTCTTGTTATATCAGTTCGAGATAAAACTTTAAATCTTTATTTGAAACAATATAAAAATTATTTTCTAATCTGTTGCATAATTCGTTTCACAAAATGTTTGAGCGTTTCGTTTCTCGTTTGCCGAGGAAAGTTTGAGCAAACAAAAACTTCCTGTTGAAAATTTTTACAAAAAAGTATGAAGAAGTTTTTTGCAAAGGCTCTTTATATATAAATTGATAGGTAAAAAACTGTAAACGCTCAACTTTAAGCACGCGACCTATTTTCCATGCATCCATACGTCTTCCATGCGTTCAGACTCCGATGCGACCTACTTCTCTATACTCTTTTAAAAAACTTCTTCACAGGAAGTTTTTGTTTGCTCAAACTTTCCTCGACATTTTCGGACTCGCTGTTTGAGAAAAAATGGATTTTACTTCGGTGTCTGTCGTTGTAGTCGTTGTGATTGTCTGTGAATAATATCAATTTTGAAGCAATCATCCGATTGAGTTTCCCTTTGGCAGAATGTTTTAAGGCCTGAAAGGGAAATGGCATCTTAGTTAAGCAGCCATTTTTGACCAACGGTTCTGGTTTTGTCCATCGAAAATGCTTTATAAAAAATATCCATTTCCCAACAAACCTATACGAAATATTAAAAGAATGTTAGCAAGAAAAATTGTTCATCTCAAAAAGATCTAGAAATTTTTTTGAGACATTTTTTATTATAAGACGCATAGTTTTTGTTTTAATCGTGGAACATGATATTTAAAATTAAAAATTTTATTTTCCGGTGAGGTAATGCAAGATACGAAAAAATGTCAAACATCAAAATTGTTCAAATCAAAACGGTCTACAAAATTTTATTGGAAATAAACAATCCATTGCGCACCAAAACAATAATAGACACGAAAAAATTGTATAAAACGAAAGTGTTCAGTTTCAAAAGATCTCCAAATTTGTTTCATGCTATTTTTTGATGAAATCAACAGTTTTTGTTTCAATTGTGAAAAATTCAATTAGATATCATAAATAATTCCGCATTGCAGTCGAGCTATGCAAGATATTTGATTTATTCAGCCAATTTTAGTTATAATCAGGAAATTAGTTCTTTAGTTAGTTTGTACAAGGATAGGTTAGAAAGTAGCTTAACCCGATCCTCTGCCTTTTATGTTATATTCAAATCTCAGTTTAACAAGCAAGGTTGAACCTAATAATATATTACTCATCTTCTTTTTCAGTATTTAATTGATGTAGACTGGGTTCATAATAAAGATGATATTATATTTGTAACATAATCAGGGCTATCGTGTAGTGAGGAATTCGTTTTTCACCGCTGTTTCTCTTACACAGCGGCCGAGATTGTTGAAGGTCTCATTAGTCGCCTCTGGGTGCCTTTGAAGACTGAAGAGCTACAATTTGCCACTACATAGGTCTTTAGTCACCTACATCCTGATGGTCTAGGAAGCTTCTAACAATGCGACAGGTGTTCAATAAAACCGCTTTCTGAGTTACTGTCAGTACCCTACTGACTTCTAAATGTTCAAGATGAGCCGTTCCTCTTGCATGTATAGTCACATAGTCATAGTGTCAAAGTCAAAATAGGATGAATAAATGCATGTTTCACAATCATCCATATTGTCTTTATGGCATGCCTTTGCTCGCTATACGTATGGATCTTGGTTGTACAGGTTCCTTTTTTTTCACGCATCATGATGTTGGGTCGATTGGTTTGAATATAATAACCCAGTGGGCAGAAAATTTAGCGACGTCCTTACGTCGTAACGATGTCGTCAATAATGTGCTCGATGGACCCGTTGGAATCTCCACATAATCAGCACCGGTCAAACACGTCTTGATGTAACACGTGCTTGCAATAATTTCTGGTGCTGACAACCCTGTCATGAATCGTAATGACGAATCCTTCCGTCTCTGGAAACAGGACGCCGATTTTCAGCGGAATGTTGGATGCCTAACTATACATTTCATGTTGATCTAAAGTTTTGGGATGCTTGGCATCTTTAGCCTTTTATTTCCATTGCGTTTCTAATTCCTCTGTGGTTTCTTTCCTGATAATCGAGGCCTGCTCCGAGGGCAACTTTGAGGGCGAGTAATTTAAATCAGCTTTACAGATGGTGTTTTATGGCGCAACATCTCGCTTGCTGTTAAAATAGTCTTCCAACTGTATAACTTGTGACTCTACCGTCAAATTACTGTAGTGCATTTAGTGCCGAAGGCGTATGTGAGGACAGGCATGGCATAGGTGTTGATTGGCCTGATCTTGATTGCTAATTTGAGAGAACTCTTCGGAACCGATCCGAGTCTTGTAATAAAGACAGTCATTAGATTTTCCTTAACTATCGTATGCTGAATACCCTTACGTTGAAGAATACCTAGATATGTAGACGACTCACCTTCAACCATTGCACCGATGTCATTCTCGTCTCGTAATTCGTATTAGTCTAGTTATCCGTACATCATCGCACGACTTAAATAGTCGATGTGCGCAGGCAGACCTCATATATTTTTAAGACTTCAAGCAAGTAGTCATATGGTATGAAAGGAAACGCTTGCTTGTAGTCAATGTATATTATGTGCAAGTTTCTTTGACGTTTACGTGCTTACGTCATGTTTACAGCATTTATGTTAACTAGATCTCTACTGTTTCGCGAGTTTTTACAACATCCATTTTGTTCTTCTGTGAGGATGTTATTCTCGTCGCTCTTAGAATATAGCTTACCTGCAATTACAGCTATAAGGTATTTATAAATTGTTGGAAAGCAGGCTATTGGTCGAAATTCAGAATGATTTTGAGCATCTGGTTTTTTACGCAACATATACGTAGTAACTTTGAGCATAAAGCCTGGAATCAGATCTGGGCGTTCGATGATCTTCTGAAAACACCTTGCCAACGCAAGATGCACACTCGTCAGGTACTTGTACCTGAAATGGTGCACTATGTCCGAACCTGGAGCTTCCCATTCACTTGCCCTTTTCAAAACCGCTGAAATATCTGAATCTGTGATGTTAGAGTTCTCTATTTCAGGGCTATTGCTTGCTCTTTCTTTGTATTTTAATTGAGGAACTTCGGTATCTTGCTGGTTATTTTGCTTTACACTCAGTTCACAGTAAATCCTTCTTTCATCTTCCCGAAAGGTTCGATTTCGCTACCTTTTTGCACTACTCCCCAGATAACATTCGTGCAACTCACATTACTCGCACGTCGGGCGGGTAACGTCATGCGTATCATAATACACGCATATCGCCTTCACCCTGCCGGATTGAGTGACGGTTAAATGAGTGCTTGCACAATATGTCTCATATCGCCATCACAAGTGCGAGTATAATTTGTGCATAATGAATAGAGAAAATTTAATGGGCACGAAATCATGAACGTCCCAAGAATATCCTTGTTAGTCCAAACTACGTCTCTAAGACGCTTAATATCGTAAAGATGTCATATAAAATCATCTTAAAGGCATATAACGTTCTCCGGACATCTTTCGTACTTTTATTACCTTATAGGTAGGTATAATTTAATATTCAATATTTCAAACCTTATTATATTATAATTAATTACTTATATTATGATACTTTTAATAATCACAAAGTCAACAAAAGAAAAATATATATTTGAATCGCGCGCAATTTCATTTTCCCTCTCTTTCCATCATTGCGGTTTCTTTTCTGTTTTTCTGACAAGGAAAAATTAATTGCGTGCTTGCAATTTTAAAATCGGAGATATATAATATTCTTAAGCAAAATTGTAAGTTATTCTTTTATTATTTAAAGTATTTACTTTCAAGTGACTTATTATTTAATTTCTACAATGAAAAATGCATATATTTCCCCCATTTTTCCTATTTCAATTCTACGAATTTTTAGTTTATCTTGTTGCATATCGACAAAAAGTTGTTTTGCTATTGTGCGATTCACTCTATATGTTTTAAAATGTCTCTAATTATGTTTCTATATATTTCCAGTCTTTGTATTATCTACATTTTTTATTTAGTATTTAAGAACAGACCAGATTTTCAGTCCCACACGTTTACAAAATGCTGGTACCTACACTACTCATCTAAATGATTCAAGTATCTTGACCTACTTAATTCTATGCAACGGACACCAGCATATTTGATAGAAAAGGAATAAATATCTTCATCAAGATGACAGTTATAGGAGGGTGAGTCTTGCACAAATATTACACGCAAACTTATGCCCTTCTACGCATTAGAATATCTCAGCTTTTGTCATCTAGGAAGGGATACAACATATTTTGGTAACTGCCCAATTCTCCATATTTGGGCACATCACGATTTCTCATCGCTGATTGGCTATCCTATCAATTACTCTTTGGACTAGGAAGGGACATAATACATATTAGCTACTGCGACACTTTCCATATATCGGCATACCTTGGATAATTAGACCCCTACCACTCTTGTGTATAATCGATCGTCAACGCTGATTGGAACAAGGTTAATCCTTACTTCTAGAAACACTTATCCCTATAGGAATCTTAGGAGGGATCTCGCATATAAATACAGCAGATTTGGAAGCTGAAAATCAGTTTAGTTTACACCAGTTTTACCCCAGTTTAGTCTACATCAGTTTCACTCCAGTTTAAGTCACAGTTCTAGAAGGTCTAGAACAACACCCAGTACGACAACTATCGAAACCCTAAACTCTGGTCCAAAGTACCCGGCCCGTTAACCCAGTAGCATCGGTTCCTTCGGTCTTTATATTTTAACTTCTGTTCGGGGATCTTGATTCAAATGAAAAGGAGCACCTGCCACAAAAGTACAACGAGGACCAAACCTATTGACCTGGTCATCCCAGCCAACCGACCAACGCCATTTACCGCTCACTCCTACGGGGTCCCCATACAGGGTCTCGAGGATTGAAAGGCGAGGCACCTTCGTCTCAACAAAAGAGAGGGTGTACAAGAGTCGACACCCCAAACTCACTTTTAAGTAATTATTTAACAGTTTCTTAACTTTCTTGTTTGCTTGTTTAATTAACTAGTCATCCCTGTTTAAGGTGGACTAAAATTAAACAATAAGATTTTATCCGAGGTTTGATGAAGAAAGGGCACTCCAGCTGCATCTGATTTTTCTAAGTTAACTTTATATTTAATTTTTATTTCAATTGTAATTGTTTAAATGAATGTCTATTCATTTATAAAACTTATATACATGTTGAATTAGTTTCTTGTAGTCGGCAGTTATCCTCATCCCAGTTTTCTAGTTTTTTAATTAGAATCCAAAACGAGGAACCATCTTCTGATATTAATAAAATATAGCGTAAGTTATGTTTTTTAAGACGTAACAATTGTATTAGTTTATTATTATGATATATCGGTATACATTGTTTTATTGCTTAACCATTGGTGTTTCTTGATATTATAATTTAATGCAACAAAATATTTTTTTTTAGAATTTTTAGTAAACAAATGTCTGTCAGACTGATATTGCGATGTTCAATTCTGATTTCTTCGGAAAAGAATAACTTTTCGGGATAAAAAGTTTTTAATGCTTATTGATGAGACATTGAATTCTAATAAAATTTTTCAAACAAACAATGATTAATTGTTCGAATAATTACATAATATTTCCTAAAAAATGTACTACTCCCAATCATGACCAACTATTATATTTCAATCACAAAATACGGCCTTCAGTTATTATTTGTATTAAAAAAAGACGGCAGAAAGTGCTAAAAATTTACAATAATACGTAATAATATAGTTTTTATTTTATTTTTGGGTCATAATTAGGGCGTATTTATTATACTTATTCCACACGGAATGTGAAACCGAGCTGAAAATTTGAGAGAATAAAGAAAAGGGACTAAGGAAAGTTTATGTACTATTAAATTGGTACAATTTGAAAAAAATAATAATTAAAAATGTTGTTCGTATCCGAAGATTTATTAGCACACAAACGTTCCTTAGTTTTTTCCTTCATTTACCCAAACTTTCAGGTCAATATTACATTTTGTGTGGAACTGGAATGATCCAAAAAAATTTTGGTGGAGTAGTAATCGGATAAGTGTCACATGCCCTCAATTGAAAAATTTAACGCAATCACGTTAAATCAAAAAGAAATATTTTCAATTTTCGATGAATTCTAGTAATTTTTCGGAATTTAGGAAAAATTCGAAACATTTTGAAAGATAAGTAGAATTCTTGACAAAATTTTGTTTAGTAATTTAAGATTTGGAAAGATAAAAATTTTTTTTTAATGTAGATTCTTATATTTCGGATTAAAAAATGATTGAAATTATATAGTATATTCCTGCCAATTTCAAACAGAAGAATTTCAGGTAATTCAACTTGGCCGCTGGACCGAGGAACAACGGTGGCTTCATTCTTAGGTGATTTTATTTTGAGGAAGCTATTTTTTCCTAAAGCCAAAAACCATGTTCTAGCGATCGCGTCTGTCTGATTGTGTGTCCCTTTGTCCGTAGAAACGATAATTCTCGAAGAAACGAATAGATCAAATCGAGCTATGGCACCATTTCTTACATTCTTATCCTATAATGAGAAGGTATTAGATTTGTGTAAAATCGGACCCCCCCCCACCCCCCGTCTTTGTCAAATTTCCACGTTTTGAGACCCCCTGAACCCCCAAAACAGGTTTTTATAAAATTTATGTTAACGTATTGGATTGGGCTTTGGTATACTTTTTACGTGTTCTCAAATGAATGTCAGGTTCGTTAGCCAGCCATTTTAGATCAATACTCAAAAAGTGAGCGCTTCTTCAAAATTTTCGAGACCAATTTTTTCAAATTTAAAAATTCTATGTACGGATGTTAGTAGTACTCAAAGAGACAAACAATTTATTTAATTACTTTTTTCTATCAAACAAAAATTACTGGATTTATCGCATTTACAAAATTTCAAAAAACAAACAAAAACATTCTTTTAAGGGGGGAGTATAGTTAATTCGGACAAAAAAAGGACCATTTTCAATAATTTTTTCCAGCAATACAGGTAATGTTGGTTCATTTCTTCATTTGGTACATAATAATAGAAAATCTGAACTACATTCTCACTAATTTTCACTGCAAAATATTTATAAATAGGCCGTTGGCAGCAAATTTCCGAAAGCGCCTTGAAAAAAAGTTACTTTGCGGTGACGGTTCCAACGCAACTAGTTGCACTTCATAACATGCATTTTCTGTTATTTTGACCTGAAGATGACCTTTAAATGACCCTAAACTGGCCTTCAGGGATTAAACGAACAACGGATTCGGATTCAGCAACCCCAAAAAGGTTGTTGAAGTTTATTGCACGGCTTTTCCTGTATTTGATCTTGAAATGCCCTTAAACTTGACGCGGTGAATGTAAATGGACGTCGGATTTCGATTCAGTGACCCCAAAAACATATGTAAAAGGTTTTTGAAGTTTGTGGAACGGCTTTTCCTGTGTTTGACCTTGAAATTACCTTGAACCTGAAGCGTTGGAGGTGAATGGACCTCCGATTTTGATTCAGCGACCCGAAAAACATATGTAAAAGGTTTTTGAAGTAAATCTGGCTGAAATTGATGCCTCCCTTCATGAGGATATCTCGGAGGATTCCGACCTCTGGACCATCAATTGTTCAGTTCATGGTACTGCGAGAGCATTGGCTGATTCAAATCAAAAGACCAAATGACGCCTGCATCAACTGAACAAGAAAATTGGATGGGCAAAACAGAATACGTCCCGTGTTCAATGTGTGATTGACTACATAACATCTGGTAGACCATACACGGAAAGGATTCGAAAGTTCGCTCAAGTACTAAGGATCTTCAATCACACACTGAACAAGTCAAAGCTGTTGACAATCAAGCAGCATATTGTTGATAAAATACGGGTGTTATCTGACGCAAGGAAGAGAATACAAAGGAGGGAGAGATGGATCAGGGAGAATCAACAGTTTCACGTTGACCCATCTCGCCTCTTTAGTGATCACCCTGTTTCTGTAAAAAATCTACTCAAGCCCAACGAGGCTGAGACACTTTGGAGATAGGTGTACAAGATCCCAAAAACAATGCAGTTGAAAGAACATACTGATAATATCATCCTCTTCAAGGAGTTTTGCGAAAACCTCATAACATCTGAGAAGGAATGTCCATCAATCACCGCCGAAGAGGTGAAAAAAGCACGTAAGGGCACAAAAAACTGTTTGCTGCAGGGCCAGATGGTATCAAGAACTTCTGGTGGAAAAAGTTTACGTCTACAAACTAATATTTGGCCCGCATATTAACCTCATATTTAAAGTCGGAAACGCCCATTCCGCAGTGGCTAATGCTAGGCCGCACTATCCTTCTACCGAAAAAAGACAACTTTTCAAAAACCCAGAGCATTACAGGCCAATAACTTGTTTGAACACAATGTATAAGATCTTTACAGCTGTTCTGAACAACAGGATCGTTCGAAGAATTGAGCCTGTGTGGCGAAAGATGTATGAACAACGTGGCTCGAAAACAGGTCTAGCAGTCTGTCGAGAGAACCTGCTGATTGACAGGTGCGTCTGTAAAGACGCTGCAGCCCATCAGCGCGTTCTGTCAACGGCCTGGATTGACTACCGAAAAGTTTTCGAATAAATCTCTCATAGACTTATCATCTGTCTGTTGGAAAGATTGAAGGTGCATCTAGGCATAGTGACATGCATAGAGAGATTGATGCTACTCTACTCGTTTGGAGTGGTTTAATGGGCGGAGAACGAGCTTACGGCCTTTGATATCACCACACGTAAGATCATTCATATGCATAAAAGCTTGCATATCAATTCGTCTGTTCCGCGATTTTACACCTGACGCCGTCAAGGCGGACGCGGACTTCTGAATCTCCAATGTCTACACAACAGAATTGTTCTGAGTACAACTTACATCGCTGAAATTGGCAGAGATCCTCTCCTAAAAATGGTCAGGAATCACGAGATTATTGGCAAAGGAGCGTTCGCTTACAAAGCCGCGGAGCAGGCGACTGAGAACCTTGGCCTGAATTTTAACATCAGAAGTGAGAGAGTGAGAGTGAGTGCTCTCGGACGTCCGAAAGCATCACTCGTTCGTAACCTTAAAGCCATACCCGCGTGCCAAAAATATGCCGAGGCACTTGCGAGATGGATGCAGAAAACTGTCAAACTGTCATCTCACGGTCGTCAGACGTGGCCGTAAGTGTGATTTATTTGTTCTACTGGGAGCCGGTGTCACTTTTTAGATGGCAGTTGCTCGCAGTAGCACACTGCGGTGGTTTTTTAACCTTTTTTTTCAAATTATATGTATATGCAAATTCAACTTTAAAATAATGCCAAGAAAACTGAAGTATGTTCAATATTTCGGAGTTAAATTTTCAACAATAATTGTTAAGATTTTTAATTTTCAT
Source organism: Andricus grossulariae (assembly GCA_011634705.1). Classification (NCBI taxonomy): domain Eukaryota; kingdom Metazoa; phylum Arthropoda; class Insecta; order Hymenoptera; family Cynipidae; genus Andricus; species Andricus grossulariae. The sequence continues at coordinate 1,875,597 of JAABKJ010026545.1, read as the reverse complement.
GGCTTCAATTTGACAACTTGAATTTTAATGTGAAAATTTGTATTTTCAGAATGCGAGCTTATTGTTTTAATTTTCACAATTTTCGTTATAAGTTTTAGGCTAGGTCGAAAATAACAAATTCTGGCATTCGCAATGGCTACAACGCGAAAAGTCAAAATTTTAAATATAAACGTTAAAAATGTCAAATTACACCACTTTCAATGCTTATTGTAAGTCAGCGAGACAGATTCTCACTTTTTGTCGCTTCTCTTAAAAGTCGATCATTGCCCTTCTAGAAATAATCGATTGGACACGATCTATAACGATTGAGAGTGCTCAAAAGTTAAATCAGTTTAAATTGTTGCTAATTGTATTAACTGTTCCCAATCGAATTGAATTGAGTAAATGCACTTGCCTGCAATGTGCCCTCTGCAGTTTTGGTTTGTAACACACACGACGCGCACGTCTTTTTAGGTTAGAAATTCAATTTTTAATAATTTAACAAAAATTTCAAGTACAAAAATGTAGAATTTTTGTTGAGGCGGTATACCTAATAAAGAGTCGAAAGTATGTGGGTTAACGACACGCAAAAATCATGCCATTCAACGATGTGACAGTGATATAGTGTGATTATCAAGTAGGCAGTAGTAGTTTGATTCAGCCGGTATATTATATAAAACCTTTGTTTTACTTCTTTTGAAATTCATATTGTTAACATTTTTTGTTTGAAAGAGTAAAAAACCGCTTGCAAATAATTATTGCAATATCCAAATGCTGTAGTGACAACTTAACCTCCAACTCATTTAGGGCGTGTAGAAGCACAATCGGCAATATCTACGTTCTACAGTACGTGGTGGATGTAGAGTTAGCGAAATAGGGTGCGAAAGTGTACGCGTTTTTTGTGAACCTCAAAAGCGCGTTTGCTTCGGTGGATAGGAGGAGATTGTGGAAGGCGATGGTGGAGAAGGTAGTGGAGAGAGGCCATATCGAGAGGGTAAGGGAGGTATATGAAGAGACGTAAGATAAGGTAAGGGGAGGGGAGGGGATTTCGGAGGGTTTCCGGATGGATAGAGGTTTAAGGCAAGGGTGTCCGCTTAGGCCAACCCTTTTTCCGATTTCAAGCGCGGATATGGAAAGTGAGCTAGAGGCCGGAGTGTTAGGAGGAGTTAGGGTAGGAAGGGTTAGAATTTGTTCACTCGCGTATGCAGATGGAACACTGGTTGGAGGATTGCGGGAGAGTGGAAAGGAGTGAGAGTAGCATGGAGGTATGACCGCATGAAAAAGGGACAAAAGGGCGGTTCCATGGGTTAAAGGGGTGTTGGGTGAGATGGAGAAGAAGAGAAGAAAGGAGGAGGATGAGGAGGAATGGAGAGGACAAGATTTTCAAGAGGAGAGGAAGTAAATGTAAGCAAAATTGTAAATATTGTAAATAATTAGCAGATAAGTATAAGATAGTAACCGTGGCGGCAGAGGTTGGAAATGCGAGGCAAGGTGAAAAATAGGGACGAGCGTGCGAGGCGAAGCGAAGAAGGCATAGCGTTAATAGGATTTATCAGCGTTATAAAACGGGATTCCAGTTTCCGGCCGCACGGTTAAATATTCTTGTCTGATATTTTGCATACCTCATCTAAATATTAGTCTGTTTTGCTGGCTAGAATCGGTTTTTTGAAAAAATGTTTAAATTTGATGTTAAAAACAAAAAGAAAAGAACAATAGAAAAAAATGCAACTACTCAGTGTTAGCTGAGTGTGTATTTTCGCGGCCTGGGCATTTACCATCGTCAAAGTTACGAGGCAGACGCCCCGGAGCGCATTGAATTACCCGAATCGAATCACCCTTTCATTGTTATGAAATAAAGGCCTGTTCAAAAAACTGAAATTATGAAAGCTTCACATGATTCAATTTTAATGATAAAAAATGGTGTATTTATATCATTTCAAGAAAGTGAATTTTTTATGCTTACTCGAAGTATGAGAAAATCAAGATTTTTCACAAAATCATTATTTACTCTTTGACAACGGTTTGCTTATAATGAAATTCGTCTTAAACTGACGCAAGAATACTACCAGAATGCAAGTAATTTGACTATTGTCTGTTATAATTTTTATAAACAAATGACATTAACAAACAGCTAAATAGTGTAATTTTAATTTTAATCGAATTACTTGAATTCTTCCATTTAGTCAAATTACTTGAATTCTTCGATTTACCCGAATTGCTTGAATTCTTTAAGTATATCGAATTACTTGAATTCTTCAAATTACTGGAATTCTTCACTTTAATAAAATTGTTTCACTTTAATCGAATTACTTCAATTCTTCGATTTAGTCGAATTCTGCGAATTAACGTTAAACATCAGAGGTCTTAGCTATGAGGAGAGAAGTAGACTTGAAAATGATTACAGACACAAAAAGAAGAAAGTTGAAAGTTGAATGCGCATACAAAAGAAAGGGAGATAAAAACGACTGCAATTATTACAGAGGTATCAGCTTACTAAGTACCGCAAATAAAATATATTCAAAAATACTTATTCGTAGGGTAATGGAAATTACAGAAGAAAAGATATGGGAAGTCCAAAGTGGAATTTAATTTCATGTTGTGCATTCTTGCTTCCATTACATGTATACTAAATCTAGTACAGATTTTTCTAACAGTGTAGGCTTAGGGATGGCATCATTTTAACGTTAAATACTTTAAATGTTCCGTAAAATTATAGAAAAATATGTGTAAGATATGTTTTCGTTTTATAATACTCTAACTTACCAATATTCTTACTGATAAATTATATATAATAAGTCGTTTGATTAAGCGGCCCATCCCGCCGCACACGTGGCGCGATATGAGTCAAGCGCACTACTTTTTTATTTTCGTCTCTAATTCCGCATATACTTTTTTACCCACTTTTTCAGCAAAATTATCATTAAAAATGTTTGTAGAATACATATAACGACTTACCTTCAAGCAATACGTTAGCAGATTTTAAATACTGACGTGAAAAAGAAAAATATGCTCATCTCGCCCCACCCTACCCTATTGACGAACACCGGGAACGTCAAATAGAAAAAACGGCCATTTTTTCATCATATATGTTTATTTATAAAAAAATTGAATGCCTAATTCAAAAATCGGGCTAGATAACTCTCTTAGAAATCTTATCAGCTTAAAAAAAAAACATCCAAATCGGTCTACAGGTTCAGTCGGAATCGTATTTTGAACCAAAAAATGTACTTTTTCCCCACTGTGCGACGCGACGCAGTGGGACCAAACGCATATTTTTCGTTCAAAAAAGTATACAGCCTTCAATTTTGCACAGATTTGAGTTTTTTTTTCTTTAAATTAAAGTGCACTAAATTTCAAAGGGCATCTTGGTTATAGATTTTTTAATTTTCATTTGCTTATTTATTATATGTTTACTCAAAGTACGAGAAAATCGAGATTTTGAACATAATTATTATTTACTCTTCAAAAACGGTTTGCATATAATGAAAATCGTCTTGAATCAACGCAAGAGTACTCCCAGAATACAAATAATTTGATTATTGTATGTTTGGATTATTATAAACAAATTAAATTAACAAATAGCCAAATATTGTAATTGTGGTTTAAAAGCATTTGGTGTTAACTAAAAATGTTTTAAATTATTGTCAGAGTGATTGTTCGTCAGAATATCTATAAATAATTAACAATTCAAATTGTTATAAACAATTTTTTGCAAAAATTTGGAATTTGTGTTTTTTTTTTAAATAGCGGTTTTCCTTTTATCATCCGAATTGATGCAGATATTCTTGATGATAATATTTGTTCAATTATATTTGTATGAATACAACAATTGTTGGTTTTCTAAACAAATGAAATAAATAAATATAAAACTTTGGTACTTTGGCCTGGAAAATAATTTTTTGCTCCAAAAATGCTCTAAATTTTTGTGAGATAGATTTTCAGCCACTAGTTCTATGTAAAATTAATAATAAGCAATCGTTATTATTTATTGTTATCATTTAATTTCAAATATCACAAAATTTTCATATATTCAAAAAATATTATAATTTTTTTTTTAAATTTTCTTTTTCGGAAGTACTTTAAATTATTGTGAAAGTGACCGTCAGTAACAATTTTTATAAAAAATTAACAATGATAATATTTATAAACAATTTTGTTGGAAAATGTTGAAATTAATGGTTTTTTAATTTCGGATTTTCCTTCATCATTTAAATTGATGCAGATATTCTTGAAAATAACGAAGGTTCAATGATATTTGTTAAAATAGAACAATTGTTAATGTTGTAAACAAATTAAAGAAATTCAAAGCTTTGGCACTTTGGCCAGGAAAATAATTTTTTTCACTAAAACTGCTTTAAGTTTTTGTGAGACAGATTTTCAGTCAGTATTTTTATAAAAATTTCATATATTTAGGAAGGCTTTCTTGTATCCTTGAACTTCGACATTTCCAAAAAAACGGTTTATAAATATTAAAATTGTTAATGTTTTATAGAAGTTGTTACTGACAATCACTCTCACAATCATTTAAAGTATTTCCAGATAAGAAAAATTTTTTTTCAACCAAAATTATAATATTTTTTAAATATATGAAAATTTCGTGATATTTGAAATAAAATAATAGCGATAAATAATAAAAATTGATAAGTGTTAATTTTACATAGAAATAGTAACAGAAAGTCTCTCTCAAACAAATTTTAAGCAGTTTTGGTTTCTACTTCAGTTTTAAAAGTTAGAAACATTATGATAATTTCAGAAAAATTTATAACTTTCATAATTTTTTAAATATTTGTCGACTGAAAAATCAGGTTTTTTTTCAATGCCAGTTCCTTTAATTGGGAACTTCATGATAAGTTTAGCAACATTCATAATGATTTGATAAATTTAATGATGTTTTTAGGCAAATTTAATAAACAAATGCATTATTTGGGCATTTATTGACGAGAACTTTTTTAAATTTAAGTATTTTTATTAGGCTGCACCATAATAATTCAACTTGGATTTCTCTATTAATTTTTTTTGTGCGACACTCTAGAATTCACCAAAAAAACTTTATTTCTCAACAAATGCCTGTATAATGTATTTGTTTGAAGAAGACAGAAAAATATTCAACAAATTATGAATTTTGCTGAAATTATCATGGGTTCCTTGATTAAAAAAATGACATCGAAAAAAACGAATTTTTCTGTCGACAAAGGCCTGAATAATAAATTTGTTTATTAAATTTATCAATAATATTAACGAGAATAATCTTAAGAAAATTTTTCTTTATTATTATATTGCTTCCACCCAAATTTATTGCAATATAACTTAAAAAACGTGAAATAATTGAAAATGATAGAAAACACATTTGCTACAAATAATTTGATCATACATTGTTTTTGCTTAATGTATCATAATTTTATTATTACATTTTTAGTTGAAATAATTAATTTTAAACAAAGAAAAAGCGAATTTTCTACAAAATAGGTAAATTTTTAACCAAACTGAGCAACCTTTGTTAAAAAAGTGAACAAAAAATGTAATAGTTAAATTGAACCATAAATACAACTTTTCAACAAAAAAGTTGAATTTTCAATAAATAAATAGAATCTCATACAAAATGTTGAGTTTTCAAGTCATAAAGAGAAATTTTGAAAAAAAAGTTGAATTTACAACCCAAAAATATGCATTTCCCACCAGAATAACTGAATTTTCGACTAAAAAAGACAAGTTTTCAACCAAATAAGTTATTTTTCAGCTGAAAAAGATCAATTTTCTAAGAAAAATGAAATAGCTACATTTATAATAAAAAAATTCATTTTCAGCAAAAAAAAAACGAATTTTCAACCAAATTTGTCAAATTTTTAACAAAAGAAATAAACTTTTAACTAAAATAACGTATATTCCATCAAAAAAATTGGTTGTAACAAAATAGTTGAATTCTCAACCAAAAAGATCAAGTGTCTATGAAAAAAAATTTTAACGAAAAATGGAATGGTTAAATTTTTAGTAAAAAAAATTAATTTTCAATCTAAAAATTTCATTTCAACCAATAAGAATAATTTTTTACTAAAAAAGATATGAAAAACCAAAAAAAATTAATTACTATCTACCAAAAAAGAATAGTTTTTAACAAAATACATAAATTTTCAAACAAATAGTTGAATTTAAAACTGAAGAAAATTGATATTCAACCAAATATGAAATAGATGAATTTTCAGTTCAACAAAATTAAATTGCAATGAAAAAAGTTATTTTTAAGCCAAAGAAATTAATTTTGAACCAAAAAAATTAATTTTCTACCAAGAAATATTAATTTTTAACAAAATACATGAATTTTGACCCAAATATTGACCTATTTGGCCAAATCAATTTTTAAAAAAAGCTGATAAAATTTCTAAGATAGCTGTCGAGCCTAATTTTTGAATTAGGATTTCAATTTTTTTATAAATAAACAAATATGACGAAAAAATGGCCATTTCTTCTATTTGATGTTCCCGGTGCTCGATAATAACAGAAAAATGGTTGAAATCGCCTAAGTTGGATAAAGTAACGTTAGTTAAAGATGTTTCAATATTATATAACGCACAAACAAAAATTTTATAAACAAATATATTTTGGATAAAAACAATATAATCATAAGGAAATTTCTTCTTGAGATTATTATTGTTAATATTATAAACAAATGTAATAAACAAATGCATTAATCAGGCATTTGTCGACAGCAAAATCCGTTTTTTTTCGATGCAAGTCTTTTTAATTGGGAATATAAAATTTATCAACTCATCATGAATGTAGCTGAATTTATTATGAAGATCCCAATTAAAAAATCTGACATCGAAAAAAAAAGAATTTTTCCGTCGACAGATGCCCCTATAATGCATTTTTTAAATTAAATTTGTTTAAGAAAAAGAAAAATTTATCAAAAAATTATGAATTTTGCTGAAATTATCATGAAGGTCTTAATTAATAAAGCTGAAATGAAAAAAAAATGAAATTTTCTATCAAAAAATGCCTGATCCATGCATTTGTTCATTGAATTTGTTTTAAAAAATCATAAAATTTATCAAAAAATTATGAATGTTGCTTTAATTGGCATAAAGTTCCCAACTGAAAGAATTGGCATTGAATAAAACAAATTTTTCTGCCGACAAATGCCCGAATAATGCATTTGTTTATTAAATTTGTTTGAAAAAATCACAAGATTAATAAAAAATTATGAATTTTGCAAAAATTATCACAAATTTCTTAATGAAACAAATTGACATCGAGAAAAACGAATTTTTCTGTCAAATAATTCCTGATTAATGCATTTGTTTATTAAATTGGTTTATAATATGAACAAATTATAATCTAAAGAGAAATTTTTTTTCACTGTCATATTGTTTCCATTCAAATTTCTTGCAATATAACTTGAAAAAACGTAAAATTATGGATAATCGTAAAAAACATTCTTTCAACAATTTTCGCATTTTCTTTTGTTTATTCATTATATGTTTAATCAAAGTATGAGAAAATCGAGATTTTTCACAAAATAATCATTTACTCTTTAACAACGGTTTGCATATAATAAAAATCATCTTAAATCAACGCAAGAGTACTCGCAGAATATAAAAAATTTGATTATTGTATGTTTGGATCATTATGAACAAATTAAATTAACAAATAGCTAAATATTGTAATTTTGTTTAAAAAGCATTTGTTCTTGGCTAAAAATGTTTTAAATTATTGTGAGAGTGATTGTTAGTCACAATTTTTATAAAGAATCAACCATTGTAATTGTTATAAACAATCTTTTGTAAATATTTGGAATTTGTGGTTTTTTCTATTTTGGGTTTTCCTTTATCATCTAAAAGAGAGAGTCACTATTTCCATATAAAATTAACAATAAATCATTGTTATTATTTATTCTATTAATAATTCTATTGATAAATAATAACTCATTTTAATATTTTATCTATTCTTATTATTTATATAAAATTCTTTTTCAGGCCAAAGTGCTAAAGCTTTGAATTTATTCATTTATCGACAGAAAAATCCATTTTTTTCAATGTCAGTTTTTTAAATTAGGAACCTCATGATAATGTCAGCAAAATTTATTATTTTTTAATGAATTTTCTAATTTTTTATTCAAATTTAGTAAACAAATGGATTGTTCGGGCATTGGTCGACGGATTTTTTTTCAATGCCAGTCCCTTGAATTAAGGTCTTCATCATGGTTTGAGCAAAATTCATAATTACTTAATAAATTTAATGTTGTTTCACCAAATTTAATAAATAAATACATTATTCGGGCATCTGTAGACGGTCAAATTTATTTTTTTCGTTTTCGGTCCTTTTATTTGAGAACTTCATTATAATTTCAGCAACATTCATGATTAGACGATAAATGTTATGTTTTTTTTTAACAAATTTGATAAACAAATGCATTATTCGGGCATTTGTCGAACGAAAAATTTGTGTTTCTCGATGTCAGTCCTTTTAATTAGGAACTTCCTGATAAATTCAGCAACATTCATAATTCCTTGATTAATTTTTCGTTTTTTTTTTTAAAAAGAAATTGATTTAAAATTAGCATAGACAAAAGCCTGATTGATGCACTTGTTGATTAGGTTTGTTGAAAAATCATAAAATATATGAACTAATTATGCATGTTTCTGAAATTATCGTAAGGTCCTCATTTAATAAAAACGGACATTGAAAAAAAAAAACGAATTTTTCTGTCGACAAATGTCTGAATAATGCATTTGATCATGAAAATTTTTTATAATATTAACCAGAATAATCTTAAAAGAATTTTTTTAATTGTTATACTGTTTCCATCCAAATTTATTGCAATATAACTTGAAAATAAAACGTAAAATTATTAAAAATCATCGAAAACAAATTTTCAACAAATAATTTGTTCATAACTTTTTTTTTGCTTATTGTATCATAATCAAATTTGTTTATCTAATCTTATTCTATGAAACGCAGACAATTAAAAAAATTTGCATATTATTGACAAGGACCGGGAACGTCAAGTAGAAAAACTTGCCATTTTTTCATCATATTTGTTCATTTATAAAAAAAATTGAAAAACTAAATAAAAATTCAGGTTTGGGAACTTACTTCGAATTTTTTTACAGTATTCACTGATTATTTCACTTTTAGTAATATATTTTTTGGTTTTGTTTAAATAAATACAGTAATTAAAATTAGTGCACCGCAATTGAACTCTTAAACGGATAAACATTTCGAATAATTTCTACGTTTAACCGTTAAGAAATTTAACTAATATTTTAGGGATGCTATAAAATCTCAATTTTCAATTTAAAAAATTAATTTTCAACCGAAAAATCAAATTTTCAACAAATTAGTCAAATATTCAACAAAATACATCAATTTTCAACTAAAAAATATCAATTTTCAACAACAAAAAACAACTAATTTTCAACAAAAGAGTTAAATTGTTAGTTAAAGAAATAATTTTTAACCAAAAATAGAGTAATCCAATTTTTTTTTGTAATAAAAGTGCTTAGACCGAAATCAAAAAGTGCAATGGAAGATTTTCCTTTTTCTCATTTTCCCATTTAAATGCGAACTGAATAAATTGGCCCAACAAAAAAATCCAATTATTTTTTGTTGAACTAATTACTTTTCGTTGAATAGTCTACTATTATATTATTTGTTGAGAATTCATATTTTTTGGTTGAAAATGCCATTATTTGGTGAAAAACAATTGTGTTAAAAAGTCATTGCTTTTTATTGAAAATTCAAATAGTTTGTTAAAAATTCATCCCTTCGGGCAGAAAAATGATATTTTTGGTAAAAAATGCAACTGTTTGGTTGAAAATTAAATTATTTTTATGAAAATTCCACAATTATATTAAAAAGTTATTTCTTGTTGTAAATTCAACTGTCCACTGTTTTGGATAAAATCTAACAATTTGGTTGAAATGTTGTTTTTTTCTCAATTGAAAAATCTTTCTTGGTTGAAAATTCAACTCTTTTAGTAGAAATTAAATTTTTTTGTTTGAAAATACAACGGTTTGCTTTAAAATTAATCTGTTGTAGTTGCGGATTCAATTATTTGATTGAAAATTCGTCTCTTATGGTGAATTTAGCGGTTTTTTTTAACAAAAATTTTGTTGGTAGAAATATCAACTAATATATTTTTCTTTGAAGATTAATTCTTTTAGTTGAAAATTTAACTACGTATTCCATTTTTGGTTAAAAATTCCTCCTTTTAAGTTGAAAATTTTACTACTTGGTTGAATGCTTAACTACTGTTTTATGAAAAGATTATTTTTTGGTTGAAGTTTCATCATTTTAGTTGAAAATGAATCCGTTTATTTCAAAATTTGTCTTTTTAAGTTAAAAATCCATCCACTTGGTTAAAAATTGAACTACTTTGTTAAAAATGATTTTTTTGGTTGAAGATTCATCATTTTAGTTAAAAATGTATCTCTTTGATAATAGATTTAATACTTTCACGATGATTCATGATGATAAATTTAAATTTAAAGCTTTTTCGGGTTTCAATGCCGATGTCATTTTTTAGATGACAGTTGCTCCCAGGGGGACCCTGCGGTGGTTGTTAACCTTTAGTTTTTAATTATATATAACCCAGGACTGGCGCTGATTACTGATACTTTTTCGAAATTCACGTCGGTTGTCTTTTTTGGTACTTTTTCAGTGTGACAGAAATTTAAAAAAACAAACCAACCAAAGTGAGCTTCCGAAAGGTGGAAGGAGAAATGAAAGTAAAAAATTATATATATATATATATAACGCCTTTAGGAACGTTACTAATTTTTTCATATTTAGTTTTATTTTATTAGATTATTGCTCAAGATTTTGTACTTTTCATTAAAAATTTCAATTTTTTAATCTTCTAGTAGATCTTGAGACTACTCTATAAAATCATTTTTCACGCTGGACCGCTACGAACAAGTGGAATAACTTTTTCAATTCAATAAATAATTAAAATTATGGACAGCTTAAAAATATATTGCAAGAAACAAAATTATTAAAAGTTGGTGAAATTTCCTCTCTTATTCAGTGTAATAATTAAGTTTTATCATTGTTTACCTTTCATTACATTCTTTTGAAACTTCTAATGCATGACCTAAGATAAAATAGTCTTCGTGTTATTGTCATAACAATGAGAAGGCAATTTTTTTTATGTCACCTTATTCACCTTCATAATAATATCAGATATGTGTTCTCACATATTTTAGAAGCTTCAAAAGATTGTACTGATAGAACAAATTTATAAAACTTGTCAAGATAATTATTACTGAATAAAAAAAAATCTTGCAAAGTTTTCATAATTTTTTTCCATTGAATATATTTCCAACGTTTCTATCATTTTTCTAAATCATTACATTAAAAAAGGTAATCGACGATTCTAAATTAGGAAATGGGTCAATAGAGTAGTCTTCACTATGTCTACTGGAAAAGTAAAAAATTAAAATTTTCCATAAAGAGTACAAAATCTTGAGAAATAATCAATGAATAAAAATTTGAAAAAAGTTGGCACTACAGTTTCATGTAAACAACTTCCTGTTCAATTTTTGGCCCAATCGGTTAAATAGTGTAAGCTCCTGGTGTACCGAAATACCAAAAAAATTATACGTTTTTCATCTTTTCTAAATCTGCTAAGTACAGTTCACAGTTCAAAATTAATTTTTTTGTTGTTGAAAATTGACAGTTAATCAAAAATTAATCCACTTTGGTCGGTGAATTAACTATTTTGTGGAAAAATATTATTTTTTCAGTTTAATTCAACTGTTTTTCATACAAAACTAAAATATTTTTTTGGTTGAGATATCAACTGAAAAGACATTGCTTGAACTTCTTTGCACGTAAAAAAAGTTATCGTGTAGTGTTGAAAATTTTACTGTTTTTTCAACTTTCGTTTTTTGGATTGAAAATTTTACTTTCTTCTGAAAAATTCGTTTTCTCGTTTTTGAACATTCAACTCTCTGCTTCAAAGCTCAATTGATTTTGTTTGGACTTTAATCTTTTGTTCAAGTACTCGAAACATTTGTTGAGAAATCACCTTGTTATGTTTAAGATTTGAATATTTGGTTAAAAATTCAACTATATGATTAAAAATTCAACTATTTTGTGAAAAATTTTTCTGCTATTTTAACTCAAGATCAAAAAATAGATAACCTTCTTGACCACAAAGAAACAATTCAAGGCGTTCGTAATATTTTAAATATTATTAATTTATTTTAAACTTTTTTCGAAGTGAAATATTTAAACTATATTGTTTATTCACCATCCTCGAGTTACAAAAGAATGTTTCTTGGCGTAAATGGAATTTCCTCTTAAATTCAAGTTTCAGAGGATTTTCGTTTTTCTCAGTAGGAATCTAAGTGTCAAGTTGAAAAGTAACTTTTTTCTCGTAAATTTACATTTTTGGTTTAAAAATGCAACTATTTTGTGGCAAAATTGTCTCTTTGGCTTGAAAATTCAACAGTTTAGTGGAATTTTCTTCTCTTCCTTCATTCAAAATTCGGCTATTTTGCTTAAAGAATTACCTCTTTTCATAAAAAGATTTAACTTTTTATGGTTTATAATTCAGCTGCTTTGATAGAAAATTAATCTGATTTGGTTTGGGCCTAATTTATTTTCATGAATTGTTTTTTTTGTTGAATTCAACTGTGTTTTATTTCAAAAATTAAAATCTTTTTGGTTGAAATAATATCAACTATTATATTTTTCATCAATTTATCTAATTTGGTTGAAAAGTGATGTATTTTTTTTATTCAACTATTTTCTTTGGTTGGAAAGTAACTTTTATGTTGAAGACTCATATTTTCGGTATGAAAATGCAACTGTTTCGTAGATAATATCGTCTTTTGGGCTTAAAAATACAACATTTCTGTGGAAAATTCTTTTCTTTCTTAGTGAAAAATTCGGCTTTTTCATTTTAAAATCTATATTTTGGTAAAAACATCTAATTATTTTATTATTGAAAATTCAACTATTTTGGTAGAAAACTAGTCTAATTTTGTTGAGGATTCAGCTATTATGTTGAAAATTCATCTCGTTTGTTGAAAATTTAAATATTTTGGTAGAGAATTCAACTCTGGTTGAAAATTCATCTTTTTGGTTGAAAATTCAACTCGTTTGTTAAAAATTAGTCTCTTTTGCAGAAAATGAAATATTCATATATATTAAGGTTCCGAGCATGAAATTTACGTAAAAATTGAGATTTTCGTAGTTTTCGATTTTGTAGAGAAATATCTTATCAATAAAAAGTATAGGTTATACAAAAGACGAAACTTTAACTTTGTGTCCGATTGAAAAAAAAAATTACTTGTTAAGGATTGCCAAAATTCTGAGATCTTCCTCACACACTAGGGAAAAATATATAATAGATATGACACGAAAAATTGAAAACCGAGGCACCAGAAAAATAAAAAAATAAGAAATCAATTATCTAAAAAGGCTTTTGATGGGTTCTCCATCAATGAAATTTTATAAAATAGTAAAATATATCAATAGGAAGAAGAGAGAATAACAAATTACTCATTTTATATGAGATCATATTTTTAATATATTCTTATATTCACAACACTACACAGTTCGTCATTTATATATATATATGTATATATATGTTTTTTTCACAATCGCGAAAAACATACAGATGAACTGTGCAATTGCAGACACTTCTGGTTTGAACAAAGCATGCACTTGTCAAATGTTTAATTTTTGCTGTCACAGTAAAAGTCACTTATTGATCTCACAATTTCTAATATTATATAATACAGTGCTGTATGGTGTGCTGTACATTTGCTATGAATATAAGAAAATATGAAAAATATGATTTCATATAAAATGAGTGATCTGTTATTCTCTCTTCCTCCTATCGATGTATGTTACTATTTTATAAATTTTAATGGATGAAAACCCCATTAAAAGCCTTGTTACATAATTTCTTATCAATTTATTTTTCTCGTGCCCCGATTTCAAGTTTTTCATCTTATATCTATTATATACTTTTCCCCTATTGTATGGGAAAAATCTCAGAATTTTGGCAATTCTTACAAAAAATGTTTAGGGGTGAAATTATGCATTTTTATTTACCTCTTTATGAAAAATCGTACTTTTTATGCCTTTCACTGGCGCCACGTAATTTTTATTTAATCAGACACAAAGTGAAAGTGTTGTCCTTTGTATCAGCTACAATTTTTATTCATAACATATTTCTCTAAAGCGAATATCTATATTTTGAAAACAACGAAAACTTAGAAAATCTCGATTTTTACGCAAATTCAATGCTCGCTACCTGTGGATTTTTTTTTTAGTTTGAAAAAATTAGGAGTGTATTGTCTCACTCAGAGAAACAAACTGTCGCGATGCGGCTGGCGAAAAATATATACCATTTTTTTGTGAACCAAAATATGAACCAAAATATGAAATAGAAATAGAAATGATAGAAAATAAATTTTCAATATCTGATGAAAATAAAGTCAATGGAACAAGCAATTCTAGGCATCCGGCCGAACAATGCGAAAGAACATAACCCGTTCAGAATCTAATACCGCAGCATGTTCTGAGTGAAGTTTCTATTCCTCAATTTGAATTTTATTATGGATATATATTGTTTTTCAGTTGCCGAAATATATTGTGTATTTTTTATTTATTTTAACTAATGCCTATTTTTTAAGTTAAGTTTTTATGGACTATCATCTTAATTATTATGATTCTTAAATTATAAAATGGAGGAAGTAAAAAAATCCACATTTTATTTACCTTAAAGTTACTTCTATAGTAACTTCAACTGGTTATAGCTAGAAGTAACCTAACTGAACCTAGTTACTCAAACAAGTAAAATACCCAACACTGAATGTAATAATAGACAAAATCTTATAATCAGTTAATCACACTTTTATTTGAATAAACATGGAAGAATTTAGGTACATTAAAATTTTTTAATATTTCTAGACAAAAATGTCTTGTTTTTTCTTCACTTATTTTGATTTCCACGTCGACGAGGAGTGGAGGGACCGCGGGGAATGCGTCTCGGGGTTCTCTGGGGCTCGGGTACCTCGGGTACCCTGGGTCGGACATATGCAATTGGAAAGCCTTCGCGAAATATATGTTGATTGGCATCAGGTAAAAGGGGCCTCCCAGGCCTTACAGGTTTGGTTATAAACCGTTTGTTATATACAGGTCCAAGGTTATTTCCCAAAAATGGAAGATTTGAAAGATATGCATCAACATTTACCGGTTGAGCATATAGTTTAAATGCTGTCCATGAACATTATAGATGTTTGGCGGATGATTTACATTTCCTGCCAAAGAGTTCTGGCCGACTAACTGCAAATTTTGCCTGTAAAAAGATGACGAGGAAAATTATTAACCAACCAAGTTAAAAGGGGCAGTCCACGACTCGTCCTCACACCTGCTTCAGAAAGAGATTATACGCGCCGTCTGGCCCTAGCGGACCCCCCGTGGTGACGACAGGCAGTTCACCACCACCAGCTCACTATTACCCCTCTAGTCTTTTCCTTACCCAGGAAAACCTATATCCATGAAGGAATTGATACTGGACTGGAGAAATGAAAAAGGGAAATGTTGGAACTTTTAGTACCTTATGAAACTGTGAATAGCTCTCAGGAGAATATTAATAGCTTTTCAGGATGTCGACACGGATGGCATTGAAAACTCGGTTTCTTCCAGGCTTGAGACTAGCAATTTTTAATTTTTCACTCTATAATGAAATTTATAGGGAAAAAATGGAAAAAAAACGATTTTTAATGAAAACGTGAAAAGCTGCCATTTTGTACAATTTTAACATATTTTTTGGTTATGAAAAATTACTTTTCGTGCAATGTTAAAGCTCACAGTTTTAATTATCACATGGGCTTTCTGGCCTGTTGGAAGTGTTTCAAACAACTATAGGTTTCTGTTTACATTTCGGATTGAGGTGTTCAAATTCAAATTAGGTGGTTTCTTCAAAACAAGGCTATTATTAATTCATGGCATGATTCGCTACCTGGATATAGATTTTCCCAAGTAAGGATACTAATGGATGGTTAAAGTGTGCTGAAAGTGGGGGACTGTCTTCAATCACAACGGGTGGTGCACGAGGGTCAGAAACAAGTATGAGGACGAGTCGTGGATCGCTCAGTTAATAGTAGCTTGTTGCACACGATGCTTTCCCCAATCACAGCGCCGGAACTAGCCACCACGTTCGTTTAGGAGACTTTAAGTTGCGATGCGCAGTTTCAGGGAGAAGGGGTAGATTGGGAATGCGCATGGCATTACTTAGTTCTCTAGAGGACTAAATGTTACATTACTTCACTGTGACGTCACCAATCTATTAAAGACCAACTTAGATTCTTCTGAATGCACATGTAAGTCGCAAGTTCAGGTGCGGGTATTGGGGCAAAGGTATTTAAAGGTAGATTTTTTCACAAAGCTTATAAACAAATTTTGAAAAACCTAAGAATCAAAATTTCTTTAAATTGACACAAGTGATTTCGATAGCTCAAATGTCTATTTCACAGTGTATTAAGGCAGTTCGAAGAAACATTTGTTGATGATGTTGTTTGCAACACCGCCTCTCTTGTTATGTTTTTCTTTTTAGTAGAAGGACGGGACATTTCTTTGATCACTATACCTAGTTGGAATACGTGAATTATGCATATTTGCACTATTGTTCAGAGCAGTTCCATTTCCAGAATTATTATGGATTTGATGATTAACAGGAGCATTATTGTTATTTTCTGGATGATCTTCAGGTTCCAACAGTAAGTACTGTTCCCATTTCTCGTCGGAACTTGATTCTGTAAACAGGCGAGAAACAATATTATAAATTAGGTTAAAAAATATTTGTAAAGGTGATGTGTAATCGTATTACAAAAATCTGCTTAGTCATAAAAAAAATACGGTCAGAGCAAACATTGCTAAGTTTTTTTTAAAGGATTTTGAATTGAAATCCATTTTTTTATTTCTCTTTCTTCATTTTTCTTCAAAACTATTGGTTGTATAAAGAGAGTCGCAAACGGAAAAGGTGTAGTATTTCTAGATCTGCAGCTTCTGAATATTACTTCTTTTAACGTCATTTGAAAATAAAATGGGAAAAGAGGAAAAACATTTTTTTTCTACTTTTATGATATAGCTTCGATTTTGAGGATTTGATGGTCTGAGTGTGATGAAATCTTCCATTTTGATATGCAATATAATTTAATATTTATGATAATAATTGTACACGCAATGATATTTATTTCATTTCTATAAATGTATACACTACCGATGGATAGTATCAGACCACTAACTGGGTGATCTATTAAAAATTAGCCTTGACTATAAACGGTGATAAAGGCATCCAGAATATAGATAAAAATATTTTTAACTCTGCCTTGAACGAGCCCTGGCTTAAATATATTGGCCTCGCAGGTATCACATTATTATCACGCGAGAAAGACAAAACTAAATTCCGACTTTTAAGGAATTTTTTACTTCATGTCAACTATGGACGGGAGCTTAGAAAATTAATTTATTAATTTGATATTTTACGAAAGTAATCTTCAGAGTTTGGCTTTCAGCTCAGCCAGTAAGGATTGAAAAATCTTTGAAGCGTTCACGAAACCTTTCTTTTTTTGCAAACATGCTAATTCTAAGTAGATATAATTAACCACATTGGACGGTGCAGTTATGCATTTTGAATTTAGCACGCACGCACATCAAAATTATTATTTCATGAACACGTGAAGACTTTTCAATTTTGATAGCTCAAATAAGAGGTAAGTAAGTTAAAGTTGAAGAAAAACATTTCTTAAAAATCGGGATTTTATTTTTCTCTCACTCAAGTTATAATGTCATGCCTGCAAACCTAAATTACTTCAACTAGGGTACGTTTAACGCAGAATTAATTGAATTTCTCACGAATCAAAGAAAAATGTTTTTCTTTATAATATAGAATGACGCTATTGCCTTTAAAAGTCAAATCTAATTCTTGAGAGGTCACCTGGTTAGTGGCCTGAAACTATTCGTCGGTGACGTACAAATAAACACACAATATTTGTTGTACTTCATTCAAAATATACCTATGTGAAAAGCAATACATTGTCAAAGGTTGCGAAAATAGTGCGAAAGCCAGGAATTTCCTTAACAAAAAGTAAGGTTTGAATGATTACACCAGCACACAAAAAAATGTGGTCTGCCCGGTGGACTTAACCAGCATATCTATATGTTTTTGAGGTTGCTGAATCCGAATTCGGGGTCCAAATAACCCAGTTGGCTCTTATTTTTCCGAAAAGCGCAAAAATAAAAATCGAACAAAACAAATGACTGTGAACAACAAAAATGACAGATCGCCCTCGAACTTCACGTCAAAACAAATGACTGTGAACAAAACAGATGACAGATCGCACTTGAACTTCACGTCAGTAAAGAGGACATTGGTGCCAAGTTAGCTTCATAAAGGTTTTTGACAAAAAAATCAAACTTTAGTATTTTAAATTTTGTTTGTTTCCCAAATTCTGGGAGAAACGACTTTCCTCTACTCAAGATAGTTTTCATTATTATTATTATTATATATATCTATATATATAGTATACATACATTATATATATCTTATTATTATTATTAATATTAACCCTCTGATGGCGCACATTTTCTGGCGTCCCGTTCTTGGCGCCCAAGGTGTGTAGCCACCCATAACTTATTTCAGAGGTAAAAACTGTTTAAAATACATATTTTTAACTTTACAGGGTGGAAATGAAATCTCTAGAATGTCACAAATACAGCTATATAGGTTTGATATTGATATTTTAATCAGGCAAAAGACAGTGAAATGTTTAAAAAAATAAATTTCCAAAAATGATAGAAAATTGCAAAAATCGCGCTTTCTATGGGTATTTCCTTAAAATTGGGTGAAATTTAAAAAATCATAGTGATTCATAAACTGTACACTTCACCTATTGGATGGTATCAGCAGCTTTCATGTCATAAGAAAAAAAGGATATTTATTTTGCATTCTGAATATCAAATATCTAGTTTCCTTACGTGCTTAGTTTCTCATAGTCACTCCTCTAGCATTCCAAACACACAGTCTCCATTCATCACCTGAAACTCGTCCTTTACGTTTACAGTGTGTATGCATTTCGTCAATCAAAGTTTCAGTCCATTCAAAGGTTATTTTATTGTTTGTATTATTCATTGTTTAGATTGTACACTAGGGTGGTCCAAAAATGCATTGGAATTTTTTTTTAAAATAATTTTTATGGGGACACCCCAGAAATTTGTTCGAATCTACACAAAAATAAATACGTTTTTTTTATAAAAAAAAAAGATATTTAGAGGTGCCGCAAGCCTCATGAAGTTTAACACGTATTTCCCATAAGAAAAAAATAAGTTTATGTAAATCTTTTTCAGAATCCTCAATATTATCTCAATCGAGTTGAAACTCAACATTTCTCTTCACAATTAGCCGTAGAATATGAATAAAATTTCACTTTTTAAATATCAACATCATAAGTCTGTTTTATAGGGTCCGAAAGAAACCCCATAAGTGAAAAAATGGGTTTTGCGAGTTTTTCGCATTCATTATGACTTTTTTTGTGGTTTTTTCAATGAACATTGTTTCTGGCACATTAAAGACCACTTCATACTGATAATTAGATTTGCACATAAATTGTTTAAACAATTTATTATTGTTTTTAGCAATTTTATCTTAGAATAGAGTTAGAAAGACGCGGTTTTTTTTCAAAAATTTCCCACTTGTTGTCCGATTTGCAATTAGAGGAAAGTGATAGTTCATCAATGTTAACGGTAGTGATTGTTTAAACAATTCGTTATCAATTTTAATAATATTCTCTTAGAAAAATCCTATAAAATTGTAGTTTAAAAAAAGCACTTCTAGTCAAATTTCCAATCAAGATGAGTTAAATAATTAACTAGATTTAATACAATTAATTGTTTAAACAATTTGTTATTACTATTATTAATATTATATTTGAATAATGCTAGAAAGATGAGTTTTTTTCTGAAATTTCTGTCTTTTTGTCCAATTTTCAATTGAAGTGAAGTAATAATGAATTCAAGTTAACAAAATAATTCTTTAAACAATTTATTATCATTGTTAGTAATATTCTTTTTGCTTGACTGGTAGAATGTTGCAGTTTTTTCTGAAATTTTCAACTGTTTGTCTATTTTTCATTAGGCGTGCCTTATTAATTAATTAGATTTAGCAAAAATAATTGTTTAAACAAATTATTATTGTTCATGACTATCTTCATCTACATCAGTGCCTGATAGTTGCGGTTTTTCGGCAATTTTTACCTTTCTGTCCTCTTTTTCACTTAGTGAGGTAGTAATTAATTAAAGTTAACGAACAAGTTGTTCAAACAATTTATTTTTGTTTATAACTATCTTTTCTTAGATAGTGCTAGAAAGTGGCGGTTTTTTCTCAAATCTTTAACTTTACATCGCTTTTTTATTTATAAACAAATAATAAGTCAACCACAACAAAAATGATTTTTCGAATGGTATATTTATTCATATAAAATACCTGTTTTATTTCAGAAAAATATATTCACAAAAAGGAAAGAGATTATTTAAAATATAGTTTTCTCTAATGTTTATTTATTAATTGTTAGTAATTAAGCAGCGAAGCAAAGTGAAAGATTTTAGAAAAAACTGCCACTTTCTAGCACTTATCTAAGGAAAGATAGTTATGAACAATATTAAATTGTTTAACCAACTTTTTTGATACCTTTAATTAATTATTACCTCACTAAGGGAAAAAAAGACAGAAAGGTAAAAATTGCCGAAAAACCGCAACTATCAGGCATCGACATGAATGAAGATAGTCACGAACAATAATAATTTATTTAAAAAATTATTTTCGCTAAATCTAACTAATTGTTAAGTCACGCCTAATGAAAAATAGATAAACAGTTGAAAATTTCAGAAAAACCCGCAGCATTCTACCAATTAAGCAAAGATAATATTATTAACAATGATAATGAATTGTTTAAACAATTATTCTGTTAACTTGAATTCATTATTACTTCCGTTCAAATGAAAATTTGACAAAAAGCCAGAAATTTATTAAAAAAGCATCTTTCTAGCATAATTCAAATATAATATTATTAATAATTATAATAAATTGTTTAAAATTTTTTTTTCGTGACTCTAATTAATTACTTAACTTATCTTAATTGAAAATTTGACTAGAAGTGATTTTTTTCAAACTGCAACTTTGTACTATTTTTCTAAGAGGATATTATTAACATTGATAATAAATTGTTCAAACAATCACTCTTGTTAGCATTGATGAACTATCACTTCCCCCTAATTGAAAATTGGACAACAAATGGAAAATTTGTGAAAAAAGCGCGTCTTTCTAACTCCATTCTATGAGAAAATTTCTAAAAACAATAATAAATTGTTCAAACAATTTATGAGAACATCTAATTATCAGTATGAAATGGTCTTTTATGTGCCAGAAATAATTTTCACTCTAAAAAACGGTTAAAAAAGTCATAATTACCGCGAAAAACTTGCAAAACCCATTTTTTCACTTATGGGGTTTCTTTGGGACCCTATAAAACAGACTTATGGTGTTGGTATTTGAAAAATGATAATTTATTCGTATTCTACGGCTGATTGTGAAGACAAATGTTGAGTTTCAACTCGATTGTGATAATATTGAGGATTCTGAATAAGATTTACAAAAACGTCTTTTTTTCTTATGGGAAATACATGCTAAACTTGATGGGGCTTGCGGCACCCGTAAATATAATTTTTTTTTCAAAATAAAAAAAATGGATTTATTTTTGTGTGGATTTGAACACATTTCCGGGGTGTCTCCATAAAAATTCGAAAAAGAAATTTGTTGACCACCCTATTGTACACCCAACTACCACCTTTATGCGTGAAATTTCTTTTGCGAGTCGAAATCGTGTGCAAGTTAAGTCGTTATTCATCATATGGTGGAGAGTCAGTTTATAATAACGTCCTGTTTTGAAGTTAACTATTGGAAATATTGAGTGCTTCAAGTGGATTTTTCTGAGATATTCTCTAAAATGTGAAAAAAAGAATCTCTGAAATACTGTGGAGGTCTTGATTTATTCTGAGCAAATGAATTAGAAAAATATTGAAATATGATTATAAAATTCAGTAAAAAACATTAATGTTATCCCTGGAACCTGTCAAAAAGCCCTAAATATGCCAAGATTTTAAAAAGAATTTTTTTTCTAAATTCCATTCAAACAATTAAAATCAATTGAGAATTCCACCGAATATCCCAAAACAATTTCAAATTACTATAAATGAGTACCTTGAAATGCCTGGAAAAAATTGTTGTTTTTTTTTAATTCTATGAAGCAACTCTGTTTTCCTGAATAAATTGGTTGAAATTTGGTAAACAATTATATCTACATATATCAAGCTTTTCCTGCTTGAAATATTGGAATTGAAATAATTAAAATAATTGAATTGAAAAAAATAGGTTTTAGTCTAAATTTTTATTAAGAAGTAGTATAAAATATAGGTAATCAATTTTTAAATGTAATGATTTAGTGAGCAGGAGTTATAGTGTACTATCTCAATTTTAACCTTCGAAATATACCTCATGCTAATTCTGAACTTCTTCTAGGGCAGATGGCGATAAGCTAGTTTTTTCTGGACAAGATCCACGATTTTAGTATCTGGCAGATAAGTGTTGCCGCTGACTGATGAACGATACTATATTAAAATTTTTTAACGAATGGGAAAGGTTCTAAAATTGAACCGATTAATTCAATGAAACTTCATGATCATTTTTTCATTCTAACTTATTTTTTTTTATTCAAGGTGCAGCGCGTCAATAAATTTGAAATCAATTGAATTTATTAACAATAATATTTCTCACGTAGTACAAACAACACTCATCCACAGAAGAAAGTTTGCTTATCGACTTTTTCCTAATAGAGCATAGTTTTTTTGTTTTGTAAACAATGTAACAACTAATATATGATTGGTAATAATTGTAACACTTATTTTTTTATATATTTTATAACAGTCTTATTACAGCAATCTAAGATTTTTTGAAATGCATTTATGTAAAGTGTTATGTTGATCGAGAGATATTCTAACCAACCGTTTTAAATAAAGATTAGGTTTATAGTCCTTTGTTAATGATTCATGCTTTTTTTCTATTGTTTCACAGTGGAAAAATATTGTATAGCTGAATCAGCGATATTTATCCTTGGCCTAGCTACAAATATTGTTGGAAACGAACCAACAATATTGGTAGAATATTTAAAGCAGGGATTTCCAGCAGAATTTATTGTAATTTTTATTATTAAGCAGACACATAAATAAATCCTAAAAACAAATATATTATATAGCTGAACTAAGAATGGTGGAACCCTGAAATCAGGCACAGAGTCGATGGTCATGCCACGGTATTGTTTGGGTCTGACATATATTGTTCTTCAAGGTACAATATGAAATATGTGTTTTTTGTTTTTACCCAAAATTTTTTTTTGCGAACCTATGGATATTTGAAGATTTACGTGAATTGTGGAAAAATTAACGAATTTTTTTTTCAAAATGGTGTAACTTGCGAACATACTAATATAATTTAAATTTCTTTTAGGTCGCATGTAATACTACATGCATTCATTTAAAACACGCAAAGAAACTTAAAAGATTATAACAATTAGCAAAATGACGATCATTTTTCGAACAAATTTTAAAGTCGATTTTCTCGAAAACCCCAACTTTGATTATTTTTTCAATTTTTTTTTAGATTCATGGTACTATGAAGTCTGAAAATAGTGGACAAAATGAGCGATTTCTCAAACGTTGACGTGACCGTTAAAAAATAGCATGTAGCGCCATCTACAACTCAGATGGGCGTTTTGCAAGAGAGTCAATGTGTATCCATGACTCGTCCTCGTGTTGCTATTTTCAGGCGAAAAAAGTCGTCCTTTTCGCGTGGGTGTTGGAGAAAATAGTATGTAATAATACATCAACAGTTTTATATCTTAAATTAGTTGAAATCATATATTCACGTGACAAAAAATTGAAAATATCATAACTTTCAGCATTTACATAAAAAAATTAATAAAATAATGTTCTTCTTTAATTAATTTGAGTTCTTATTCTACTTACTATTTTTGTCCTTCCTGTTTGTCCTGCTTCTTGTAGTTCGAGTACACTGGTACTTCTTTCCATGGGTGCCTGGAAGTGCTTGCGATATATGTTTTATTTCTACCTTCAATGCATGAGCCTTTTGAATTCCAGTCATTTCTGGAACCTATTCCCACTCTTTTTCCTTGCTTTCTCGAAAACTGGCAACTTCCTCAGGTGAACGAAATATGAGATTGATGGCTCTAGTTCACTTTTTAATTTCTCGAATAAAGCATTCAGCATCAACTATGGTATTTTTTCGTGGTCAGTAGCTGAGAAGATCCACTTATTCTTGCAAGTTGTTGGGTAAAGCAGTTCACATATGACCATAACTTAAAGAAGTATCACCTAGAATCCAGAGATGATGCAGAATCCTTTATTCGAGAAGTGGAAAAGTATACTAGTAGTGTTGAGAATGTTATTAAGTAAAAATTAAGAATTTGTCACATCGTTACACAAAATACCTTGAAAAGCGCTAATAGACAATTAAGATATAGAGAGCGCGTCGACTATGCTCCAGGATGTCATTGTTAGGAGTGCGACTGAACTGTGTGGTACTTCGGTTGTAGGAAGAATGTCTGGTGATGCGTGGTGGAATGATGAAATCCGCATAGCCGCCCACAAAAAGAAGCAAGCATATCACAGCAAATTGAGCATCACAGACATTAGCGATGAGGAGATAAATAAACTTGAAAATTACTATAGACACAAAAAAGATGAAAGTAAAACTACTAGTCAAGGAAAGTAAGGATAAAGTCAAAACAGAAGAAAAGAGAAAAATGAAAAACGATTTTGAAGGAAGCAACAAACTGTTTTATAAATGGGCGTTGATCAATATGAAGAGAGGTAAAAGTACAGAGTTAGTCAGCATGAGAAATAGCATGCGTGAAATGCTATATGGTACAAACAGATCCTAGACGCTTTGAGAGATTCTTCTAAGGAATTATTGGGAGGTGAAGCTGTACGGCACCACAACTGAGATATAGAACACGATACGTTAGAAAACCCGGTTGAAAGAGTATGTGCCTCTGAGGTTAGGGATATAATTAAAAATTAGAAAAATGGTAAGGCTACTGGCGTAAACTTAAATACGGTGGCGACTACATACCTCACAGGTTGTACTTTATGAATTTATGTATCGAGAGTTGAGAAGTTCCCGATGACTGGAAAAAGGCGATTATCGTAACAATATACAAAGGAAAAGGAGATAAAAGCAACTGCAATAATTACAGAGGTATCAGCTAATTAAGTACCTTAAGTAAAATATATTAAAAATACTTATTCGTAGGGTTATAAAAATAACAGAGGAAAAGATATGGGAAGTCCAAAGTGGATTTATACCTGGAAGATCATGTACGGATCAAATATTTAGCTCAAGACAGATCACAGAAAAAATTTGAAAGTAGAGAAAAAAGTTTTATGTGCATTTGTTGACCTAGAAAAGCGTTTGACAAGGTGGATAGAAATAAACTTTGGAAAGTCCTGAAAGAGTACGGTAGCAAAGCGAGTATAAGGGTAAATGAGAAACTGAGTGGCTGGTTTGATATTATGCAAGGTGTTAGGCAAAGATGCGTTATGTCCCCATGGATATTTATTACATTCATGGATA
Organism: Andricus grossulariae; assembly: GCA_011634705.1. NCBI lineage: Eukaryota > Metazoa > Arthropoda > Insecta > Hymenoptera > Cynipidae > Andricus > Andricus grossulariae. The sequence goes on along the minus strand of JAABKJ010026545.1, from coordinate 1,849,898 downwards.
AGTGTCTAAGAATGGCCCTTTCCGACGAAGAAGGTGTGGATCTCGAGGCAGTAATGGTACGTGGATTAGCGTTCGCAGATGATAAGGCTCTTATGGCAGAGTCAATCGAAGACTTGCAAAGAATGTTGAGCAAACTGAATACAAACATGAGGAACATGGATCTCAAAATTAAAGCAAACAAAACACAAAATTTTGGTGTTTAAACGAAAGCCTAAGAGAACAATATTCAACATGGTCCTAGACGATAAGAGAATAGAACAAGTTGATAAGTCCGTATATCTTAGTAGCCTCTTCACTAACGATGGAAAGATAGATGGAGAGTTGGAAAGGCGTATAAACGAAGGTAAGCAGATTTTCGGTAGAGCAGGATCCATTATAAGAAGCAAAAATATATCAGAGACTAGTAAATGGGCAATATATTATTCTATATTCATAGAGACTGAGCTCTACGGTAGCGTGACCTGGACCTACCAAGAAATTGAGAAGAGTGAGATCAACGCGAATGACATAAAGTTCCTGGACATGCTGTGCGGTGAAAAATTAATGGACAAAGTGAGTAACGAGATAATTCTCGAAGAATGTGCTGTAGAGAAGGCACTTGTTGACATGCGTGAAAGAAGTATGTTTTGATAATTTGACTGCAGATGAAATAAGGTCTTGTCCAGTAGGCAAAAATCACCCAATCTTCCCAAATAGTTTTATTAAAGCTTTTGCAAATTACGACTCACTAGAGGCAGAGTGGAATACCAATGGGACAGGCTATCCTGGTTCTTCTTTTTGTGCCAGACAAAACGCACCTGCCCGGAATTTTCCTCAGTAGCCTCCTCTTCATGCCAGGTCCAGTTCTCCTCCGGGCAGGACTCCTATTCATAAAGTACTAGGATATGCATTCGGACAACTTGGATATATTTGGCTCATTCGCGAGCCGAGTCAGAACCGGCAATTCGAGTTTTAAAGATACTATTTTTCGGCCGATAAAGAAATTTGATTGCTTGTAGGTGATGGTAAATTTGTATCACGCCAAACCAAGAATATATTCTGTTATCAACATCCAATAATGAAGTTTTTGCAATACTGGACCATACTGTTATTCTTCGTGAAATATATAAAACAGATAAAAATGATTTGAGAATGAAAATGAATATGACAAGCGGTGATGTTCAGAATATGACATCAGATGAAATGCAGTACTGTTATGTAAGGCAGATATCACCAGTCTTCCCACACCTTTTTATGAGAGATGTTGCAAATTGCGATTCCCTAGAGACTGCGTGTAATCAATTAAATGACAAAATTGTTAAATAAAACATAATAATCCTTGTAGCCTGAAGTTAGATCAAAATTAAATCAAAACATTTAAACATCATTAGAGTTTTTTTTTCGAATAGCCATTTTCGAGATAGTATATTACGACCCAAGGCCAGAAAGTTGGATTTCCGGGACGAGGCAAAGCCGGGGCCTCATATCACGCACGCCAGGGCATACAATATTTCTGGCCGTGTGTCATATACCATTTTTGTTCATCATCAGCCGAAAGTACGTAGTGCCGCCGCGTCGCTGCTTTTGGTCAGCTTAACGGATGCATGGGATTCGGTCGCCCGCCCGACTTTTGCAAAGCCGAGGCGGAGCTTAGTTTTTGCTGGACGGGGCGGGCATCGAAAACAAATTTTTTATTTTTACCTAATACTTCTTCCTCGTCCTCGGTTTTGTGCTGACTTTTTATGCACGAAAATCGCAATAACCTTAAACTATCAGTTTTGAGGTCGAACACACCGACGCTCTCTTTTTTCCATTCACCTGTTGAAATAAATTTTTTTCGGAGGCTAAGTACACAATAACACAATACTGAGTGAGCGTTGCTACGTCAGCGAGCCACAAAAATCTGGCAGCCAATCAGAGATCGCGTTAACTCTAGCAGGCCGCAAAAGCAACTGTGCCCGGACAGAAATGCAGCCGGGAAAACGTACTTTCGGCTAGGGGAGGAAGAAAATTTTATTTCAACGTAAATAACGAACTTCAGCGTACAAGAATGAGATTTTTAATATTAAAAACCTGCGAAGGAGCTCTATTTACTATAATGTACCGGCGTTTTAAGCTGTCAAATGAATTTTATTAATTTGTTTAATTTTTATCGGATCATGATTACCATCTTATTAATTCGAAATGTTAACTTGCCGGCAGCCCTGTTGTCATTGAATCCCTGTAATAAAAAAGGTTTTCTCTTGGAAAACTGACGCACTGACTCTAGTTTTGATCCTAGTGTATTTGAATTTAAAGAAAGTGGGGTGGAAAACAGATAGTAAAATTATAAAGGATTCAAGATAACACAAGCGGTTTCACAGTCGACTTACCCTAACTTATAGCTACTGCCACACTTCATTCGCCAGGGGGAAGGGAGAAGTGGGCCCGTTTTACTTGGTTGACAACTGCACTGGGACCGATTCGTCGTTCCTGTTCGGGGCTCAGTAAGCTGATTCGCAGAATCTAAACATCTTCGGCGGTGGAGAACGACCTCTGCTGGTTTTGAATTTGAATGGCCATACGTCCAAACGCCGTTATGTCACTTAAATTCGTGCTCTGTCTTCCGGCAAATAAAGATCTGAAGGTGTCATACATCCTGCAATAAATCTGTCTGTGTGAGTCACCTAAATTTGCCGAATCAGATCCGATGGTGCAATCATTCAAAGCCGTCCCTGTGCGTCTGAATTTGGTAGAAACGCATGTCCGTTTGTGCAGTTTGGACTTGATTATGTCAATTTTACATAAAAAGGAGAACTTATTCACTTAGGGTTCTATCGACCTTAAAAACACATTCTCATCAAGACAGTCGCGATTAGCGCTCGATATTAGGTTTGAAAATCATGTAAACCTCGCGCTCCACGCTCGTTTCTGTTCATCGCTTAATAGAGACCCAAAAGTTTGAGCACGCTTACGCAACAACCATATGTTATGTTCTATGTGCTTCAGATAAAAATGACTAGATTTGCATTGGATTTAAAATGAAGAAGGAAATTCCTTTACTTCAGCGCATATTTTCCTATCTTTCTATTTTCTCCAACTATCTGAAAAGGGGAGAAAAAATTATCTTGGTCGTTTTCAGAACATGTATGTATATGATGAATTTTTAAAATAATTTTTGAATAATTTTAAAATAATCCGTTAGAAAATAGTAGTGTTGGGAAGGAGGTATCGATTTTTCAGATCCCAAGTGAAGAGCTTCACAAGGTCATTATGTAAGGTTCCTTACTCGAGCCAATTGGTATCCAAGGTCTTTTGTTGCCTGAAACTCGACCTTCACGTATACCCTGTGTATAAATTTCGTCAATCAAAGTTTCAGTCCATACAAAAGAGAGCTACAAATTTTGTATTATTAATTTTTTGATAGGACGCCTATTTTTTTATCGTAAAAAATAGTATTCAAAATAAAAAAATTAAATTTTGGAAAACCGCACAAGAGACGAAAAAAAATAATAAGCCAAAAGCTGCTCCACTAATGAAGATCTACAAACTTGTTATGAACTTTTTTTGTAGAAATACAGAATAAATGTAATATACATTTGATATAGTAGTGTTAAACATAATGCAGAAAAGTTCGCATTTTGGACAAAATCGAGTGCAACAAACGAGAAACGTGACGAGAATGTGTTTCCAAAGCTAAAGGAGCTTCAACAATAGAGAATTCACGATCGTCAAATTACAGCAGACCGAGCGCGTAGCGCGAGGTAAACACATTAGCGAGTGCCAAGCGCGAGAACCGACAGACCACTTGTACTGATTATTTTGTGTACAGTCCTTGCAGATCGCTTTTAAGGTCTTGATACCTCTCCTCCTTTTTTTTCATTGGCCGTGATCTTGTATTCGGATGGAGTCGAGAATTTGATCACGAATATAGTTCGTTGCTCGAAGTCTTGGCGAACAATGTCAGGCCTCGAGTGTGCAACGAAGACGGCCCACAGTGGGCTGAATCTGAAATTTACTATTCAAAATCACCTACAGGCTACAATTCTCTACCAATTTTTAATTTTTTTGTCTAGAAGTGATAAGCGATAGTTGCATAAGACCGTCAAGGGATTCGATTTTTATTATTTTAATATTTCTTATATGAATAAACAAGGAACGAAAATAAAACATTTTTTAATTATTATTTTTTACCTTCAAACCAATAATTTAGTTAATCCCATTTTTGACGAAAATGAATGACGAAGTATCCAAAGAATATAAATAATTTACAGGATATCGAATCCAATTGTTATAAACAAATTATATTAACAAAATGTCAACATATTGGAAATTTTGCTTGAAAAGTGTATTTGTAAGTTGAAATCGCTTGATTTTATCAACAATATCACATTTGATCATGAAAATTCGTTGTATATAAGCAAATTTTATAAACAAATGCATAGTTTGGACATTTATAGACAGAAAGTAATAGTTTTTCCTTCTTATCGTCTTCAAATTACATAAGTGGTGATATTTAGTCACAAAGAATTGTCAATTGATATTATTTTTTCATGTTATAAACAAATCTTATAAACAAATGCATAGTTTGACCATTTATAGATAGAAACTAATCGTTTTTCTTTATAATCGTCTTCAAATTACATAAGTGGTGATATTTAGTGACGAAGAATTGTCAATCGTTATTATTTGTTTATGTTATAAGCAAATGCATAGTTTGAGCGTTTATAGATAGAAAGTGATCGTTTTTCTTTCTAATCGTCTTCAAATGACAAAAGTGGTGATGTTTAGTGAAGAAGAATTGTCATTTGATATTATTTGTTTATTTTATGAACAAATACATAGTTTGGCCATTTGTAAACAGAATGTAATCTTCTTCTATTATTTCCTTCAAATAATATCACTGGAAATGTTTTGTGATGTCCTCAAAGAATTAGATTCCAAGTTGTACTTGTCAATCATTAAAATAATTTGAGGATCAATTTCAAATTCATTCTTGCTCCACTTGAGACTCCATTAATAGATCAGATGAGATGACACAAGGAGCTTATGTAATAAATCTTCATTTGTCGAAATTCGAGAGCAATTTCTTGTGTTGAATTCTCTGAACCGCTTGAAATTTTCATCACGGGCTTCTGCAGCTTCTTCTGAATACGGTATATTCTGAATATTTGAATTACTTACAAAAAAAAGCAGTTTTAAAACAAAATTTACTTCAGTTAACCTCACCGACATTTACGTAAAACATCACTCTACCTTGAACTTATATTTTTTTTATAGAATTTGTTTCTACCATAAACAAATAATACCGATTGACAATTCTTCGTCACTAAACATCACCACTTATGTAATTTGAAGACGATTAGAAAGAAAAAATATTACTTTCTTTCTATAAATGTTCAAACTATGCATTTGTTTAAAAAATTTGTTTATAAAATAAATAAATAATATCGAATGACCAATCTCAATCACTAAATATTACCACTTATATAGTTTAAAGGTACTAAGAAAAAAAATACACTTTGCAAGCAAAATTTCCAATATGTTGACATTTTGTTAATATAATGTGTTTATAACAATTAGATTCGATATCCTGTAAATTATTTATATTTTTTGGATACTTCTTCATTTATTTTCGTCGAGAATAGGATAATTTAAGTTCTTTATTTTGAGATAAAAAATAATAATTAAAAAATGTCTCATTTTCGCTCGTTTTTTATTTATATACAAAATAGAAAATGACAAAAATTAAAAAAATCGAATCCATAGAGGCCCTTGTGCAACTATCGCTGATCACTTCTAAGCAAAGAAATTGACAATTGGTTGAGAATTTTAGGCTGTAGGTGATTTTTAATAGTAAATTCCCGTTTCAGCCCACTGTGCGTCGGGTCGGGACGGATCGGGTCTCCACTTTCGTTTACGCAGGTCGCAGAAACAAATCTTAGCTACACCTCCTGGTAGTGACACATGTAAAAATGTTCAGGGCTCTAATCTTTGACCGGCCGTTACAGGCCATTACATTTTTGTATCTACAGCACTGACTTCTATCGTGTGGCGTCTGCAGCGACTCTGAGCGCATGCGCATACCTACCATGGCTAGTGGTCCGAGCTTCGAATCAAAAGTCGTGGAAACGTTTGTTTGTCAAAGCGGTCAAAGCAGAGGTTAAAGTATCGTGCCAAAGTGGAGAAAAGTCATGGCTATAAACCTTTACCACTCGAACTGTAATAACCAGCAAGATTTTTTACTCGTACATGGACTCCGCCTTGAACCACTGAATTGCTTCGAAAGCCAATAAGGAAAATGCCTTGCATAATAGTATATTGTACGACAAGCGTGCGAAGTAGGTGATTCGAGACATGTGTGAAGTTAGCCGCCCGAGCAAAGCGAGGGTGACAATCACGTGAGTCGAGAATCACTTATGGGCACGTGTCCAACGTACTGTTTTTCGAAAATGAGCGTGAGAAGTTCGATTCTAAAAATTAGTCGTATTGGGGTTCGGGGGCGAACCTCTGTCGGGTTCCAGGGACGGAGGGGACGGTGGGGGCTTTCGGGTGCGAAGCCCCCCATCAAAGAAAAAGGACAACACATACGAGTATATATGATCTAATATTATCATCACAATCACTGCCACTAGTTTCATTTCTCGAAATAATTTCAATTTTAGTATTCAATATTTACTCGTTGTGAGTACGTGGTAATATTTAATAAGCTGAAAATGTTTTACAAGTTTATATCTAAATTCTAACAAAAAATGTGAAAATTAAAAAGTAAAGCCATCAATCGTGATCCATGCGAGCGTGCATGAATTCCATCAGCTGTGGCTGAATAAGAATGCTGTTGTTTAATTGGCTATCAGCAATGTGCGAAGAACTGGCTGATTTACTTCGCGCACTATTGAGGAGTGCGCGAAGAAGTTTTCCCACAGTGTGCGAATTGGGGATGACGCGTCTGCTACGCAGGCACGAGTACAGCACATATAGTCGTAATGGACGAGACCCTCTTCTTAAAATGTCCAGGATACACGAAAAAGTGGGCAAAGAAGCGTTTCTGTACAAAGCAGCGGAGGAGGCTGCTGAAACACTTGGCCTTGACTTCAGTATCAGGGGTGAGCAAAATGCATCAAATATTATCCATCTCGAGTACTCACTCCTGAAGGTCTTAATCAAGAAAACACAAGAAAAAAACTTCCGTGAACAACTCCTCGACAAGAGGATGCACGTTATTTTCCACAGATATGTGAAGATACAGTCGATGTCGTATGAGCTAACGTATCATTTCCTTAAACCACCCGGATCGTAATCGAGCAAGAAGGGTTTCATTTTGGCGTGTCAAGACGGTGTTATTTCAACTTTAACATACCATCGCCACATTTCAAGTTAAGACATTCCCGATAGTACACAAACTATCTAGTTGTCCAACTCATGCGGGAATGACGTACATCCAAAGGCACAATTCGGCACTAAGAGTGCTTTATCAACATCTCTGCGACTCTTACGGCATTAGCCCTGACACCATTCCACCATACACTCCTAGGGAAATAGAGTCAATTGTCAAAAATGAGAAGTGCCGCATATGCTGGAACTTTATATTCTGCACAATCGTTTCTGTCGCACACTCGAGGCCTGACATAGTTTTCCATGACTTCGAGAAACGAACCATGTTCGTTATCGAATTTGCAGCAACAGTCGACAAGGACGTCACAGCCAAAGAGAATGAAAAGAAAGAGAGGTAAAAAGACCTTATAAGGGAGTTGCGACGGTTATACCCGGAATATTCTGTTTAGCACAAGGCGGACGTCTTTGGGTCGCTCCGTATCCTCAGGATGCACGAGACTTATGCTGCATCGTCGAATTAACTACATCGCAGAATGTAACTATCTATCTCACGATCGTGAGACGTGGTTACAGCTGAAACGTTACTGCGATTTCGGCGGGAGCGGGTGCAATTTTGTGGAATGGCACCCGCTTCCCGGTAAGATCCCGCGGTTGTCCTCATGGGCAACTTTTAAATTATATATGTATATATGCAATAAGGCCAAATGCCTAGTAGTTATATACATGAGCACGACAGAGATGCTCTTATGTATGTATATCGTCCACCTAGTTGCACAACTTTCAAGCCATTACGACTTATTCTATTACGCGTGTCACGTGAGAGAAACAGAAAAATTCTTAATACTAATGATACTAACTAAGAAATTAGGAAAACACCCGCTTTCCATCTCACGATCGTGAGACATGGGTATAAGTATGATTTACCGCGTTCCTACTGGGAGTCGATGTCATTGTTAGATGGCAGTTGCACCCAGTGGGACCCTGCAGTGGTTTTTTAAAACCTCTTTTCAATTAATAACTATGTTCATCAATCACTGCCGAAGAGATGAGAAAAGCACTTAGAGGCACGAAGAACTTTTCCACTGCTAGACCAGATTGTATCAAGAACTTCTGGTGGAAGAAGTTTACTTCTAATTGACAGGTGTGTCTGTAAAGACGCTGGAGCCCATCAGCGCGTCCTGTCAATGGCCTGAATTGACTACCGGAAAGCTTTCGATTCAACCTCTCATAGACTTATCATCTGTCTGTTGGAAATATTCAGCAGAAACCCTTGGTACAGGGACCCTCTATCCGCAACCCGAGGACGCGTTCGGTGGCTTTGTCATAGGCCCATCAGTTCTATTCCAAAGGAATAGAAACCGATATATATATATATATAATAGGCGACGTTTCGTCGGCTGGGTTTGCCGACCTCATCAGGCTATATATATATATATATTTATTTATTACGTTTTACTTACTATTTTTCTGCAATTTTCTTTTTCATTTAAGTTTTTCATTTTGTAATGACCTACAATTCTTGGAATACATACATAAGAAACATCTAACTTTTTTGTCTTCTAGCCTTAGTTTCAGAAAAATAATAAATCAGTGCTCCAATCTATTACAATTACAATTTTCTAATTTCAAGCAGGTGTGCCAGTCCTTAACTTTGTTAGTTTGTTATATAAAAAAATCATAATGATTTCAAATATTATTATTATATAACTATCTCTAATGAGCCGATCACACTGATTTTTGTAAACATACTTCTCGTTTTAAGGCGTTTTGTGGAATTCTGTTACGCAAATGTACTTTTTTGAGTTTACGTTTTGAAAGATTTTTTTTTTCAAATCATGTTGATCAGCTGTCAGCTTGAAATGTTCAACATTTAACTATTTTAAACTGGAATTGTTTAATATTAAACAACTTTGAATTGAAAGCATATATCGAAACATTGAAAAAGGTTTCGTTTCATTTTTAAATCTGTCAAAATTGTACCGTTTCAAAATAATTATATTTTATTGTTAAAAAAATAGTTAAGATCAATGTTTAGTTCAGTAATTATTTTTAACATGATATATCCACAATTTTATAGTTTAAAATTTACATTAAAACAATATTTCGAACTAACAGCCGGAGTAAATGAATTTTCCCATCAATTTTTTTCGTATGCCAATAGTTGTGCAATTTCCAGTTCAAAGCGCCTTGATAGTCAAACAATTTTTAATTTAAACATCCAAAATTGTACAGTTTTTAATTTAAATTCATGAACGCTGTAGCATAGACCATATAGCCTTTAAAGCTTAAAATTCACAGCTTTCAATGTAAAAATAACTATATTTAAAGCTTCAATGCGAAAAAACTAGAATAATGAATAATAAATTATAATAGTTGACTGGTTAATGGTACGGAAAATTCCGTTATACTAGTAACTATACAGTGTGACCTGGAAATGTCATAGTACGGCGGTTAATGGACGATATTGTGACCAACCTTGCATTTTATTCTAGAGCATTAAGACTTGGTACATTTTTAGTATATAACCCCGGCTTACTTTTAAGAAGTCCGTTTCGGTGACTTCTATGAGCCGGAATCGGTCCCCCACTTGACATTTAGTAGTTTGAGGCATATGTCGACCATGGCGATGGGCTATGGAAGCGGGTTGCCTACCTTTCCCGGCCACAAACAGAGAAAACCGGAATCACAGTGTTTCTATCAAAATTTCTTGCACAACTGATATATCTCCGGCATTTTTTGATGAAACTACCTCCTATTAAAATAAAACCTAATCAGTGATGAAAAAATATGCGTGCATATACATCTTGCCGTATTCTGGGTGCCGTATTGTCTTCCCTGCCTGACGGCCAACCCAAGGGACTGCATACTGGCGAAGAGAGCCAACGTTGACCCGCTGCTAGAGTTATGTTCGAGAGACCTGATGCTGGTAGCCACAGATCTTAAAGATATTGAGAAGCTAGTCATGGGATCGGCCTACTTTCCATATGACAGCGATACCAACCCACCAGTAGAGGTACGTACACGGGTGGCTTACTGTAAGATAAGGGGTCTACCTCTTCTGCTGGGATGCGATGCTAATTCCCACCATACTTTTTGCGGCAGCACGGACATCTACCCAAGAGCTAATGATCATTTGGAATACCCAATCACTACTGATTCAGATATTCTTAACGCGGGGAGTACCCCGACGTTTCGTAACTCGGTCAGGGAGGTAGTCATCGACATCACTCTGTGTACCGCTTGTTTTAGAGACAATGTCAACAAGTGGAAGGTCTCAGACGAACCCACTCTCTCAGATCACGCACAAACAGAGTTCGAGTTGGAATCCTTTGTACATGCGGGCCCTAAATGGGCCAGAAATTTAAGAGGAACAGGCTGGGACCTGTTTTTCAAGGAGCTAAGGTGTGCACTTTCGGAGATGCCCAGCTCAATTAGAAACGTGGACACCCTGGAGATGGAAGCCACGATTTCCACGGAGGCCATCAAATCTACTTATGAAATTAATTGTGCACCCACAAGATTCCGAATTGGTGGGGAGACACACTGGTGGAACGGGAAACTCGAAGAGCTTCGCAGGGAAACCAGAGAGAGGTTTAGAAGCGACAGTACTGGCAAAACGGATCAGAGAAAGCCGGACCAACTTTTGCACAGATATCGAGAAAGGAGCGGAGACAGCTAGATTGGACAAGCTGCTTTCTCGAAACCCGGATGCTATCCTTGGCACCCTAAAATTGCCCGACGGGGGATACTCAGCGTCAACCGAGGAGATCTTGGCTCACCTGATCAAGGCACAGTTTTCGGGCTTCAAAAGGAAAGAGGCCTTCAACTACACCTCCAAACAGGTGATCAGGACGACCATGATTGCACATGGTGTGTCTATTGCATTCGTGGAATGGACGTGCCACATGTTGGCCAACAGGAACCTAACAACGACGAAGGGTGATACCACTTTATGTCGAACCGTTGACTTAGGATGTCCACAGGTAGGCGTTTTTCGCCCCTGCTGCGGTTCTTGGTAGTGGATGAAGTGCTTCAGCTGCTCACGAGTCAGGGCTACCCCGTTATAGACTACGCGGACGAAATAGTGGTTATCGTATGCGACCAGCATCTGGATGCGCTCTTCAGAATAATGCAGCAAACACTGGGGATAGTGGATTCTTGGTGGAAGAAGACTGGATTGTCGGTCCATCCGAAGAAGACAGATGCGATTGTATTCACCAGACGGTGTAAATGGGGAACCACGAGTACACTGACATTGGTAAGACAACAATTCAAAATCAAAGAACGAGCTAAATATCTACGAGTCATCCCAGATAAGAAGCTGTCATGAAGCGAGCACTTGGAAAACAAGTGCAAAAAGCTGGTAGCAACTCTATTGCTCTGTAGGAGAGCCATAGGGAAAAGCTGGGGCTTAAAGCCGGAGACTCTTATGTGGATTTACACAGCGATCCTGCGCCCCAGGCTACCCTATGCGGCGGTGGTCTAGTGGAGCAGGAACGAATTTTCCACTGTGAAGTCGCGACTGGAAAGAATGAGGGGACTAATTCTAACCCAATGGGCATCAAATTGGACTACGTCTTCACGACATCTTTACGACATCCTATGCCCATGTCGTTAGAGTGTCGTGAAGATGTCGCAAATACGTCACCAAAATTTGTGCCCACCGTGAAGAGGCGTCACTTGTGCCTGAAAATCGACACCCATAATAGCATTGGGGACACTGACAGGGTTAGAGCCCCTCCATCTCATCATCAAGGCTGTGGCTGCGAAAGCGGCCTGGAGATTGAATGTCGTAAAAGGCGGAAGGATCTCGACGGCAGTGCGAATCCTAACCGACATCGCGAGTAGGCCGGCCCTGAGCATGATCGAAGACAAAGCATACACTCGCCATCTCTTCGACAGAAAGCATCGTGTTAGCCTATCTACGAAGGAGGATTGGGTTAACCGCGAAACACACTCGCCCACTATGAGGACGACTGGTTTACAGATGGCTCCAGAAATAAGGAGAAGGCAGGAGCAACAACTTTAGAGGTACATTATGACAGTCTTCATAAGACAGAGGTGAAGTAGGGTGAAGTTTCATCAAAAAATGCCGCAGGTATACCAGTTGTGCAATAAATTTTGATAGAAACTCTGCGATTCCGATATTTTCTGTGTGTGCCCCTGAAAGGTGGGCAACCCGCTTCCACAACGCATCGCCATGGTCGACATATGCCTTAAACTACTAAATGTCAAGTGAGGAACCGATCCCGGCCCATAGAAGTCACCGAAACGGACGATTTGTTAAGTTTTTTAGATCTACCCGATAGGTAGGCAACCCGCTATACCGCTGCTCTCCCGGGGTTGCAACCTTGTTTCCACTACTTGAAAGTAAGCTGGGGGTATATACTACAAATGTGCCAAGTCTGAATGCTATAGAATAAAATGCAAGGTAGGTTTGACTAACCGCCGCACTACTGTGAGTCTGGGTATCGGGTGTTGCCCATGACTGTATCTGGGGTTTTATGGTGCTCATTTGATGAACCCTTTGTTTTCTTATTTCGATTGATTAGCGAATGTTTTTGCCTCCTCATAGGGGAAGTGTCAGTGATCTTTTTGGATGTTTAATCATTCACTTGCAGTGATCCATTGTGAGAATGATTTAAGGGAGAAAATTATTTAAATGGTTGGATTTGAAGATAATAGAGTTCTATTGGCGAGTAGAAAAAGAAGTAGAAATTGTTCTTTGAAAATGTTTGGCAGTTCGAACAAAAAAATCGTGATGTAGATTGAACTATGGATAAATCAGTCTTAATCTCCTATTCTCCAACTCCCTTATTCCCTAACGCCGTTTAATCCCCGTCGGCTGTAGACGGTTATTTCCATTTGCGCAGTTCCGGAAACTCCCACCACGGTACCGGTATCTTCTCCTCCGCACAGTGGCTGACCAATTAAAAAAGAGGCTTGCAGAACGGGAAGCCTTGAATTGAGTATTGTTTTACAACGGCATGGGAATACGTCGCACGACGTTTTCGAGAAAATATTGTAAACTTAAAAGTCATAAATGTACAAATAATAATATTTCTCAAGCGTAGAATCTGTTTTCTTAGTCATGTTCCATTATTTTGTCGATTCACGACCTTTCAGTTTCACGAAATAAAATAAAATATCTTAAATGTCAGGTTAGTGGTACTCTAACCTCTCATTGAGTCCCATGACATATTTTTGCCCATCGAAATCGGTTTAGCCGTTCTGGAGAAAAACTAATTTTTTTATTTTTCTTCTAACCCACATAACTCCCATAAAAATTATTTCTCAAAAATAATCTTTTGTGAAATTTAGTCTTACATCAGTGCCAACTTACTGTACAAATCTCAACCAGATCCGAGCGGGGGTAGCACATACATGCTTATTCAAAAAACGATTAATAACGAATTTGTAGCTCCTTTTTGGGCGAACAACTTTTGTCTTTTTTTCGTAGGTTGTGTCGTTTCTCCAAAAATTTAATTTGTCTAATACATTTAATGTTGTTTTTTAGGAATAAAACAAAAATTACGTGTCCTATAGAAAAGTGATTATTAACAAATTTGTAGATCTTTTTTGTGTGCACAATTTTTTTTATTCATTTTTTTCGCATCTTGCATATTTTGACCGCAAAATTGAATCTGTGGTTTTTTATTATTTTTTGTGCTATCAAAATTTGAGTTTTCGATTTTTCGAAAAAATGCAAAAAGTGTTATGGTAATCTTGTAGGGCTTTCAAGAAGCAACGCTTTTCTTCTCTTGAATTTTTATCATATAGTGCGTTGTTTGGCTTAAAATGTTCATTTTCGTTTGTTTTTTTGGTTTTTGAAAATGCTGTAACTCTGATAATTTTCTTTTCATAGAAAAAAGTCATGATGATAAATTTTTATAGTTTCTGAGTACTATAAATAGCCGTAAATAGAATTTTTTAATCTTGAGAAAATGTTCTTAAAATTTTTGAAAATCTTTCAACTTTTTTAATTTTCATCCAAAATAGCTGGTTAACGAACTCGATCTTTCTTTTTGGTCGCTAAAACTGTGTGCCAAAGTACAATCCAATTCGACTAGTCTTTCAAAAGTCATCCGGTATACAGACGACGTCGACAACAATGACGACGGCAGACAGACACCGTCATAAAACTTTTTTTATTTTTTTTTTTATTCAGGTGGTCTCGAAACCTGGTGATTTAAAGAAATCCACGATAGTCAGTTTTCACATAAAAACAATACCTTCTCATTATGATGAAAATGTAAAAAGCAAAAACTTAGTCCCCAAATACTGCAGTGCTTCATGAAGAATTGAACAATCTTATTGAAAGAAGTTATCCAATTCGGATAAAGTGGTGCAAATATGCGGAAAATATTCTCGTTGAATATTATTTTGAAGTGAATCTTGAATACTTATAAACCAAAAGTACAGCAGAAAAAGGTGAAATTAATAATTTAAAAATGATTAAAAATCCTATGGTAACTAAAAAGCCCAAAAAAACCTATTTCATGGCTTGAATCAATTTAATACTGCCATTAAATAAGTTTTCATGACAATATAACGAATGCTAATGGCAGTTTGATGAATACATTTTTTAATAAGAATTGTTTATAACAATGCAAATGTTTTTCGATTGCACGGTACTGTGTACAAGTTTCGTTCTTCAGATGAAAAGAAGTTATTCCGCAGAAAAGTAAACTTGTCCATGCATATAAAATATAAATAAGTGAATTTTCTTATAAAACTTGTTTGTCTTCTTCACTATTATTATTGTTTGGTGCTTTATTGGTATTTAACATTAATTTGACATATTTTACTAATAAAGTCTGTATACTTAATGCATTCAAATTCAAAAAAATGCAGCGCATGCCAGTGATATTCATTAATTTGTTTCTAACAATTAAACAAATACAAGATTTTCATATACAATTTCTATTTCCATTCAGCTTTCAAGCATATTGAAAAAGATGCAGTTCTCAACTAAAGTACGATTCGTCATGATTATTAAAAAAAAAGAGCTCCGATCCCTTGAAATTCGTACAGTCGGCTGAGGTTTGTTCCAAAAACTCCTTGTTTTCCACTGAGAGGTGCTTTAAATTGGAAATTGCAGATTGTGACGAAGCAACGAAAATAAATATGTTTAATTTTTCAAATTCGCAGGGCGTCCAAAAATTTCAGTTTTGTACACGAATTTCTGCACGAAATTACAAAT
The DNA here is from genome assembly GCA_011634705.1 of Andricus grossulariae. Lineage (NCBI taxonomy): Eukaryota > Metazoa > Arthropoda > Insecta > Hymenoptera > Cynipidae > Andricus > Andricus grossulariae. The sequence goes on along the minus strand of JAABKJ010026545.1, from coordinate 1,834,402 downwards.
ACAAAAAAGTATGTCTTACTTTCGGCCATCAACAATAAAGCTCGAAATAACAAATGCTAGCGAAATTCTTGTTAAAACTGTGAGAAATCTATATTTTTTTCCTCTCGCTCTATTGCACAATTAATTGATTTCAACAAAAATTAACTTCGAATGTAAATTTAAAACTGTTTTGCATATTTCAGGTTTAAATTAATCATTTACCCAAACATTGGTCATAAAAGTTGAATTTTCGTATGAAATTGAGCTAGAAAATCCCACCTACAAGGAAAATGAAGAAAGTTAATATAAAAAAATGTCAACATGTTTAAGAACCTACGTGTATTCACCGCTTGTGTAATTATTTAAATATCCAAAATTGAATGGGTATTTCATCTATTTACTTACCATCATTATTCTAAGTCGACATGTTCTCTCCACAAGTCACAATTTCCCTACGGTCGAAAATGCTTAAGAGGGCTGGGGACATGAGCTTTTGTAAGGTCATCGCCAGCCACCGTTTCCTTTGAAAATATAGGGAAAAATACGACTTGTGTGGTATGCCAGGATTCAGAAAATAATGAGCTTCAAGGAACATTTTTCAATTTTTTGTAAACATTTATCATATTAAAAATATACTTGGTCAAAGTTACCATACTTTTGAAGACTAATTTCTCGGCTTGTAATGAATATTTCGCAAATTTTCAAAATGTTGAGTCTAGATTGATATTTTATCTACAAATGTATGTATCTAATTAAAAAATTCCTCTTAAATAAATATGAAAAAACATGGGCAGACGAAATGTCTACATCGAGTAAATTTAAGGCAAGTAACTGCCGATCCTGGCAGCCAAATATTGAGGAGACCTTTAGGTCCGCCCACGCTATTGTACTCACTAAAATGCATACCCCTTACCTTACCCCGTCAAGTTCTAGGGCCTACTGTAATTCACATCTGGCACCACTCTCAAGAAAACCTTCTCAAATTCATTTCTGTTCTAATGTAAGTTCCGACAAAGTTCCGCATAGGGCCAGATAAAATGCTATTTTCCATATATCATCCAGATTAAAATCCGGATAGAGTCGCTAGTTTTTCGTTTAAGATTTTACGAATCGAAAGAGATCCAGATAGAGACGGAATAAAATCCGACTTAGGCTATTCGCACCTTCATCCGGCTTTGTATCTAACTCTATCGGATCCTATCCGTCATTTTAAGCAGGGTTATCAGGACCTGATTACTATAGGAAGTCCTGAGGACCTCTTGTGTCCACTAATCGTACTAACTTCGCAATAGTCCACGAGCCAGTAATTTTAATAGTAAAATTTTCTAGTTTCAATAGTAAGGACTACTAATTTGAATAGTAGAACTTACTAATTGTAATAGTGAGGACTACTACTTTAAGTAGTGAGATCCACTAGCTTATTTGTAAGACTAACTAATTTAATAGTAAGAGTTACTAATTAAAGTAGTTGGCCCTACTAATTTATTAGTTGTCCCAACCAACTATTTTTTTCAGGGTGTGAGATAGCGGTTTCGGGCATGGTCCTAAATGGCCTTCACTTATATCGAACAAGATTCGCTCTTTTCGAACTTACAAGCTTATTGTCACTGATACATATATGAACGGATGCTCAAATCTAATCTATTTGAAAGACTATTTTTCAAAAACAACAAAAAAGCGAATCAGCATTTTAAAATTAATTCTCAGGAAATGAGCTTAGAATAAAAAAGCTATGAAACAAAACTAAAATTTGCAATTGGCGGTCTCTAAATTTTATTCCAGATAGATAATAACACTTCAAATCTGTAACAAAATGAAAAAAATAACGGTGTGCTCAAAATGACCGACTATCCTCTATTTCAACAACGCTACCACCCCTATAACTAACGACCTCAACATATATGAAACAAAACATACACACTTGCGCATGACGTATTTTCCGAATCGTTTCGAATTTTACGGAACTCCGTTCTCCAGTTCGTATAATACAGTGCTTTACAAAAACATTTAGTAGCTCCAAATTAATGTCTACGAATCTTTTGAAGACTTTTAACAATTTATTTCACAATAATTATAGAACTATATCTAGGGATACAAAGATATTAAAGCTCTCGTGGCTTTTTGCGCTACATGCTGAAAAGGCCTCGTTCGATCGGTATTTGGTTTGGCCTTTAAACAACGAATTTGCTTGACCAGTCCCAGAAGAACTCACGGCTGGACTCACGGCTTGAAAAAAGATCATAACCGGGCCAGCCCTCGAAAAGCAACCCTCTTGTATCGGGGTCAACCCAGGATATTGGGGAAATGACAATTCCGCACCAAGTGTCTATGTTCTGATTCCCCACTACGTGGCTTTCCCTTACAAATACAATATTCGGAATTCACGAATTTTCAATATTTCAACGATATATTACTTGCCTCAAAAAGTTGAAAATTGAAGAAAAAGTTGCTCAAAAAAATTTCTGGTTAATTCAACTAGAATAGTATGTTAAATGTGCCCTTACTATAAATTCTAGTTAAAAGTATAAGAAGTTTCTGGTTGCAATTTTTTTGGTTAATGTTACCAGAAATTCGGGTAAATTCAACCAGAGTTTCTGAGAAGATTAAAGAGAAATCTTTACTAGCAAGTTTTCTAGTAGCTTAGGAATACAACGCTCTGGTCAACATAATCAAATATTCTGGTAAACTTAGTCAGATGTTCTGGTAAGCTCAACCAGACATTCTGGTACCCATCAATTTTCGACTATCGAATATCAATACTTTTCTACCTTCATGGACTTTTCCTAACCCCCTCTGAAATTACATGGACTGCGTCCCAAAGAAAATAATCTATAAAAAGTCTTTCTTAGGACTATTTTCTTCGGTATTTTATATAATATGCACTTAGATCACTTGGTCAATACCAAAATTCTCAAACATTCACTTTGTTTATTCATTTTCCAAAATTCTAAAACTTCCGAGAATATTTTTCAAAGACTCCTAAAAAATATGTGCTTGGTTTAGAAGTATCCCTGAACCACTGGTGTTTAGACAGATACGCGCAGCTTTTTCTTGAAACACAACTAAATTCACGGTTCACTATAATTATTTATATGCATATTACTGAAAATACATTAAATCAATCGCGATTGTTCGAGAATTGGACATTTACGTTAAAGCGTCACATGACACATCCAACAATATGGCCTGAGACAAAATACAGGTTTATGGAAACCGAGACAATAGTGATGCATTCAAACGATACAAGACAAGAAAAAGTCAATATCAATTATTTTCATTGAACTTCAAGCCAAGATATTACTTTAACGTCAAGTATTTCAGGTGTAAAATACGATAAAATCGTAAACGTCATTTCCTAAAGTTTCGAGATATTTGAAAATCTACAAATATTTATTTGAAATTATATATTTTCTGTCCATTTAATTAAATTAATTACTGTATAATCAGCATTTTTAATACCGGTTCAAAGAAAGACAACAAACCCACCTATTGAAACTGTGGAAGCCCTGTAAAAAGGAGAGCATTAAAAGGCATTGCAGCGTTTTAGTGCGCTCTTATTCCGTTTTTTAAATCGTCAAGTAAATGCTTTTAAATCCATAAGAAGGGAATTAAATGGATTGAAAGAAAGCAAATAATTAATAGCATAAAAAGGCATTGAAATTATGAGAGTTCATGGAATGGCACTGAATGGCATCGAAATTAATCGGTGCAACTAAGCATACTGAATGCGGCATTTGGGATTCGTGTAAATTATTTTGAATACCGAACGCTGCAATTTGAAAAATACTAAAAATGAACAAAAATATGCATTTTAATAGTATATTGCACAACTAGAGTTGAAAGGCTATGATTGCAACGAGTGTGAAGTTTGCTGCCCGAGCGAAGCGAGTGCAGCACTCACACTTGTTGCAATCATATAGCCTTTCGGCCCGAGTTGTGCACGCTATCTTTCATCATAACTTTATCGGATATCGATTTTCCTTTGCTCGCGATCCGAATTCATTTTGTTGAGAATAAGCGACTATAATATTTTGACAGTAGACAAGAGGTTAGAGTAGTCACATGAAGTTGGCTGCAGCGTTCGTGAGATTATGCCGGAGATGGAAAGAGAGAGGGAACGATCGCGTCACAATAGAGAGATTCTGCTTTCGACCAATCACGAGCGGTTTTATTTCTTTTCATCCCGCTACTTCATCACTTTTCCTCCCTAGGGAGGAAAAGAAAACTCGGCTGCATTCGTCCACTTTCGCTTCGCTCTACAGGCATTGAAAATCGATCTTTCGATGAAGGTATGATTAAAAAATTTGTATTGATAAAACACGTAAGAAAAAGATTTAATGAGGAACATGTTTTTTTAATTTGCTTACAGATGGGACAATGGTAGGGTACCTATTAGAATTTTAAATTTTGCAAACACTTATTTTAAATTCTGTTTCTTTTGACGAAAAAATTTAGGTTTCGATATCAATTTTTTTTAGCTTACAATTTTTAAAAAGTAAAAATCTGGTGCTGAAAAATGATTTTTTATGACACATGCATGATTTCAGCCCTTTTCGGCGCCTATGAAGCGGGGCTAAAGCTCTACTTTTTACTCCCTAGGGACTGAAAAGTGACGATAGAGGTGAATAATGAAAATTATATATCCATGATTTCGCATTTTACGGTTATCAGCCCAGTCACCATAATACCTGTGAAGAAATTTTGGTTTCAGTAATTTACCATATCTACCTGTAAAATTACCATGAATGACCGACATTTTTCATAAATTTCCGGAAATTTTTAGACATGAATTTTGGGTAAGTTATAGTAAGTTACCATATTTACCTGTAAGATAAAGGAACGAAAATTTTCATAAATTTCTGGAAATTTATGGAAATTTTTCAAAATTGACTTCGGATAATTTACGGTAAATTACTATATTTACAATTAAAATTACCATAAATGATCAAACATTTTTATTATTTTCCGGAAATTTTTTAAAAGGAATTTATGGTAAATTACCATATTTACCTGTGAAATTACCAGAAATGACAGAAAATTTCCATACATTTCCGGAAATTCATAGACTTCTTTTAGTTTAATTTTGGGTAATTGATGGTAAGTTATTATAAATCACCTCCAAAATTACCGTAAATTATCAAAAATTTCCGGAACTTTTTAATTGAATTTTTGGTAATTTGAAATAAGTTAACATCAATTTCATGCTTCTTTATTCAAATTCTAATATGGACTGAAATCATGACTGTATTTCGAGAAATGTCTGAAATCATCTGTTTGTTATAAAAAATATCGTATGCGCCAAGGGGGAGAGACACTTTTTTGACTTGTGTATGTTTTCAGTACTCGTACTACGACTTGTTCTGAAAACATATACTCGTCGAAAAAGCCCCTTTTCTCCCCCTAGGTGCATAATATACTATTAGCTCTAGAAAGTATTTGTGATCTATCGAAAAGTGATAACTAAATTTTAGAAAATAGAACAAATTGATTTTATTCTTTAGCGGATTTGAAACACCGAAAGTAATAATTTCATAAAATTACTCGTCTGAAATGGTTTTTAACATTTGCTTTCTAAAATGGTACCTACAGGATTTCCTACGCAACATGAAGAGGATGTCCTCCATACTGAATAAATGTAAATAATACCCGGGTGATAGGACAAAACCTTGAATTTTTAAATCCACAAAAAATACACATTTTTGTAATTACAATTTTTACCAAAACAAAAATTAAGAGTCAGTATATCCAAAATCCAAATTTCTAACACAAAGCCGCATAAGCTTTGAACTGGACTTTAGGTCAACATAAAGAAAAAACTATTTCATTATATGAATATAAATTGAAATAAGACAGATGAAGCATTTCCGAAGAGTAAATCTTATGAAAAGATTGATTTCATTTCTTACCCGCTAGTACGGGTATTTTGAAAGTATTATTCTAAGTTTGGTTCTGTGTGCTAAAATATGACAAATGTTTTATTTCATATAGTTGTGCATAAAAAATCTCCAGTAAATCATTCACGAAGAGAAATATTAGTTGATGAAAGAAGTCAACAGTTAGAATAACTAGAAAAATGGTAATTATAGGAAATTATGCTTGTGTCTATTTTTCCTATTTTCCGGAGACTTCTGCAATAACATTGTGGTTAGTCAAATGTAATCAGTTGCCCAGCAATAATGTTGATTAATGTACAAAGTTTTTTTTATTCTTAGTAAACAATTTACTAGTAGTTTTTCAGTGGCAATAAATTAATAAATACTGCAGTTTACAAATGAAATGTATATAGCATATGAACACCTTAAATATGTTCTATCTGTAATATCACACGCTAATTGCGTAAATTTTCATTATAATAACTCACAGCCTTTGTATGGCTTCTCAAAAGTACTTATCAATAACAGCACACGTCGATCGCTTTGTGTTCTTTTAGAGCATGAATTACTCAATTTTTAAAACAAATTTTTAAAGAATAGGAGACACTGTATGATTGTCTTATCAATAATATCGCACGCCGGGAGCGCAAACTTCTGATAAAATAAATGATAAAGATCATCTAACATTGCTTGGAGCATTTCACTACAATGTTAAGAATATAAATGTAAGAAACAAATATTTCAAAATCCCTGTAATATATATACGACACGAAACATCAACTTAACATCATATGCCGCGCCTACAGTCATACGTTTAATCTTCTATATCAGAGAACTCGCCGCTTGCAAGCTCTTGAAGTGATCCATTCAAGTTCGAATATGTGTTTTCGTTACTCAAAAGAGGATCTTTAGAATGTTCAGCATTTGAAGTCTCTTTAACCTCAGAATCTTCAAAATTATCAGCAGAAAATTCGCCGCTTTCAAGCTCTTGAAGCGACCCATTTAGGTTCGACAAGGTCTATTCGTTAGTCAATAGTGGATGCTCAGAATGTTCAGCATTTGAACCCTCGAGATCGATTCCCTCAAGATCTACAATTTCTTCACTTTCTTTTTCACCGGTGTCGCCTCCCTGAACTTCTTCATAATTATCTTCACCAGCTGCACTTGTTCTGTCCAAATCACCCAGCATTGCCTGGTTTTTATCACGTTTATATGCCATGCATTTCGTTTGCTTCACTTTGGCAATGTTCTTGTACGACCTCTTGTACGACCCGTCTACTTCGATTCCCGCTTTTTGACGGTCAAAGCCTTTTTCATGAATCAACCAGAACGTGTAGATATCTGAAAGTATGAATGATAAATATATTAGTAATGATTGATACAGGGTGGCTGTTTTAACCACAGAAAAAATTCCCGGTCATTTCCCGGTTCGCAAACATTTTTCACGGTCAATGAAAGAAAAAAATTCGAACTCTAAACCTAAACATTCTTTCATTTGAAGTAATAAAAACGAAGCTGAAAATCATTGTAAGTAATTTTGAGCTAAAAATATTAAAAATTTAACGATTAGATTTTTGTTATATACTGAACATTTCTTAAATCAGAAGTTAAATTATTTTTATTTTAAATAGTTCAAAAATCCATAAAAGGCTTCAAAATTTTATTTCAAAATCTTGAAACATCTACATTTTGTTTAAAAATTTTCAAATTTTCAATTATTTTTGAAATTTTGTCAGAACTTTTAAACATTTTTTAAAATGATTGTAATTCTTCCTAAAATTTTTTTAAAATCCTGCAAAAATTAACAAAATTTCTTTTAAATCTTCCTGGTTCGTTTTTGACAATTTTGGAAATCTTTAAAAATATTCTCTTAAAATTAATTTAAAAAAATGAAAAGTCATTTTTAATTTTTCTAGGAACCTTAAGAAAATGTTTTTTTTATTCTTTTGAAGAATTTCACAATCCTCAAAAATCATATAATTTTTTTTTTCGAGATCTGAACAAATCTATATTTTGCTTTGAATGAGGCCGTGGGACGTTTGCACAAAAATTTCGGTATGAATAGCCAAATTTTGTCGGTGTACGTAAACGCTTTGTTTAAATTATTTAAAATCATTTCAAATTTTAAATTAATTTTAAATCTCTTCAGAGCTTCTAAATATCTCTTCAACTTACTCAGACTTTTTCTAGGAATAATAGTATATAATAGGTGTTCAATATTTATTGTACAACAAAATTCAACAATTTCACTAGTAAATTACATTTTTTCAACACAACAATTGAAATTGTAACGTCGAAAGTTCATTCTTTTTGGTTTAGTTTTGGATATTTGATTTATAATTACTGATTTCAAATGAATAGCAAAATATTTCTAAGTATTAAGCAATTGTTATTTTTCTTAATGAAACAATTTCAAATTTTGAAGCTTTAATTTTTAGACTGAAACGATATTTAAGATTTAACAAAAGTCTTTAACTGTGAATATATTATTTTGAAGTTATTTTAAAATTTTAAACAGTTTATAAAGTTTCAATCGGACCTTTAGATTGGTTTAACTACTAAGACTTTCCAAATGAAAACAGTTTAATCTTTAACGTTAAAATTTGGAAATTACTACATTTTGAACTGGTTTAGAATCGTCTTGTGAAATCAATTATTATTCACTTGTTAATACTTAATGCACAGTTCAATTGTAAAAATCATTACAATTTATATTCACAGTTGATCAACTAAAAAGTTTTTTATCCAAAATTTTCGATTTCAAACGCATCTAATTTTTAGTATTTCAAGTCTTTTAAACTACATTTTAAAATTCTTCAAATGAAAAATGTACACTTAAAAATTGAATTCTAAAACGGGAATTAACTAATTATTTTTAAAAAATATGCCCGCTGCGCCGGCACACTCTCATTGCGCGCTACGCGCGTGACTCACTTCGCTCGCAAGTTTGAGCGCACCTAGGGCGCGCGACTGTTGGTTCTCGCGCTTCGCGCTCGAGAATATATTTATCTCACGCTTCGCGCTCGATAATGTATTTATCTCCAAACAAGGTAGGACAACTTGGCGCATATGCACTTTTTGGAAAACACATTAATTAACTGTTTTAATAAACTTCAATTAAATTATCTCCATGCACAGAGCATTGGTAAGGTATTGGGCTGAACAATATATATTTTATTATAATATTTTACTTTATATTTGAATTTTAATCGTGCATTCTCCTTTATGTGCGCCGCATTCGCCGCCGCTCCCCTACGTACAGTGACTGCACAAAATTGATAGATTCATTGTTTTCGTATTTACAGAGAAATGTTTAGGGCAAAATCAGACTAATTTTTCACAACATATTTCATGCTATAATGTTATTTGATAAAAATAAATTTTTAGAGCAATTTTTTACACTTTTTCGTAATATAATATTAGTACTAAGAGTATCTATTAGCTTGTAGATATTTTCGAACCGAATTCAATAATAACACATAAATTGTTTTCATGATTATTTAGGTGTCCTTTATTTATTTTTAAATAACATAAGGAAAATGTCTACAAGCCTAAGTACGCTCAAATACTTAAATGAAAAAAAAGTAAATGATGTAAAAAAAGAGGCTCTGCAATTGTTTTCTATAAAATTACACAACATCACTAAATTTGACATAAAAAATTAGCCTAATATTGTCTTGAACCAAGATGGCCACAAAAATTAATTTTCAACATTCCCTGACTTTTCCCTGATTTTTCTCTGAACAGTTTTTCATTTTCCCTGATCAAAAATATTTACAGATCAAAATTCGAAACGACAATTGTTTTACGTTATTCAGGGTGGCCACAGGTCAGAGTAAACTTATGGAAATCATGGAAAAGTAAGGAAGTTTTAAAAATGAAGTTTTGCGCCCACGTCGCTGTCCACGCTATTTCACCTAACCCCGAGCTTTAAAATTTTCTAAAGAATTCTCTATTGCTCCTAATAGGACGTCAGAAGTTTCATTTTCTTCAAGAAAGTAACTATCTGAAAGTCATAAATCTCTGTTCTACATGAATAAATAAATTCTACAGAAACTGTGGCGATTTATACGCAACAATTGGAAAATTAGGATTTTCACCTGAACACGAACTTTGGAATTAAAAAAAAATGTATCGCACTTCCGCGCGAAATACTGTTTTTCTCTGTATAAGAAAGAAAGTATTTGAAATCCAAAGAAACTATTTTCAAATTGAAAAAAAATCCGAAGAGGCTGTAGCCCTTTACAGTCAATCATCAACAAATTCAAGTTTTTACCTAAAGCCGAACTTTAAATATTGGTCAGAAAAAAAGAACTGGTCAGGGAAAAGTAAAAAAATTTGGAAAATGGAGCTTTGCGGCCACACTGTTATTATCCTTGATGGTTATTTTTCATATAATATTATATTTTAAATATACACTCAAAAAACGTTATGGTTGTACCAACCAGAATATAATGTTCAATATGCCCTTACTGTAAATTCGGATTGAAAGTATTAGTAGTTTCTGGTTGAAAATTTTTTTACCAGAAATGCGGGTAAATTCAACCAGAATTTCTGGTAAAATTAACCAGAAATCTCTACTGGACAGTTATCTGGTAGCTTAGGAATACAACGTTCTGGTCATCATAACCAGATATTCTGGTAGTTTGGAAGTATCCCTGTGCCACTGGTGTGTAGACAGATAGGGCTGCTTTTTCTTGTAACAAAACTAAATTCACGGTTCACTATAAGTATTTATACTTATACAACTGAAAACACTTTAAACAAATCGCGATTGCCCAAGAAGTGGACATTTACGACAAAGCGTCACTTCACACATCCGGCAACACGATATGAGACAAAAGACAGATTTCTGAAAACCGACACAAGATCGCGACACTAGTGTTACCAGAAATATTAACCAGAATAATTATAACCAGAAAAAATCAACCATAATTAATTAACCAGAATTTTCTGGTCATATTTACCATAATTTTTTATTAAAATAAATTGAAATTTTTTAACCAAACGCGTCCAGTAACTTTAACTAGAACATTTTTTTTAGTATATATTATAAGTTGTAGGTTCCAGAAGCTACGATCATGGTTCCTAAAGCAACCAATCCCGATGCAACTGGAACGTGTACGTCATCCACTTCTGCTCCTTCTGTCCTAGAAGGTAAGGATGACCTTACGAGGCAGACAGGACAGTTAGAGATGAAGGTTTCACCTCTGGATACTTTTTTAGAGCTACGAATCTTTGTAGAATGTTATGAGGAACAGTGTTGACGGACCAAGTGATCCCAGAAGAACAGCCTTTTGCATCCGGTTCGCGATGGAATAAGCCTGACGCTGGCAAGCCGGAATCTTGTTGAGTTGACTAAGAAATGAAGCTTTCATACCTCCAAGACAGCCTATTATGAGAACTTCAAGATGGACTTTGTAGCCTTGGTATAGCCTGCTTAGCTCGAAAAGAAGTGTTTGATATTTCACCCGTTTTTCTTCCTCCTTTGCCGAGATATTACCATCGGCTGGTGCCGAGAATTCAATCACGTGAATGATCTTGGTCCTCAGACCTTGGAAGACAATATCAGGCTTCGTAGCACTGATACGTTGAGTGGTAGAGAATGAGAAATTCCAGTATATCTTACACTGATCATTCTCCACAACGGACTCGAGTTCCCCTGGGCGTATGACAAGACGGGCAATAGATCAACACCATAGAAATGCCTAAGATGGTAATATAACACTTTTAGAGCCGCATTGTGTCTCTCTGTGTACCCGTAACGTGAACGGTTCTTCGATGAAGACACTCCAAGCTTAGCAAGCCTCTACCCCCTTTATCTTGAAGGAGGTATATTCATGACGCTGAAACTAGCACCCAGTTATCAGCACCCAGTTAATTTTTTGTAAAATGTAGGTTGGTATCAATGAGCCAAAGAAATACGTGGCGCCTGCGCTTTGGCAATGTTGACATTCGTGTTCATCCTAACCTCCGTTTGACATTTTTCGAAAAATGTTCGAAATTTCCATATTTTTACAAAGATTTATTAAGGGATGAGAGTTGATTTTGGAAGGAGGTTACTTTCGACGTAATCGCAATTGACAATATAATATTTATAGTTAGGATTTGAAAGCTCTGAACTTTTCAGAAATTAAAACTAATGCTTTTTTTTACTAGTCAGGCTCAACATATATTTTTGGGACCAATCCACTGATACTAGACTTCAATGTTATTGACCAAATTACTTTCTGACCTTACCCTATTTTATCTCTCCTTTTATTTTATCCTATAAGACTTTTAATCATAAATCAGTTTGGTTATGTGCACAAGGTAGTTTTCGGCACCCCCGGAATTGAAAATATATTTCTATTTAGCATTCTAACGTATATGATTTTACGGTCTGGAGGTTTCAAAAGCGAATATTCTTCAAGTCTAATAGCATAGCACCAATTAAATTTAGTCAAGGACAAAACAAGGGCCGTTTTTCAATTTTCACTTCCTTGACAACATCATCGCCAGAGTCCAGGGTCGCGTCCCCTAAGATTTCGCGGTCGGAACGTTTCAGAAGTGAATATTCCTCAATTCCCGACTCAGTGTACCAGTTAAATTTAGTCACGGGAAAAACCAGGGCCATTTTTCAATTTTCACATCCTCGACAACGTCATCGGCAGAGTCCAGGGTCGCGTCCCCTAAAATTTCGCGGTCGGAAGGTTTCAGAAGTGAATATTCTTCAATTCCCAAATCAGTGCACCAGTTAAATTTAGTCAAGGGCAAAACCAGGGCCATTTTTCAATTTTCACTTCCTCGACAACGACATCGCCAGACTCTTGGGTCGCTTTCCCTAAGATTTTGTGGCCAGCAGCTTTCAGAAGTGAATAGTCTTCAATACCCAACTCAGTGCACCAGTTAAATTTAGTCAAGGGAAAAAACACGGCCATTTTGCGATTTTCACTTCCTCGCCAACGTCGTCGCCAGAGTCTAGGGTCGCTTCCCCTAAGATTTCGTGGTCAGCAGGTTTCAGAAGTGAATACTCTTCAATTCCCACCTTAGTGCACCAGTTAAATTTAGGCAAGGGAAAAACCAGGGCCATTTTTCGATTTTCACTTCCTCGACAACGTCGTCGCTAGAGTCTAGGGTCGTTTCACCTGAGATTTCGCGGTCTAAAGGTTCTAGAAGTGAATATCCTTCAAGTCTCAACTCAGTGCACCAGTTAAATTTAGTCAAGGCAAAAGCCAGGGCCATTTTTCAATTTTCACTTCCTGGAAGTCATCGGCAGAGTCCAGGGTCGCGTCCCCTAAGATTTCGCGGTCGAAATGTTTCAGAAGTCAATATTCTTCAAGTCCCAACTCAGTACACCAGTTATATTTAGTCAGGGGCAAAATCAGGGCCATTTTTCACTTTCTCGACAACGTGAACGCCAGAGTCTAGGGTCGCTTCCCCTAAAATTTCGTGGTGAGCAGGATTCAGAAGTGAATACTCTTATATTCCCAAGTCAGTGCACCAGTTAAATTTAGTCAAGGGGAAAACCAGGGCCATTTTTCGATTTTCACTTCCTTGACAACGTCAACGCCAGAGTCTGGGGTCGCTTCCCCTAAGATTTCGTGGTCAGCAGGTTTCAGAAGTGAATATTATTCAATTCCCAACTCAGTACACCAGTTATCTTTAGTCAAGGGCAAAATCAGGGCCATTTTTCACTTCCTCGACAACGTGAACGCCAGAGGCTAGGGTCGCTTCCCCTAAAATTTCGTGGTCAGCAGGTTTCAGAAGTGAATATTCTTCAAGTCCCAACTCAGTGCACCAGTTATATTTAGTCAAGGGCAAAACCAGGGCCATTTTTCATTTTTCATTTCCTCGACAACGTCAGAGTCTAGGGTCGCTTTCCTTAAGATTTCGTGGTCAGCAGGTTTCAGAAATGAATATTCTTCAAGGCCCAACTCAGCAACACCAGTTAAATTTAGTTAAGCCAAAAACCAGGGCCATTTTTCAATTTTCACTTCCTGGACAACGTCAACGCCAGACTCTAGGGTCGCTTCCCCTGAGATTTCGTGGTCAGCAGATTACAGAAGTAAATATTCTTCAAGGCCCGGCTCAGTGCACTAGTTAAATTTAGTCAAGGAAAACCAGGGCCATTTTTCAATTTTCACTTCCTCGACAACGTCATCGACAGAGTCCAGGGGCGCGTTCCCTAAGGTTTTGCGGCAGGAAGGTTTCAGAAGTGAATATTCTTCAATTCCCAACTCAGTGCACCAGTTCAATTTAGTCCAGGGCAAAACCAGGGCCATTTTTCAATTTTCACTTCGTCGACAACGTCGTCGCCAGAGTCCAGAGTCGCGTCCCCTGAGATTTCGTGGTCAGCACATTACAGAAGTAAATATTCTTCAATTCCCAACTCAGTGCACCAGTTAAATTTAGTGAAGGGGAAAACCAGGGCCATTTTTCAATTTTCACTTTCTCGACAACGTCGTCGCCAGAGTCTAGGGTCGTTTGCCATGAGATTTCGCGGTTGAAAGGTTTCAGAAGTGAATATTCTTCAAGTCCCAACTCAGTGCACTAGTTAAATTTATTCAAGGGAAAAACCGGGGCCATTATTCTATTTTCACTTCCTTGGCAACGTCATCGCCAGAGTCCAGGGTTGCGTCCCCTGAGATTTCGTGGTCAGCAGGTTTCATAAGTGAATACTCTTCAATTCCAAACTCAGTGCACCAGTTAAATTTAGTCAAGGGGAAAACCAGGGCCATTTTTCGATTTTCACTTCCTCGACAATGTCGTCGCCAGAGTCTAGGGTCGTTTGCAATGAGATTTCGCGGTCGAAAGGTTTCAGAAGTGAATATTCTTCAATTCCCAACTCAGTGCACCAGTTAAATTTAGTCAAGGAAAGCCGGGGCCATTTTTCAATTTTCACTTCCTCGAAAAAGTCATCGGCAGAGTCCAGGGTCGTGTATCCTAAGATTTCGCGGTAGGAACGTTTCAGAAGTGAATATTCTTCAATTCTCAACTCAGTGCACCAGTAAAATTTAGTCAACGGCAAAACCAGGGCCATTTTTCAATTTTCACTTCCTCGACAACGTTATCGCCAGAGTCCACGGTCGCTTCCCCTAACATTTTATGGCCAGCAGGTTTCAGAAGTGAATATTCTTCCATTAACAACTCAGTGCACCAGTTAAATTTAGTCATTGGAAAAACCAGGGCCATTTTTCGATTTTCAATTCCTCGACAACATCGTCGCCAAAGTGTAGGGTCCCTTCCACTAACTTTTATGGTCAGCAGGTTTCAGAAGTGAATATTGTTCAATTTCCAACTCAGTGTACCAGTTAAATTTAGTCGAGGGCAACACCAGGGCCATTTTTCAATTTTCACTTCCTCGACAACGTCATCGCCAGAGTCCAGGGTCGCGTCCCCTAAGATTTCGTGGTCAGCAGATTACAGAAGTAAATATTCTTCAATTCCCAACTCAGTGCACCAGTTAAATGTAGTGAAGGGGAAAACCAGGGCCATTTTTCAATTTTCACTTTCTCGGCAACGTCGTCGCCTGAGTCTAGGGTCGTTTTCCATGAGATTTCACGGTCAGCAGATTACAGAAGTAAATATTCTTCAATTCCCAACTCAGTGCACCAGTTAAATTTAGTAAAGGGGAAAACCAGGGCCATTTTTACATTTTCACTTCGTCGACAACGTCATCGCCAGAGTCCAGGGTCGGTGTCCCTGAGATTTCGTGGTCAGCAGATTACAGAAGTAAATATTCTTCAATTCCCAACTCAGTGCACCAGTTAAATTTAGTGAGGGGGAAAACCAGGGCCATTTTTTAATTTTCACTTCCTCGACACCGTCAACGACAGAGTCTAGGGTCGCTTCCCCTAAGATTTCGTGGTCAGCAGGTATCAGAAGTGAATACTCTTCAATTCCAAACTCAGTGCACCAGTTAAATTTAGTCAAGGCAAAAGCCAGGGCCATTTTTCAATTTTCACTTCGTCGACAACATCGTCGCCATAGTCCAGGGTCGTTTCCCCTGAGATTTCGTGTTCAGCAGGTTTCACAAGTAAATATTCTTCAATTCCCAACACAGTGCACCAGTTAAATTCAGTCCAGGGAAAAACCACGGCCATTTTTCGATTTTCAATTCCTCGACAACGGCGTCGCCAGAGTCCAGGGTTGCGTCCCCCAAGATGTCGCGGTAGGAAGGTTTCAGAGGTGATTATTGTTCAACTACCAACTCAGTACACCAGTCATATTTAGTCAAGGGAAAAACCAGTGCCATTTTCCGCTTTTCAGTTCTTCGAAAACGTCATCGCCAGAGTCCAGGGTCGTTTCCCCTGAGATTTCGTGTTCAGCAGGTTTCACAAGTAAATATTCTTCAAGTCCCAACTCAGTGCACCGGTTAAATTTAGTCAAGGGAAAAACCAGGGCCATTTTTCAATTTTCACTTCCTCGACAACGTCATTGCCAGAGTCCACGGTCGCTTCCCCTAAGATTTCGCGGTAGAAAGGTTTCAGAAGTAAATATTCTTTAATTCCTAACTCAGTGCACCAGTTAAA
The DNA here is from genome assembly GCA_011634705.1 of Andricus grossulariae. Taxonomy (NCBI): domain Eukaryota; kingdom Metazoa; phylum Arthropoda; class Insecta; order Hymenoptera; family Cynipidae; genus Andricus; species Andricus grossulariae. The sequence goes on along the minus strand of JAABKJ010026545.1, from coordinate 1,818,036 downwards.
TTTAGTCAAGGAAAACCAGGGCCATTTTTCAATGTTCACTTCCTCGACAAAGTCATCGGCACAGTCCAGGGTCGCGTCCCCTAAGATTTCGCGGTAGAAAGGTTTCAGAAGTAAATATTCTGTAATTCCTAACTCAGTGCACCCGTTAAATTTAGCCAAGGCAAAAACCAGGGCCATTTTTCAATTTTCACTTCCTCGACAAAGTCAACGCCAGAGTCTAGGGTCGCTTCCCCTAAGATTTCGTGGTTAGCAGGTTTCAGAAGTGAATATTCTTCAATTCTCAACTCAGTGCACCAGTTAGATTTAGTCGAGGGAAAATCCGGGGCCATTTTTCAATTTTCTCTTCCTCGACAAAGTCATCGGCAGAGTCCAGGGTCGTGTCTCCTAAGATTTCGCGGTAGGAACGTTTCAGAAGTGAATATTCTTCAATTCTCAACTCAGTGCACCAAAATTTAATTATTATATTGAAAATTCTTTTTTTTTGTGTTAATTTTTTGAACTAAATATGAAACAATTCCATTTTTGTTGGAAAGTGTATTTTTTTAGTCAAAAATTTATATAGTTTGTTTGAAATTAAATACTTTTGGTAGAAAATTAATTTTCTTGGTTAAAAATTCTTTTTTTTTTTATTAAAAATGCGTTTCTTCGTTTGTCGAAGATTAATTATTTTAGGTGAAAATTCATTCTTCAGTTGAAAATTGAACTAGTTTGTTGAATAAATTTTGTTTGCTTATAAATTGACTTTTCTGCACTGAAAATTGAAATATTTTGTTGAAAATTTGTGTTTTTTTTTTTGGTTGAACATTGATTTTTTTCTTACTAGAAATTTAATTATTTTTTTGAAAATTCTTTTTTTTTGTTAAAAGTTAATTTTTCAACTAAATATATAGCAATTCCATCTTTGGTAGGAAATGTATCTTTTTAGTTAAAAATTGAACTATTTAGTTAAAAAATGTATATAGTTTGTTTAAAATTAGACTCTTTTGGTAGAAAATTAATTTTTTCGGTTGAGAAATTCTTCTTTTTGGTTAAAAATGTGTTTTTTTTTCGTTTGTTGAAGATTCATCATTTTGGGTGAAAATTCATGTCTTTATTTTAAAATTGAACTTGTTTGCTGAAATTTGTTGTTTTTTATCAATTTAATTTTTTTCACTGAAAATTTAACTATTTTTTTGAAAAATTGTATTTTTTTGTTGTTTGAAAACTGTTTTTTTTTTACTGGAAATGTAATTATAGTGTCGAAAATTCTTCTTTTTTGTTAAAAATGTATTTTTTTGGTTTGTTGAAGATTCGTCATTTTAAGTGAAAATTCATGTCTACAGTTGAAAATTGAACTAGTTTTTTGAATTTTGTTGTTGTTGTAAAATGAAATCGTTCCATTTTATTAGAAGAAAATTTAGAGTTTTCAGTTGAAAATTGAAATATTTACTTGAAAATTTGTGTTTTAAAATTAGACTTTTTGGGTAGAAAATTAATTTTCTTGATTGAAAATGATCCTTTTTGGTTGGAAATTCATTTTTTTCTCTTGAAGATTCATTATCTTAGGTGGAAATTCATTTCCTTAGTTGAAAATTAAACTATTTTCTTAAAAATTCGTTTTTCTTTACATTTAAAAAATTAATTTTTGTTAACTGAAAATTAATTAATAAAATTAATTTGTTGACATTTTTTTTTTTTTGTAAATTGACTTTTTTGCACTGAAAATTGAACTATTTTGTTGTAAATTTCTGTTTTTTGATAGAAAATTAATTTTCTTGGTTGAAAATTTTTCTTTTTGATTAAAAATGAGTTTTTTTCGTTGGTTGAAGATTCATCACTTTAGCTGAAAATTCGTTTCCTTAGTTGAAAATTGAACTAGTTTGTTGAAATTTATTTTTCTTGGTTTGTTGTAAATAGACTTTTTTCACTGAAAATTGAACTATTTTGTTGAAAATTTGTGTTTTTTTTTTGTTTTTTTCTTGAAATTATTTTTTTTTTTTACTGGAAATATAATTATTTTGTTGAAAATTCTTTTTTTTTGCTTGAAAGTTAATTATTTTTAAACTAAATATGAAGAAATTCCATCTTTGGTAGGAAATGTATCTTTTTAGTTAACAATTGAACTATTTAGTTAAAAATTTATATAGTTTGATTAAAATTGGACTCTTTTGGTAGAAAATTAATTTTTGTTGTTGAAAATTCTTCTTTTTGGTGAAAAACGAATTTTTGTTGTCGTTGAACGTTCATTATTTTAGGTAAAAATTCATGTCTTTAGTTGAAAATTGAACTATTTTGTTGAACATTGTTTTTTGTATATTGACTTTTTTGCACTGAAAACCTAATTATTTTGTTGGTAATTTCTCGTTTTTTTTTTGGTTATAAATTTTTTTTTTTTTTCTACTGAAAATGTAAGTATTTTCTGGAAAATTCTTGTTTTTTGGTTTGTTTGTTGAAGATTCATCATTTTAGGTGAAAATTCATGTCTTTAGTTGAAAATTGAAACTAGTTTGTTGAACATTTTTTTTTTGGTTTGTTGTAAATTTACTTTTTTTATCGAAAATTTAACTATTTTGTTGGAAATTTGTGTTTTTTTTTCCTTGAAAATTGATTTTTTTTTTAATGGAAATATAATTATTTTGTTGACATTTTTTTTCAAGTTAATTTTTTTTCAACTAGATATGAAACAATTCCATTTTTCGTGAGAAATTTATCATTTTAGTTAAAAATTGAACTATTTAGTTAAAAATTAAACTACTTCGTTAAAAATTTATATAGTTTGTTTGAAATTAGACTCTTTTGGTAGAAAATTAATTTTCTGTAAATTTACTTTTTTCATTGAATATTGAACTATTTTGTTGAAAATTCTTTTTTTTTTGGTTGAAAGTTAATTTTCTTAAATTGAATACGAAACAATTCCATCTTTGGTAGGAAATGTACGTTTTTAGTCAAAAATTGAAATTTTAGTTAAAAATTCATATAATTTGTTTAAAATTAGACTCTTGGTAGAAAATTAATGTTTTTGTTTAAAAATTCTTCTTTTTGGTTAAAAATGAATTTTGTTATTATTGAAGATTCATTATTTTATAGGTGAAAATTCATGTCTTTAGTTGAAAATTGAACTACTTAGTTGAACATTGTTTTGTCTTTTTATAAATTGACTTTTCTGCACTGAAAATTTAACTATTTTGCTTGCAAATAAAAAAATAATTAATAAACAGTAATTTTTATAAATAAAACATAATATATAATTCTAGAAATGCATTGTTGGCAAAAGTATTTGGTAAAATGAAAAAATGAAAGATGTAGTAGTTAGGTAGGTAGGTGAAAAAGTAAAAAGTAAAAAGTAAAAAATATACATTATGCATAGATAAAAAGTATTGTAAGAGGAGAAGATCCTTGAGGAGAAAAATATGAACTTTAATCATTATTGTAAAAAAGATGGCAGCATTGTCTTTCTTAGGCAATTAACATGTTTACAACGTTAGTTGCGTCGTGCGCATAATTACTGGCACTGACAGTAAGTGACGCATTAAAGATCAGGAATATTTAAACTATTTCAAGACAAGAATTTCTTTCAACTGAGTTTCTTTTGCAAATTTCCATAACTTTTTTATTGTTGACAACGAAATACTTTTATGCTCTTATGCTTTTTTACTGATGCGTTATTATTCTATTGGTACATCTTATCCAGAACACTTCCCAACAAATATTACCGCTTCTTTATTCTCTTTATAAATTTATAAATTTATGAATTATATTTCTTTTGTTTTATTTGCGAATCCTTTTTCTTCTATTGTTAACTAAATATAAATAAGGCATCATTTATGAACTAAAAGAGATTAAACTATACTTTGTATTTTTCATTCACTCTTCGAAACATATATCAGATCCGAATAGGAACATTAGAATAGGTTTAAAATTACCGTTTTTGTTGGAAATTCATATTTTCGGGTTAAAAATTCTACTTTTGTATAGATTTTTTTTTGCTTGAAATGTCGAAAATTTAGTAGAAAATGTAAGCATTTGTTTAAAAATTCAACTGTTTGGTTGAAAATGAAATTACTTTTAAATTTCCGAATTATATTAATTAACTTTTTTGTTGAAAATTCAACTATTTAGTTAAAAAAATTATCGGTTTCAGCTGAGAATTCAACTATTTTGTTGAAAATTTGTTCGTCTTCTGTTGAAAATTGATTGTTTAAACTGGAAATTTCACCATTTCATTTTTGGTTCAAAATTGAAAATTTATCTTTTTCAGTTAAAAATCTAACTATTTGGTTAAAAATTAATTTCTTTTCAATTAAGGATTCAACTATTTTTTTGAAAATCTAATATTGTTTCCTGTTAAAATTTAATTATTTTATATTATATATTATTTAAAGATTAGGTTGAAAATTAAACTATTTGGTTGAAAATTCGTGCCTTTGGGTTGAATTAAATTCGTTTTTGATTGAAATTAAATTATTTTTTGTCTCAAAATTCAACTATTTCCATGAAAGTTAAATTACTTTGATTAAAAATGTATTTTTGGGATTAAAAAATCATTTCTTCTCCTGAAAATTTTACTATTTTGTTGAGAAATAATTTTTTTTCTTTAGAAGATTTATTTTTTTAACTGAAAATTTAACTATTCTACTTCTGGTAGTAAATTGATAGTTTCAACGAAAATTTGATCCTTTTTAATTAAAAATTCTACTATTTGGTTAAAAATTAATTTTTTTTTATTTAAGATTCATCTCTTTAGTTGAAGACTTAATTATTTTATTCAAAAATCATCGCTTTCCGTTAAGAATTCAACATGTTTCGTGAAAAATTCTTTTTCTTTCTTTGGTTGAAAGTTGAACTACTTTGTAAAAAATTCGTTTTGTTTTTTATTGAAAATTCATCTCTTTGTTTGAAAATGTAAGTATTTCGTTGATAGCTCGTTTTTTGTGGCTGAAAATGATTTTTTAACTGAAAATGTAGCCATTTCATTTTTGGTTGAAAATTCATTTTTTTTTAATTGAAAATTCAACTATATGTTTAAAAATACATTAGTTTTGGTTGAGGATTTAACTATTTTGTTGAAAATTTGTCTTTTTTGCTTGATATTTCAACAGTTTGGTAGAAAATTTGAACCAGTTTCTTAAAATTTTATTTTTTGGTTGAAGATTCATTTCTTTGGTTTAAGATAGAACTGCATATTTTGTTGAGAATTCATTTTTTTATAACTTGATTTTTGAATAAAAAATTAAGCTAATCCATTTTTGGTTTGAAATCTACATTTTCAATTAAAAGTTGATATTTTTTCGGCAAAAATTGAACTTTTTTGTCTGAAATTATTGACGTATGTTGCTGAAAATTCGTCTTTTTTGTTAGAAAATTTATCTTATTGGTTCAAGATTTATTTTTTCTGTTGGAAATGCCACAATTTGGTCAAGGATTCATTTGTTTTGGTTGAAAATTAAACTACTTTGATGAAAATTCATTTTTTTTTAGTTCACCATTAATTTTTAGAACTGGGAATATTGATCTTTTTTCGTTGAAGATTTTTTTTTCGGTTCAAAATTAATTAACTTATAATCTAAATATTCCATTTTTGGTTAAAAAATGATCTCTTTTAGTTTAAAATTTAACTATTTATTTGAAAGTTTGTCTTTTTTGGTAGAAAATCTCTTTTGGTTGAAAAAACAACTATTTTTTAAAGAATTCATCTATTTGAAAATTCAACTAGTAGTTTATTTTTGGTTGGGAATTAATCTTTTTTCAGTTGAAAATTCGTTTCCTTAGGTCGAAATTTAATTTTTTAAACTCAGAATTTGTCTATTCCATTTTTGCTTGAAAATGATCTTTCTTAGTTGAAAATTGAACTATTTGTTTAAAAATTCGTCTTTTTTGGCAGAAAATTAATCTTTTTGTTTGAAAATTCTTCTTCTTTTTTAAAACAACTGATTTTGAGAGAATTCATCCATTTTGGCTGAGAACTAAACTGTTTTGTTGAAAATTAAATTTTGGAACTGAAAATTTAACTATTTTATTTTTGGTAGGAAATTGATATTTTTTAGTTGAAAATTCTTTTTTTTTCGGTTGAAAATCAATTAACTCAGAATTTAAATATTCCATTTTTGGTTAAAAAATTATCATTTTTAGTTCAAATTCAACTATTTTTAGAAAAAACAATTTTTTTTAAAGAATTCATCTAATTTGGTTGAGTACTAAACTATTTGGTTGAAAATTCGTTTTTTTATTTAAAACTAATTTTTTAATTCAGAACTCAAATATTACATTTTTGGTTAAAAAATTATTTTTCTCAGTTTAAAATTAAACTATCTGTTTAAAAATGTTTCTTTTTTGGGAGAGAATTAATCTTCTTGGTTAAAAAAAAACAACTATTTAAAAAAAAATCATCTAATTTGGTTGAAGATGAAACTAATCAGTTGAAAATTTGTTTTTTTAAATTGAAAATTAATTTTTTTTAACTCAGAATTCAACTATTCTATTTTCAGTTTAAAATTATCTTTTTTATTTTGAAAATTAAACTATTTATTTGAACATTCGTCTTTTTCGTAGAAAATTAATCTTCATCGTTGATTTTTCTTTATTAAACAACTGTTTTTAATGAATTTATCTATTTTAGTTGAGAACTAAACTATTTTGTTGAAAATGCGTTTATTTTTTAAATTGAAAATTAATTTTTTTAACTCAGAATTTAACTATTTCATTTTTTTTTTAAATTATATTTTTTTGTTTTTAAATTTAAGTATTTGTTTGAAAATTCTCTTTTCTTACAGAAAATTAATCTACTTGGTTGAAAATTCTTCTTTTTTTTGGTTTTGAAAAACAACTGTTTTTTTAGAGAATTCATCTATTTTGATTGAGAACTAAATTATTTTGTTAAATTTGTTTTTTTTTCAAAATTAATTTTTGGAACTGAAAATTTAACTATTTTATTTTTAGTTGGAAATTGATCTTTTTTTTTGTTTGAAAATCGTTTTTTTCAGTTGAAAATTAATTAACTCAGAATTTAAATATTACATTTTTTGTTAAAAAATAATTTTTCTCAGTTGAAAATTTAACTATTAGTTTGAAAATTTCTCTTTTTTGGTAGAAAATGAATCTTCTTGGTTGAAAAAAGAACTATTTTGTAAAGAATTGATCTATTTTGGTTGATAATCAAACTATTTAGTTGAAAATTCGTTTTTTTTATTGAAAATTAATTTTTTTATCTCGGAATTTAATTAATTCATTTTTTCTTTAAAATTGTATCTTTGAGTTAAAAATTAAAGTATTTGTTTGAAAATTCGTCTTTTTTTAAGAAAATGAATCTTGATTAAAAATTCTTTTTTTTTGGTTCTGAAAAAACAACTGTCTTCTTAAGAATTTATCTATTTTGGTTGAAAACTAAAATATTTTGTTGAAAATTAATTTTTTTTATCGAAAATTAATTTTTTTACCTCAGGATTTAACTATTCCATTTTCAGTTTAAAATCGTTTTTTTTTTTTAGTTGAAAATTAAAGTATTTGTTTGAAAATTTGTCTTTTTTGGCAGAAAATTAATCTTCTTACTTGCATTTTTTTTGTAAACAACTGTTTTTAAAGAATTCATCTATTTTGGTTGAAAACTAAACTATTTTGTTGAAAATTCATTATTTTTTGTTCAAAATTAATTTTTGGAACTGAAAATGAATCTATTTTATTTTTGGTAGAAAATTGATCTCCTTTACTTAAAAACAACTTTTTTTAAAAGGATTGATCTATTTTCGTTGAGAATGAAACTATTTTGTTTAAAATTATTTTTTTTCACATTTAACTTTGGGAACTGAAAATTTAACTATTTTATTTTTTGTTGGAAATTGTTTTTATTTTTGTTGAAAAATCGTTCTTTTTCAGTTGAAAATTATTTAACTCAGAATTCAAATATTCCATTTTCAGTTAAAAAATTATTTTTTGGAACTGAAAACTTAGCTATATTATTTTTGGCAGGGAATTGATCTTTTTTAGTTAAAAATTCTTTTTTTTTTTGTTGAAAATTAATTAACTTAGAATTTAAGTATTCCATTTTTAGTTTTAAATGATTTTTTTTTTAGTTGAAAATTAAAGTATTTGTTTGAAAATTCGTCTTTTTTGGCAGAAAATTAATCTTCATTTTTTTTTCAACTGTTTTTAATGAATTAATCTACTTCGGCTGAGAACTAAACTGTTTTGTCGAAAACTAATTATTTTTTGTTCAAAATTAATTTGTTGGACTGAAAATTTAGCTATTTTATTTTTGGTAGAAAATTAATCTTCTAGGTTGAAAAAAGCGACTATTTTTTTTGAAGAATTTATTTATTTTGGTTTAAAATTAAACTATTTTGTTGAAAATTGGTGTTTTTAAATTGAAAATTAATTTTTTTCAACTCAGAATTTAACATGAAAATACGTATGTTTCAATACCAATGCATATTATGAATTGTGATAATATGAAATTATTGAAATGATAGATTTTTCAGGGTAGCTGAGGATAAAAATTAGTGAAAAATAAGGAGCAAATATTGAATTAATCATGAAAAATAACATTTTTACATTATTTTGATCATATTTTTGGTTTGTTATTTCAACTTTTTTTTTTAAATTCATCTTTATGACTTAAAAACTCAAAATTTTGGATGAGATTTTCTGTCTTTGTGGATAGTAGATAGTAGTGGATGTAGATATTCTTTATTTCAGTTGATAATTAATTATTTTAATTGAAATTGTAATAATTAAGTTTTCAATTAATAAATCTGAATCAACTGAAACTCGAATCTTCATTATGTGTGTGAATTTGGCAACACTTTCGAATTATAGCATTTACAAAATTCCAAGAACAAACGAAAATGAACATTTGAAAAAAAAAAACATTTTTAAACAACGCACAATATCAAAAAATGTCAGTTGAAGAACAATTTCGTATTTTAAACACCCTGCAAGATTATCAACACAATTTTCTCAATTTTCTTAAAAAATTGAAATTTCAAATTTTGACCACACAAAAATAATGCAAAATAAAAAATTCAATTTTGCGGCCGAACTGTACAAGATAAGAAAAAAGATGATACGATAAAAATGATGTATTCAAAAAAGGTCTATAAATTTGTTGCGGATCAATCTTTGATAGAACGTGTGGTTTTGGTTTTATTTGTAAAAAACTGCATTAAAAATAGAAAAATTGAATTTTCAAACAAATGACCCAAAATACGAAAAAAATATGAGGATAAAATTTGTTTATTCAAAAAAGACCTATAAATTTATGACGAATTATTTTTTGATAGGATGCGTAATTTTACATTTTTAAAAAGATGAGAAAAATGAAATTATTGACCTTAATTTAGGAGGCCTCAATTTATGAAGTTATACAATAACAAAATTGTTAGAAGAGCTAACCAAAAAATGACAGGTGCCGATAATAAGATTTCTGGATAAATTTTGAAATGATTTAACTTTCATTTAAGAAAATTTATTTTCAGTTTTCAAAATGTTAAAATATATCTAAAAAGAATTTAGAAGATTTTAAGACAATTTCTTTAATTTTAAAGAATTTTAAATAAGTTGAGGAAAACCTTAAATTATTTTAAAAGATATTTAGCAGTTTTCGAAAGAATCTGAAATAATTCAAATCTTGGGAAGATTTACAAAAAATGTAGAAGAAACTCTAGATTTTCGAAAGGTTTTAGGAGAATAAAAAAATATTGCTGAAATTCCTAGGGAAATTTGAAGTAATTTTTCTTAAATAAGTTGAAGAGAATATTTAAAAAGATTTTAAAATATTCGAAAAGATTTTCAAAATTGTCGGATAGAAGTAAGGAAGATTTCAAGCCAATTTTTTAATTTTACAACATTTTAATCAATTTTAAGGAAATATTGAAAAATATTTCAAAACATTTTGAAAATTCTAGGAAAAAAATCTGGTAGATTTTAAGGGAATTTTTTTAATTTTGAAGAATTTTTTAAAAATTTGAAGAAAAATTGAATAAATTTAAATGATGTTCTGGAATCTTAGAAGCTTTGTAATGATTAAAAATATTTTAAAACTTGAATAGATTTGGGATTTATGAAACATTTTTAAATTTCTGCCAAATTTCTGAAAGTCCTAAATATCTTTTAAGCTGACTTGAATTTTTTCCAAGATCATACAAGAAAATACAGTACTAACTAAAAAATCAGCGGTAAAGATAAACAGTTACTGTTAATAAGTTAAACTAACTTATTATTCGCGGCCACCCATCCGAGCGCTAACCGCACGCGTATGTGCTTAACGTTCAAGATCTCGACGAGTCGAGAATCACCACCAAACCCCCACCGTCGATTGAAAAGTTTTTAGTGGCAGAGAAACCTGCATTTAGCTCCCCTGGATTTTGCCCTTCCGAGAATTGATGCCACGTCGTAGGGTTACGTGAGGGGTGTCTGCGGGGGGGCGGTGTGCACGCAGGCGTGACAAAACAGAGAGAGATAAAACTGGAGAGAGACAAAATAGTTCCGAGTCTCTGGATTTAACGTCAAGGTCAGCCCTAAATTCGGCGCTAAATCCAGGTTCGACTATATTATCGTCAATTATATTTGAATTTGAAAACATGATTGAAACTGTTAGAAGCTGGTTTAATCAAGTAAAAGGCCTGCGGTTGCATTTCTGTTTTTTTTTTTTTTTTTTTGTTTTTTTATCTCACGTAATCAATCGTTTGCAACGGAAAAACGTATTGGACTAGTCAGTCGGTTTGAAATCAGACTATAACCTCGAGCAGAAAATCCGGAACTACGCTGCTGAGTACCAACAGCTTCTGGCTTGATGAATGTTTCAAGTCTTTCTCCGACTTTCAATCAAACTAAAGCTGAGAATGAAATATTAAAAACAAGATTTTTCAACTTGTTGAAAAACTGTATTAAATTCATAATCAAATTATTAGTATTTATTTATTATTATCGTATTAATAATAATTTAAATATAATTTATAATTATACATATTCAATAATAATATTCAATGTATTTTTGAAGATTTCAAAAATGAAGAAGCTTTTCAAGAATTTTAAAAGGTTTCGAGGTAATACAAAAATTTCTTAAAATTCCTGGGAAATTTCAACTAATTTTTTTATTTTAAAAATTAATTTTGAGAAAAAATGAACAAATATATTAAAAGATTTCAAATTTATTTCTAAAATTTTGAAAAAGAATGGAAAGTATTTTCAAGCAAAATCTTTTAATCAGCAAGGTTACAAATATTTATAAAAAATGCGAGTAAGTTTAAGTCATTTCCAAATTTTTAAAATATTAAAAATTTATTTTAAAGTTGAAAGTATTTCAAAAGTTTGAAAAAATGTACATTTTTTGACATTTGGAAAAAAATTTGCAGCTTCTTAAGGATTTTGAAAGGATTCATGATAATCAAAAAAATTTCAGAATTCTTGGGAAGAGTTGAACCGATTTTTTATTTGGAAAAATTAATTTTCAGAGATTACATGAATTATTTTGAAAGGTTACAACAGATTTTAATAGATTAGAAAAGATGATAACAGATTCTGGAAGATTTTAGGGCAATTTTTTCAAATTTGAAGAAAATTTTTGAAAAAATTCGAATAGTTTTAAAAGATATTTAGAAGGTGCAAAAGTTTTGGAAATAGGTATAAAAATAATTTAAAATTTGAATATATTTCAAAAAATTTCGAAAAAAATCTAAATTTTTGAAGATTTCGAACAAAATTTCGAAACTTTTTAAGAAGTTTAAAAGGCTTCAAGAAAATAAAAAAAACTTTATTAACATTCCTCGCGAAATTTAAACTAAATTTTTATTTTGAAAATCAATTTTAATAGAAACTTAACAAAGATTGCAAAAGATTTTAAATTATTTTATAATATTTCGGAAAAGGGTGGGAAAGATTTTCCAGCAAAATCTTTCAATCAGCAAGGTTACAAATATTTATAAGAAATGCCAGTAAGTTTAGGGCATTTCCAAATTTTTTAAATATTCAAAATCAAGTTAAAAGTTGAAAATATTTCAAAAGTTTGAAAAAATGTACATTTTTTGATATCTGGAAAAAAATTTGAAGCTTTTTAAGGATTTTGAAAGGCTTCCAGAAAATAAAAAAACTTTCTTGAAATTCCTCGGGAAATTTAAACTGAATTTTTATTTTGAAAATCAATTTTAATAGAAACTTAACAAAGATTTCAAAAGATTTTAAATAATTTTATAATATTTAGAAAAAGGATGGGAAAGATTTTCAAGCAAAATCTTTCAATCAGCAAGATTGCAAACTTTTATAACAAAATTTTTAAACAAATATTAAAAGGTTTCACGATAATAAAAAATATTTGAAGGCAAGTTTTTTAATTTTTCAGAATTTCAAGAAAAATTTTGGAAGAATTCCAAGAATTTTAAAAGATATTCAGAAGATTTAAAAGTTTTTAGAATGGTTAAAAACTGACTTCAGGTTTGAAAAGACTTCCAGAAATTTTTAACAAACTGTAAATTTATGAAGATTTAAAAAAAAAATTCGAAACTTTTGAAGAAGTGTGAAAGGTTTCAAGAAAATAAGAAAATTTCTTGAGATTCCTGGGAAAATTTGTATTTACTTTTTATTTTGAAAAATTAATTCTTAAAGAAAATTTGAAAAAGTTTTGAAATATTTCAAAATATTATTATAATTTCAAAATAATTCTACAAATTTCGAAAATATCTTGTCGATTTTAAAGTCAAATTGTTTATTTAGCACGATTTGAAGTTTTATAACAAATGCTATCAAGTTTAGAAGACACTTAGAAGTTTTGAAAAAATTCAAAATTAATTTCAAACCTCAAAACATTTCAAAGAAGTTCGAAAAAAACATACACTTTGAACATTTGGAAATACAAATTTTGAAGCTTTTTAAGCATTTTGAAAGGTCTCACGACCGTAAAAAATATTTCTTAAAATTCATGGAATTAAAAAAATAATTTATAATTTGAAAAAACTTCCAAAAACTTACCACAAGAAGTAAATTTTCGAAGATTTCAAAAAAATTATCGAATCTTTCTAAGAAGTTTGAAAGGCTTCAAGTAAATAAAAAAATATTCTTAAGATTCCTGGGAAAATTGTTAAGATTTTAAAAATTAAGATTTTAGGAATAGTTCGATTCAGTTCAAAGGATATTTATCTTCCAAATTTTTGAAAGTCCTAAATATCGTTTAACTTTTCAACAATATTTAAAAAAAAATTTCAAAATCCAGAAAAATAAAAAATTATACTTTTTTGACATATCTGAAATGTTCAAGAAAAGATTTTATTTACTCAAGAAGCTGAGGAAAATTACATATTTATATAACCTTAAAAATAAATGAAGGAATAATCTTAAAGAAGAAATTACAATTCGCAATTTTTATGTCTTATTAAAAATTATTTATTCCCTAAAATTATAAATTGGGTGAAATTTTTTGTTTTGCTGACTGAAAAATATTCATTGGTTAAAAATTGAACTATTTCGTTTATATTTCCAATAAAATTTATTAAAATTTTTAATAGAAAAACTGTTAAATTATACCAAAAAATATGAATTCTCAACTAGCGAGTTGAATTTTTAACGAAGAAAGATTTTCCAATCGATAAAGTAAAAACATCTCATCCAAAATGATGAGTTTTCAAGTCATGAAGACGAACTTCTTAAAAAAAAGTTTAATTCAAAACACAAAAATATGCATTTTCTAACAAAATAATTGAATTTTCAACTAACTACATTTTCAGTAAAAAAAAATTAATTTTTAACAAAAAAAACGCATTTTCAACCAAATTTCTTAAATTTTTAACAAATACAAAATACGTTTTTATTAAAGTGATGCATTTCCATTGGAAACAAAACTTTTCAACCAAAAAGTGGAATTTCCAACCCAGAAAAAGAATTTTCTACCAAAAAAATCAAATTTTCAACAAATAGATGAATTTTCAACTAAAAAAACAGATTACAACCAAAAATTGAAAAGATTAATTTTAAGTTAGAGAAACATGTTATTAACCGATTAGAATAAATTTTCAGAAAAAAAAATTAAATTTTCAGCCGAACAGAAAAATTTTCAAGCAACATGATTAAACTTATATAAACACATTTTTTTTGAAGAAAAGTATAATAGTTAAATTTTCAGTTGAAACATCAATTTTGAATAAAAAAAAATAATTTTTAGTCAAAGGAATGAAATTTAAACCAAATAGATTAATTTGTTTGCCAGAAAAGAATATTTGTTAACAAAACACATGGATTTTCGACAAAATAGTTTAATTTTTAGACAAATAGTTCAATTATTAACACATAAAGATGTATTTACAAACCAAAAAGATGAATTTAACCAAACAGTTTTATTTTTAACCAAAAAAAGATCAAATTTCTACCAGATAAGACCAAGAGGGTTAATTTTCTACCTAAAAAACAAATTTTTAACAAAATAGATGAATTTTCACTTAGAAAAGATAATTTTTCAACCAAAAATATAATAATTAAATTTTCAGTTAGAGAAATGAGTTTTCAAGCAAATTAAATAAACTTTCAAATGAAGTAGCTAAGCTTTTAACAAAATAAATAAATTATCGACCAAAAAGATGAATTTCTAACTCAATGTTTGAAGTTTCAACGTGAAAGATGAATTTTCTATTAAAAAAAGACAAATTTTTAACGAAATAATTAAATCTTCAACAAAAGAGATAAATTTTCAACCAAAAAGAATTAATGTCTATAAAAAAATTTTATTTTTCGACAAAAAAATATCTTAAATAATGAATCTTCAAACCCAAAAAAGAAAAATGAATTTTTAACCCAATAGTTGAATTGTTAACCCAAAAGATGAATATTCCTTGAAAAAAATAAAAAAGTTTAACCAAACAGATGAATTTACAACGGAAAAGATTAAATGTCTATTGAAAAATTTAAATTTTCGACCAAAAATTAAATAGTTAAATTTTCAGTTAAAAAAGAGATTCAACAAAAAAAATTAATTTTCAACCAAAAAGTTAAATTTGTAAGCAATGAAATTAATTTTTAACTAAAATAATGAATCTTCAACAAAAAAAGATGAAATTTGAGCCCAACAGATGAGTTTTCGACAAAGAATAATAAACGTCTATCAAAAAAATAATTTTCGATAAAAAATTAAAGTTAAATTTTCATTAAAAAAATTTTTGTTAACAAAAAAAAAACGAATCTTCAACAAAATAGTTGAATTTTTAGCAAATAAATCAATGATTAACCAAACAGTTAAAGTTTGATTCCGAAAAAGATCAATTTTCAACCAAGTAAATAAATTTTCAACAAAACAGTTGAATTTTCAACGAAAAAGATTAAATTTCTATCAAAAAAGATCAATTTTCGACGAAAAGTATCTTAAATAATGAATCTTCAAACCAAACAAAAAATAAATTTTTTACCCAATAGTTGAATTTTTAACCCAAAAGATAAATTTCTTACCAAAAAATGAGAAATGTTTGACCAATCAGATGAATTTTCAACCAAGAAGATTAAATGTCTATTGGAAAGGGAAAATTCTCGACAAAAAATGAAATAGTTAAATTTTCAGTTAAAAAGAAAATACAAAAAAAATGATTTTAAACAAAATACTTACATTTATAAGCAAATAAATTAATTTTTAACTGAAATAATGAATCTTCAAAAAAAAAAATGAATTTGGAACCCAACAGGTAAATTTTCAACAAAGAAGAATAAACGTCTATCGATAACGATCATTTTCAAAAAAAAAATGAAAGCTTAATTGTCATTTAAAAAATTGATTTTTAAAAACAAAAAAAATCGAATCTTCAACAAAATATTAAAATTTTTAGCAAAGAAATTGATTATTAACCAAGCTGTTAAATTTTGATACCAAAAAGCACAAATTTCAACAAAATAAATAAATTTTCAACAAAATAGTTGAATTTTCGACCAAAAAGATTAAATTTCTATAAAAAAATCAATTTTCGACAAAAAATATCTTAAGTAATGAACCTTCAATCCAAAAAAATATTTGTAACCCAATAGTTGAATTTTCAACCCCAAAGATAAATTTTCTACTAAAAAAAAAACCTTTAACCGTTCAGATAAATTTTCAATCGAGCAGATTAAATGTCTATTGAGAAAGATGAATTTTCGACAAAAAATGAAATAGTTAAATTTTCAGTTGAAAAAAATTCAAGAACAAAAAAAAATTAATTTAAAACACAATACTTAAATTTATAAGCAAAGAAATTAATTTTTAACGAAAATAATGAATCTTCAAACAAAAAAATGAATTTGATACCCAACAGGTGAATTTTCAACAAAGAAGAATAAACGTCTATCAAAAACGACCATTTCCGACAAAAAAATTAAAGGTTAAAAGTTAAACTTTTTTTATACAAATTATTTTTTTGGTTGAAGATTCATCATTTAGATTAAAAATTCATTTCTTTGGTTGAAATATGAGCTATTTTATTGAAAACTTCTTTTTTCTTTGGATGAAAAGTAATTTTTTCCGAAAATTTAACTTTTATTGAAAATTATATATTTTTTTAAACTGAAAATGTAACTATTATTTCAGACTATTATTCCATGAGGCTGAACATTCATTTTTTGACTAACAATTTAATTATGCATTTTTTGGTTGAAAAATGATCTTTTTTAGTTGAAAAAAACATCTTTTTTTATAGAAAGTTCATCATTTTAATTAAAAATTCATCTTTTTGGTTGAAAATGGAACTATTTTGTTGAAACTTAATACTTTCAACTGAAAATTTAACTATTCCATTATTGGCTGACATTTTTTTTTAGTTAAAAATTCATCTTTTTGGGTAAAAAATAAATCTTCTTCGTTTAAAATTCATACTTTTGGTGGAAAATTCAACTACTTAGTTAAAAATTTATCTGTTTTTTTTTAAATGAAATATTTTTACTTGAAATGTCACGAACTTAAAGTGCTTCAAGTGGAATTTAATATAGCATTCACATTAATTTTATTTGAAAGAACTTATTCCACTATTTTCGTGAAAAATCTCATTATTTCTTCGGTTTTTAGATAATTTTAGCGTTTGATAAAAAAAATACATTACCTAACAATTTGGCACAAGCTTCCACGTATACAACATTATTTTTTCCTCTTTCCAAGACATCATCCCAGGACATTTTTGTTTTTAAACTACCAGGACCGATGTAACAACGTGCCATATATTTCCACCACTCTTTGGGCGATTCATGTATGGAAACTGTGGGTCTGCACCTCCACTGTCGCCTTCTTCGATCTATGTCTTCCAGACCTTTGATGCATTTTACCATTTGTTCATATTGTTCCTGATAAAAGTAAAATTATATTATTAATATATAATTTAGATAAACTGCAGGCCTCGGACTCACTTTAGAGATCTAAAATAGTGTAAATAGTGTCAAAAATTTTTAAAAATAGTGTCCAAATAGAGTCATACAATTTTTCAAGTATTAAAAATGAACTTGAATGTTTATTTAAAATGTTAATCTTTAGTCTATAAATGATCAAAATTCCTAATTTTTTTTCTATTTAAATGGAAACTGAATTAATAGAACCTAACAAGAAAATTCAACTATTTTTCGTAGAAAGTTCAATCATGTCGATTGAAAAGTGTACTATTGAACTTTTCCTTAAGAATTCTTTTTTATTAAAAAGTTATATCATTTGGTTGGAAATTGAATTATTTTGTTGAAAATTCAACAATTTTGTTAAGAAGTCATACTTTTTGGTTGAAAATTCAACTGTTTTGTGGGAAATCCGTCTTTTTGGTTTGATAATTCAACAATCTGATTGAAATTTTCTTTCTTGACTAACTTGACTGACTAATATTTTTGAGTTGAAAATTAATTTTTTTAACTGAAAATTTAACTATTCTATTTTTTTCGAAAATTGATATTTTTTTCTAAACATTTAATCTTCTTGGTTGAAAATTCATCTGCTTGGTAGAAAATTTAAATATTTTGTTGATCATTCATCTTTTGAATTGAAAATTCAACTATTGGGTTAAAAATTTATTTTTTTACTTGAAGATTCTTATTTTTTAAGATTCAAGATTTTTAAGATTTTAAGATTCTTTGTAAGATTCTTTATTTTAGTTCAAAATGAATATCTTTGCTTAAGAACTATTTTGTTAAAAATTCGTTTTTTGTTGTTTTTGAAAATGAATTTTTTTTAGCTGAAAAATTAACTCAAGGTCAAATTTATATTATTATATATTATTAATAAATAATTTAGATAAACTGCAGGCCTCGGACTCACTTTAATGATTAAAAATAGTGTAAATAGTGTCACAAAATTTAAAAAATAGTGTCCAAATAGTGTCATACAATTTTCAAAGTATTGAAAATGAACTTGCATGTTTATTTAAAATGTTAATCTTTAGTCTATAATTTATCAAAATTCCTAAAAAAATTTCTATTTAAATGGGAACTGAATTAATAGAACCTAACAAATGCATAAAAGTTTCAACAATTTCTCTTCAAAATATTCAAAGATATATATTTTTTATATCATCAAAAATCTTTTTAAGATTCAAATTAATTTCGAATTTTTTTTAATCTCCTAAATATGAATTAAACTCATCACGAATTTGTTTATAAAACTTTGTAATCTTGCTAATCGAAAAATTTGGCTTTAAAATCGTCTATATTCTTTTCAGAAATTTTAAGAAATAATTTGAAATAATTTTAAATCTTTATGAATTTTCTCTTGAAATTTATTTTTCAAAATAACAAATCAGTTTAAATTTTCCCAGGAATTTGAATAAATTTTTACTTTCGTGAAACCTTTCAGACTCTTTAAGAAGCTCAAGATATTTTTTATTATTTTCTTGAAACCTCTCAAACTTCTTAAAAAGCTTCGAAATTTTCTTTTGAAATGTTCGAAAATTTACATTTTGTTTGAAATTTATGAAAATCTTTTCAAACTTGAAATCATTTTTTAACCATTTTCAAAACTTTTAAACCTTCCAAATAGCTTTTAAAATTCTTCCAATATTTTTCTTGAAATTCTGAAAAATTAATAAATTTGTCTTCAAATTTTTCAGATTCTGTTTTGACAGTTTTGGACTTCTTTTAAAATGTTAAAATATTTTTTTTTTATTATTATCTTAAAATTAATTTTTCGAACTAAAAAATCAGTTTTAATTACCCCATGAATTGTGAGAAATATTTTTTATCATCGTGAAACATTTTGAAATCTTTGTCGAGTTTCTCTCAAAATGTATTTTCAAAATAAAAATATAGTTTAAATTTTCCCAGGAATTCAAAGAAAGTTTTTTATTTTCTTGAATCCTTTTAAGCTTCTTAAAAAGCTTTGAATTTTTTTTCGAAATCTTCAATAATTAACATTGTTTTTAATTTTTTGAAATTTTTTCAAATTTCAAATTATTTTTTTAACTATTTCCAAAATTTTTAAACCTTCTAAATATCTTTTAAAATTATTTGAATTTTTCCAAAAATTTTCTTGAAATTACGAAAAATTACAAAAATTGCCTTAAAATCCTCCTGAATCTATTATGACGATTTTAGAAATCATATGTCATCTTTTAGAGTTTTTTGAAATCTTTTAAATTTTTTGTCAAATATTCTCTCAAAATTGATTTGGAAAAATAAAAAAAATTAGATCAAATATTCCCATGAATTCTAAGAAAATTTATTTGTTATCGTGAATTCTTGCAAAATCCTTAAGAAGTTAAAACACTTAATTTCCAAATATTCAAAAATGTACATTTTTCAAAACTTTTGAAATTTATTTGTTCATTTGTTTTTAAAAGTAAATAAATATATAATTTTTCTTATGATTCTTGAGAAAATTCAAAATTTTTCTTGAAGCTTCCAGATACGTTGAAAAATTATGATTTTTTATTTAGCAGGAGTTTGAAACATTTTAGTAAAAATTCGAGTCAGTTTGAAAGATATTCAGGACTTTTAAAAGTTTGGCAAATAAGTATTTCTTAAACTGACTCGAAATTTTCCTAAAATTTGAAAAAATCTTTCAAAAATAATAAAATTGTTCTTTAATCTTCCAGATATTTTCGAAATTTGTAGAAATATTTAGAAGGTATGATAATATTTTGAAAATTTTTCAAATTTCCTTTAAAAATTAATATTTCAGAATAAAAAAGTAATTGATAATTTTCCCAGGAATCTCAAGAAAATTTTGTCATTTTCGTGAAACTTCTTAAAAAGCTTCGAAATTTTTTTCGAAATCTTCAACTATTTACATTTTGTTTTAAATTTTTTGAAATATCTTCAAATTTCAAATTATTTTTTAGCCTTTAAACCTTATATCTTTTTAAATTATTCGAATTTTTCCAAAAACTTTCTTAAAATTCTGACGATTTTAGAAATATTTTGTAATCTTTTAAAATCTGCTGTCATCTTTTAAAATATTTTTAAATATTCTCCTAAAATAAATTGTTCGAAATAAAAAATCAGCACAAATTTTCCCATTAATTGTAAGAAAATATTTCTATTATCGTGAATCCCTTCATAATCCTTAAGAAGCTTCAGAAATTTTTTTGCAAATTTTCAAAAATGTACATTTTTCAAAACTTTTGAAATATTTTCAACTCTTAAATAAATTTTGAATCTTTTTAGAATTCAGAAATGTCTTAAACTTACTCGTATTTTTTATAAATCTTTGTATTCTTGCTAATTGAAAGATTTTGCTTGAAAATCTTTCCCTTTATTTTTCGAAATTTAAGAGAATGATTTAAAATCTTTTGAAATCTTTGTCAATTTTCTCTGCAAATTTCTTTTGAAACTAAAAAATCAGTGAACAGTTTCCCAGGAATATTAGGAAATTTTTTTATTATCGTGCAACCTTTCAGAATTTTTAAAAAGCTTTTCCATTTTTGAAATCTTTAAAAATACATTGATTATTATTATTGAACTTATAAAACTGAAGTTTGCAGACTTCTTTCTTTTAATGGCAAAAAAAATGAAAGCTCCAACCAATCATAAATACGAGTTTCCGGACAACAATAGTTACACATTGTTTCGAGTAATTTCGAGAATTAATCGAAAATGGCGCCATGCGCTTTTTAATATAAAAATAAGGAAAAGGATACTTACGTCTGTTAAAGCTAGTGGCACCTGATCCAAAGACAGGTCTAAAACTATTCTTGGTTTATTAGGAGAACGTAACGGCCTTTCAGATCTGTCTCTCTTGATGTGGGCTTTTGCACTCACAGGTGATAAAATATAACTCTGCTTGACTTTCTTTGACTCGCTCATCGCAATCTGAGGAGAAGAAAATTTCAAGTTTCGAATATTTCTTAGGAATTAGTTCTCAATGTGATGATTCTTTCAATTGATACGTACTGCTAAATCTCCGAGGTTTAACTTTCCAAAGAAATGTTCGTCTTTCAAGTGATTCCAATAGACCGAGAGTCCATCCAATTCCATGAGCTTGAAGGAAGCATCAGTGAGATTCCACGAGGTGGATCCTGGGATCCAACTGGCATCGCAACTTTGAGCTGTTAATCCTCCGATTATAACTCCAAAGGCAATCCCACTACCTGAAATCAATTTTCCTATTAAATATTTACATATTCAATTTTCCCGGATAACTTAACCATTAACAAGACAGAGCAAAAAATTGCAAAATAAATTAATTTTCAAACAAATACCTAAGTTTTCCCCTAAAAAATATCGATTTTCAACAAAAAATGGAATAGTTAAACTTTTAGTTGAAAAAATTAGTTTTCAACGAAAAAAACAGATTTTCAAGCACATGATTCAATTTTCAATATAACTGATGAATTTTTAAATAAAATTATTAATTTTTGACTGGAATAGTTGAATTTTAAACCAAAAGGATGAGTTTTCAACTATGTTTTGACTATGTTTTGACAATTCATTATTTTACTAGAAAATTCATCTATTTCTTTGCAAATTTTACTATTTAGTTAAAAAATTGTTTTTTTTTTGATAATGTAACTATTCCATTCGGCTTAAAATTAATGGACTGAAATAGTTGAATTTTCAACAACAAAAAATTAATTTTTACTAAACAAGCTAAATTGTCAATCAAAACTGAAGTGATTAAATTTTAAGTTCGAACAATTAATGTTCAACCAAACAGACGAATTTTTAACTAAAACTATGAAATATTCAAATGGAATAAGTTAAATTTTCAGTTAAAAAATTACTTTCCACAAAAAAACTAACTTTCAAAACAAAAAAACTAACTTTAAAAAAAATATGTAGTTACATTTTCAAACAAAGTGATGAATTTACAACTAAAATTGTAAATCTTTATCTCAAATTGTTGAATTTTAAACTAGAATAGTTGAATTTTTGACCAAATTTGCCGCTAAACGCAAACATTGATTTTAATTCATGAAGTTCTTTCTAAACATCCTTTAATACGACAGAAGAAACAATTGCAAAATAAATTAATTTTGAAACAAATATTTCAGTTTTCCACTAAAAAATATCAATTTCCTAGAAAAAATGGAATAATTCGTCTTTTTTTGTGGAAAATTAATGTTTTTCGTTGAAAATTCATATTTTTGGTTGAAGATTCATCATTGTAGTTGAAAATTCATTTTCTTGGTTGAAAATTTAATTCTTTTGTTTAAAATTCGTTTTTGTCATATAAATTAATTTTTTCAACTAAAAAAGTAACTATTCCATTTTTTGTTGAAAATTTATTTTGTTGTTGTTGAAAATTTAACTATTTGATTCAAGATTCTGCATTTTAGTTGAAAATTAATTTCCCTTTTTGAAAATTTTATTATTTTGATGAAAATTTATATATCCTGCTAAAAATTCGATATTTGGGTTAAAAATTAAATTTTGTTTCAAAACTCAGTATTTGTTGAAAATTCGTTTTTGGTTGAAAATTAAATTTTTTAACTAAAAGTGTAACTATTCCATTTTTGGTTGAAAATTGATCTTTTTTTTTGAAAATTTAACTATTTGATTTAAGACTCTACATTTTAGTTGAAAATTTATTTCCTTGTTTAAAAATTGTACTATTTTGTTGAAAATTCATATATCTTGTTAAAAATTCGACATTTGGGTTGAAAATTTAACTATTTTGTTAAAAATTCGTTTTTTATTTGTTTGAAAATTTAATTTGGTCCAAAAACTCATGTATTTTGTTGTAAATTAGTTTTTGGTTGAAAATTGATCTTTTTTTGGAAAATTTAACTATTTGATTTAAGACTCTACATTTTAGTTGAAAATTTATTTCCCTGTTTAAAAATTGTACTATTTTGTTGAAAATTCATATATCTTGTTAAAAATTCGACATTTGGGTTGAAAATTTTACTATTTTGTTAAAAATTCGTTTTTTGTTTGGTTGAAAATTTAATTTGGTTCAAAAACTCATGTATTTTTTTGAATATTCGTTTTTGGTTGAAAATTAATCTTTTTGAGTTAGAAATTCAACTATTTGGTGTAAGATTTATTATTATAGTTGAAAATTAACTTCTCTGGTAGGAAATTTTACTAATTTGTTTAAAATTTATATATTTTGTTAAAAATTTTATGTTTAGGTTGCAAATTGAACCATTTTGTTGAAAATTTAATTATTTGGTTAAAAACTCAAGTATTTTGTTTTAAATTCGTTTTTGGTTGAAAATTTAACTATTCGATTTAAGATTCTGCATTTTAGTTGAAAATTAATTTCCCTTTTTGAAAATTTTATTATTTTGTTGAAAATTCATATATCTTGCTACAAATTCGATATTTGGGTTAAAAATTTTATTTTGTTTCAAAACTCAGTATTTGTTGAAAATTAGCTTTTGGTTGAAAATTACATTTTTTTAACTAAAAGTGTAACTATTCCATTTTTGGTTGAAAATTGATCTTTTTTTTTGAAAATTTAACTATTTTATTTAAGACTCTACATTTTAGTTGAAAATTTATTTCCCTGTTTGAAAATTTTACTATTTGGTTGAAAATTAAATTTTTTAACTGAGAATGTAACAATTCCATTTTTGGTTGAAAATTCATTCATTTTATTGAAAATTGATATTTTTTAGTTAAAAATTGAACTATTCGATTTAAGATTCAGCACTCAAGTTGGAAATTCATTCATCTGACTGAAAATTGTATCATTTTGTTGGAAATTCGTATATTTTGTTAAAAATTTGTCAGTGGTTTTGAAAATTTATCTCTTCTGGTTGAAATATCATCTTTTTTGGTTAAAAATGCAAGCGTTTGTTTAAAAATTGAACTATTCGGTTAAAAATGCATCTTTTTGGTTGAAGAGTCATAATTTTAGTTGAAAATTCATTTTTTTTTGTTGAAGATTTAATTCTGTATCGTAATGTACAGCATTACGATACTCTACGCTGTCGCATAAAAACGCGTTTATGCACCGGAGTCACATAAAAATATTTAAAAACTTAATCTAAACAGTAGAGAAACAGCCAAAATCTGTAAATTCGCTTCATATCTTTAAAATCACCTAAAATTCAATTAAAAGCCATGAAAACGCTTTGTAATCTCTTCAAATCCCTTCATAATAAATTTTTTGATATCTCTTGAAATTCTATGAAATCTTTTAAAATAACTTAAAATCTTTTGAAATTTTTGAAATCCATATTAATCCTTTGAAATATCCCATAAAATTCTTTCAAAAGCCTTAAAATCCGGGAAAGTCTCTCGAAATTTGTTGAAATCCCTTTAAACTTCCTGCTGATATGTTTAGAAATCTTTCAGATTCCGTGAAATTTTTACTAAATCTAATGAAGTCGCTTAAAATATATGGAAATGCTCTAGAATTACAATAAAGTTAAACTTATTGGTTAAAGTTCGCTGAAAAAACCCATATAAATCCCTATAAAACTTTGGAATCCTTCATTCTTGTGGAATTCCTTGAAATACCTTAAAATCTCTTGAATCCTTTAAAATCACTAGCAATCCCTTCAAATTTAATTTAATTTATTTTACAAAGTTCACTAAAAGTATCTTTGAATTCGTTGGAACTCCTACAAAATTCTTTGAAATCCCTTGAAATTTTTTAATCCTCGGAAATGTTTGGAAATCTTTAAAATCTTCTAAACTCCCTCAAAATGTTATGAAGTTCCTTGAAATTCGCGGAAATATTTTTTAATCTTGAAAACCAATTAAATTTGTGTGAATTATTTCAAATATTTGGAAAACACATAAAATCCTTTTGAAAGACGTAAAATTTCGTGGAAGCCCATAGAAAGTTGAATTCTTTAAGATTCCTTAAAAGTTGTTGAAATCCGACGGTAAATGAATAACATCATTCGTTTGTACTATGTTTTTTTTTCTGCATCAACCCTTTAAATATTTTAATATTCTTTATTTCGGTACTGATGTTCTTATAGTGATTTTTTCCAATGATTTTTCTAGAATCGCGAAAAAATTATAAGATATTCATTATAGGAATATTATTTAGTAAGGGGGGATTACAAGGTATTGTAAAAGCTTGCAAGGGAGTACTTAACTCCTCGTCTTTTTGTAAATCAGTAAATGTCATTGAATAAAGTCATATTTAGCAAAAATTGAAAAAGCCTTCACACTGCGTATGTACTAACATATATTTTAATATGTTATCCTAAGAAGTAAAAGTAAGAAAAAAAAGCGTTATTTAGTGACAAAGCAATTTTGTAAACTGTTTTTTGAGAAGGCTAATAACCTACATGATGCATGAGAAAATGAGAAATAATTATCAATCATCTGTATAATCAAAGTTCAGAAAAATTAACAAAATTAAACGTATAAAACCAAAATTTGAAGTAAACGATTGCAATTAAAGTTTTAGAGTCATGAAATAAAAATGGTTTAATATGAAACCCTGAAAATTGAAGGATTTATTCACGATAACGTCAATCCCAAAATTAATCCAAGCTTTATAAAGATTTATAAAGCCGTAAAAATTATACTGATTGTTAAATGGTACGAATTTTTAAATAGAAATTTAGTTATGCCTTAGAAAGAAAAATATATCGCGTTCAAATTGTTTATTTAAAAATATGTATTTAAATTTCTTTACTCTTGTTTCCATTATAGGCGAAATTTCAATTCTTATTCAATCCTAATGATCAATAGCTGATTTTATTCCTTCGCTCGTACTTATTAAAAATTATTCTTTTATTCAGGAATTACGGAGTTGTTATAATTTTTGAAAATATTCTTAACAAATTGAAAATTTTTAAAATTTAGATTTGTGATTTCAATTTGTGTTTTTTCTTTGCAACACAATTTCAGCATTGAGGAATACAGTCAGCTCAAAATTAATTATATTTTGACCTTATATTTTTTCCTTATGATAGGACAAAAGGTAATAAAATTCTGTGTCTAATTAGCCCAAATTTTAAGAAATTTTTTTAAATTCCGAGGAATTTTCAAGAGTTTAAAAAAATTTTGACATATTTCAAAGTATTTTAAATATCTTAGTATATTTTAAATAGATTTCAATAGTTTCAAGTAATTATAAAGAATTTTAAAGATTTTAAGATATTTAAAAAAATCTTAAGGCATTTTCAAGAGCTTTAAAAAATTTCAAGGGATTTAAAAGGATTTGAAATATTTTAGTTTTTTTTTAATTCCAAAATGTTCATGGTAATGTTATAAAAATTAAGACACTTTAGCAAAACCTCAAAATACTTTAGTGTTAATAATATTATAATAGATATTTTTATTAATAAATTTTTTTCATGTCTTGAGATTAAATATTGAACTTCATAGGCTACAGGTAGAAAAATAATAGCCAGCGATGAAGAATCGATACGTCATCATAGTATAATTTAAAAAATTTTACGATACGATTTTGCTTATCTTATCATGGTAGCTGGTGCACTCGGTAGTTATATAGATTTGGTAAAACTCGGCTAACTTATCTCACCATCGACATTTCACGGTACAATAATTTTAAATTAACATGGCCTTCGGCTTTTTAAAACTTGTACTAAAACTTGAAATATATCAAAAATATTATTTATTTCATATTTTTTTACTTATATTACACGTTTCTTATTTTGATCTCCTGGTTATCAAATTAAAATATATGCTTTAATTTAAATTACAACAATACATAATTAATAATCATAAGGTAAAATCAATATTAAAATCGCTACAATGGCTTTCATATATGTGGGATTGTAGATTTATGTAATTGTAGATTTGTAATTGCAGATCCTTCCATTTTTAAGATCTATAATTTAAATTTATGTAATTTTGAATGTTTTTTGTTAACAATTCAATTTTGAAAATAATTTAAAAAACGCTTTAATTTTAAAAATGTGTAAATAAAAATTCTTACATTTTAATGATTTTGAAGATCAAAAATCAAGTTTTCAATTCTAAATCTTCGAAATTGAAGGATTTTCGAATATAAACCATCAAAATTACAGTTATTCAAACTGTAAAACTTGAAACTTGCATAATTTTTAATTGTAAATTCTGAAAGTTAAAAACTCATCTATTTTAAAAATTCAAAGTTCTACAATTTTAAACAGTTACAATTGAAAACTCTTGAACTTTAGAAATGTGTAAATAAAAATTATTAAATTTGAATGATTTTGGAAATAAAAGTCAAGTTTTCAATCTTAAATCTTCCAAATCAAAAAATTTTCGAAATGAAATCATCCAAATTACAGAATTTATTATTGTAGATTCTCAAAAAAAAACTCTTCAATTTTGAAAGATATATTATTTAAACTTCTGCAATTTTGAAGAGTTACGATTGAAAATTCAAGAATCTTATGAATAAATTGTAGAACAAAAAATTATTCAATTTTCAAGATTTATATTTTAAATCTATGTAATTTGGAACACTTTTTTGGAATAGTTTACTTTTGAGGATTTACAATTGAAAATTCGTCTTAACATTTTTTAATTTTCAAGATTTACAATTCAAAACTTTCAAATTTTAATTAAGTATAAACAAAATGTCTCAAATTTTGATGATTTTGGAAATCAAAAGTCAAGTTTTCAATTCTGAATTTGCCAAATTGAAGATATTTTGAATGTAAATTATCTAAATTACCGAATTTTTTATTACGAATTATCAAAATTAAAAACTTTTCGATTCAAAAAGATTTGTATTGAAACTTCTGCAATTTTGAAGAGTTACAATTGAAAATTCAAGAATTTTGAAAATATGGAATTAAAAATTATTTCATTTTAAAGAGTTATACTTATACTTTATTGTTAAATTTTTACTTTTCTACAAGAAAATACAAGAAAAAATTAGTAATTTGTATTCAACTGTATTTTTTTGTCAAATTTTGTACATTTTTTATAATCAGCTACAAAAAGTTGACTGAAGTATTCTTCCGAAAAAATGTAACTGAAGTTGACACACAAGTTTTTAATGAAAGATGGAAACTTGAGCTTCAACTTTTCCTCCTTAGAAATTCCTAATTGCGTACTCTTACCTCAGTTTGTACCATCGCTCTTTAATTAGAGAAGCCATCCTTTAATTCAATTAATTTCCCCTCCTAAAACCATGCCTCGGTCACTTAGTGAGCTCAAAGAGATTTTAAATGGAAAAGACGGTTTCGAACTTCTTTTTTTGTGGTTCGTGATCACAGTTATCTTGTTCTTATTCTCATTCGTATAATATAATAAAAATGAGAAAAGAAGCTCACACCTAAATTATGTACAACTATCAATCTTCTTCAAACGGTCTTGAGGGGATAACGGTCCCTTGACAGTTGTCTTACAATAATTTCTTATGCCATGCTATATTATACTTTCTTAGGTATTGTGAAGAAATAAATGGTCATCCTCGAAAGAAAATAATGTTATTTAAAAAAAAAGCATTTGTAGTAACTCACTTTTGGGACTTCGCGTAATTTTAAATTAAAATTTTCCAAATTTTTAAGGCTTGATGAATAATTGTTTAATTTTGTCAGCTTACTTGCCATTGACCAATTTTTAATTGGTTATTCCTGAAATATACAATTGTTTAGTATCAAACTCGTACAAATCGAAATTAATTTAAAAAACTTCATTCTTTTAAAATTGATCAATTTTGAACACTTCAGATTTTAAATCGGGCAAGTTACAATGGCAACAATTTCCTACCCAGTAAACCCCGAATTACCAAACCATTGCCTATCATTCTGGTTAAAAAAAGTACATTTTCAACCAAAAATGGAATAGTTACATTTTTAGTTAAAAAAATAATTTTTAACCAAAAAAAAACTAATTTTCTTCAAACTAATTAAATGTTGAGCCAAAGAGATGAATTTTTAACTAAAATATATTTTATTTTTCAATGAAAAACTGTCTACATCAATCAGAAATGACGAATTTTCAAGAAAATAGTTGAATGCTCAACCAAAAAGGATAATTAATCAAACAAGCAGTTAATTTTGAACCAAAAAATATGAAATTTCTTGCCAAAAGAGATGATTTTTCAATCCAAAAACACCAATTTCAATTAAAAGAATTGAATTTTCATTCAAGAAAGATTCATCATCGAAAGGTGCGAAATAATGTAAACTAAATTTTTGAATGTTCATACCTAAATGGCGAATTTTCTACAAAACTCTTCAATTTTGAAAACGTATAAACAAAAATTCTTAAATTTGGATAATTTTTAAGATCAAAAGACAAGTTTTCAATCCTAAAAATTGGAAATTAAACGAATTTCGAATGTTAATCACTGAAATTATAGAATTTTAAATTGTAAAACTTAAACTTGTAAATTTTCAAAACTAAATCCTCATCTATTTTAAAGATTTAAAATTCCAAGTTCTAGAATTTTAAAGAGTTACAAGGGAAAACTCTCGAATTTCAGAGATGTATAAATAAAAATTCTTAAGTTTTGACGATTTTAATGATTTTGGAAGCCAAAATTCAAATTTTCAACTCTAAATTCCCAAAGTGAAGAAATTTCGAGAATAAATCATCAAAATTACAGAATTTAATTACTGGCTAGTATCGAATTTTCGGGACGACTAGCCAAACAGAATCAAAAAAATATGTATATTTAGAGATCTCTGAATCACAGTTTTTCAAAAAATTGCTTATTACATTTTAATTTTCACTGTTAATGAATTATTTTGCATTGAAATACAAAAGGAAAAATGCATGTATACCAATGTGAAATAATCCATTAAATTGATTTGGGAGACCCCTAAATATTGATTTGTATGCTGCCAAAATTCAGGGGACACTTTAACATAAAAAGGACAAATTTGTAGGGAGCCATATTAGAAAATTAATAAAGCCTTTTTTGGACGACCCTTTACTTAATCCATTTTTTCCCCTAAATTTTTCGATTTTTTCAATAAACTTAATTTTTACAATTTAACCACTCAAATATGGACAATTAAAAGTATTCAAGTATTACTTTATAAATTTATTATTATAAAACTCTTTGATTTGTAACATTTTCAATTCAACAATAAAGGTTCAATTCTATTTTTCCAACTATTGTTTAACTGTAGTGATGGTTGCCTTCTATTTTTTCCTCTTTCTTTTTTTCATTAGATTTGATTGTATTTTGAAAATAATGTCTACATTATTTTATAATATTACTAATTTCTAAACATTGGTTTCTACTTTCACTTTTTCAAACTTGAACACATCCAATGTAAAATGGTAGAAATTTATCAAACATAAGAGTCTTTCACAACGAAGATATTTCAATGCACTTTCGTTAAAATCAGCCTGCGAACAGAATTTGATCATCTGAATTGCAAGATTAAATAAAGAAAAGGTAAAATGCTAAAGACGATGTAAAAAGGTGTGGAGATTAGATTCATCATAAACGTTGAGAAGAAACAAAATGAACTTAATAATGGGTTGTTTGGTTCACGTACTGTTACTTTCAAAGAATGCAGGAGGTATCTGCATGTTTTTTTCACACGTTTCATTAACCTCTGCATGCATCAGTGTAGTGATGAAATAAGGAAAAATAAGTCTTCTAAATTGAAAATTATATGTCTTTATCGAATACCTCAAAATTTAATCTGATTCTTGGCTCAGCAATCATTTCGATTTTTTGGAAAGGAAAATACTTGTATGAAAGAATTTGATTCGAGATGTTCATAAACTAGCCACACATGTTTGTTCATTAAAAAAATCGATGGGCATTCAAACACACCATTTATTTATAATTGAATATTAAAATATAAACAATTTGAAAATCCACCATTAAACAAATTTTCAAATATCAAGCGGTCAAAATTTTCTAGAAGCAATGATTAATCGTTTTAAATTGAAAGCGTTTGAAATTTAAAATAACATATTGAACGATTTTGAATTGAAAATGTTTCAAATAAAACAATTTTAGGATAGGTAAAATTTAAAAAATAAATCATTTCTAATTCAAAACGTTCAGAATTATATAATCTTATTTCTAATTGAAGAATCTGAAAATTGTATGAGATCAGATTAAAATTTCCAAAATAGGACAATTTCAAAACGTTCAAAGTTGAATAATTTCAGAATAGAATTTAAAAAATTGGATCATTTAAAAGTCAAAGGAATTAAAATTGTATTATTTCTAATTGAAAACCTGCAAAATTTAATAATTTTTAAATTTTTATCTTTTGAATTTGTATGATTTTCAATTCGAAGCGATTAAAATTTGATAATTTCAAATCAAAAACTAAATGTAATGTTTCAAAGTCCAAGCTGGTGAAACTCTAGAATTTTAAATTACTATTACGTAGAAAAATTATACTTCAACATTAAAATTGATTAGAAAATTGTTTGTAAGATGAAGAAATAAATTCAGCGTCATTTTCACCGTTCAAAATGGAAACATTTTCAATCATAAACCTTAAACGTAGTTATCGTATCAAAAATCAGATCTCTGAAAAAATAGTTTTTCTATGATTTTAAGAATCAAAATAATATTAATGATGATGTAATTTCAAATGGAAAACATTATTTTTATGACAACAAAGTTTTAAAACCTACAAAAAACATTTATTTTAACAATGTTTTTTGTAATTGATTTTTTCTTACTATCCTTCATGACCAATTATTAAAAAATGATTGGATTTTTACAAATGGTCACTCAATTTTCCAAGGAAAACATTCTCTTTAACTCTACTGCATTTTAAAATTAATTTTTTTATGTCTGAAGTCGTTAAAACTATTTTTTGAAAAGAAAACGTTCTATAAACAAATAACTATATTTGAAGTTCATTTACTTATTTTCAAAATTGGAAACAGAAGAGTTTCAGGGAATGTTTTCCCCGAAAGAATAAGACACGATTGATTAAAATTCAACCATTTGTAAACCTTTTTACAGCAACGGA
This sequence comes from Andricus grossulariae, assembly GCA_011634705.1. Classification (NCBI taxonomy): domain Eukaryota; kingdom Metazoa; phylum Arthropoda; class Insecta; order Hymenoptera; family Cynipidae; genus Andricus; species Andricus grossulariae. Next base: position 1,785,883 of record JAABKJ010026545.1, on the reverse strand, counting down.
GTACGCTCCAGACCTAAGGCTATATTCTCCCCACAGCGGGAACCAAAGAAGAAGAAGAAGGTATCATATGGTACCCTGGCACAGTCTCAAGCCGAATAATGTTTTAACAAATTGCATTGGTTTTCTTTTAAAATTTCAAAACGCCTTTATAGTTTAAATATTTCAGATATGTATGATGTATTAAAATTCCTGCAATAAATATTATACATTCTCTGAATCTGAATTAGTAAGAGTCATCTAATTAAATAGTGCAAGTCATTATAATTGATTAGAACATTTCTAATTAGATAAGTAACAAGTTTACTGCTGCTTTTAGTTTTACACTACTTTATGAACACACACTTATTAATTCATATGTACAGAGTATATTAACCAGATTTTTATCTTATCAAACGATAAAATACACAATTACAAATAAATATAAAATAAATATTAACCAGTTATTGCTAAAACTTTTATATAATTAGGAACGGGCTTTAACAATACAGTTTTTTCCTTGAACAATAATTTTTATAAGCAAGTATCTGGTTGTCTAATTGGGTCTCCCTTGTCACCAATAATATCAAACATTGTACTTGAATTTGTAGAAGAAAAAGCTCTGTCCAAATTAAACTTTTATCCAGTTGTTTATAAAAGGTTTGTCGATTATGTTTTCACTATAATCCCGACTAACAAAATTAATGCCAATTAATGAGTTTGTTCAAATTTTCAATAGTATCAAAGAATCTATTCAATTCATTTTTGAAATTCAGAAAAACAATGTTTAAATGTTTTTAGATTTAACTATCATTAAAACGGAAAATGAACGTTTTAAAAAAACGACAGCAATGCAAATGATGAAGTCTTAACTCTTTCATATGTACATTCAAGGATTATATTAAAGAATTAGAGGTTCTCTTCAAAAGTTTAACATTAATGTTTATTTTAAAAATAGCCATAAATTAGAAAATTATATATATTTTATATTATAATTATAATTTTTTACAAAAAATTAGAATTATTTAGTGAACTTTGTGAAACTTATTTGCCTTGAATAAAGCATCAGCTTGAATCAGTATGAATATTTTCAAATATCAACACCATAAGTCTGTTTTATAGGGTCTCTAAAAATCCCCATAGGTGAAAAATTGAGTTTTGCGAGTTTTGAACGCTAATTATGATTTTATGCGGTTTTTGAAATACGAATTGTTTCTGATACTTGAAATACTACTTTCCACTGATAATTAGATGTTTATATAAATTTGTTAAACAATTTATTACTGTTTTTAGCAATTTCTTCTTAGAGTAAAGTTAGAAAATTACGGTTTTTCCGAATTTTTCAACTTATTTTTAACTTTTCAGTTAGAGCAAGGCAATATTTAATTACATTTTGAAGAAATATTTGTTCAAACCATTTATTATTATCTATAAAAATATTCTCTGAGAATAATGCCAGAAAGTTGCAATTTAAAAAAAATCACTTATTGTCCAATTTTCAATTAGAGTGAAGCAATAATTAATTAAATTTAACAAACAGAATTCTTCAAACAATTTATTTTTATTTTCAACAATATTCTCTTTGAATAATGCGAGAAAGTTTCGGTTCCTTCTGAAATTTTCAACTATTTGTCTACTTTTCACTTTGAGTCACTGAATAGTTAATTCAATTTAGAAAAAATAATTATTTAAACAAATTACTATTCTTCATAACTATCTGCTTCTATATTATTGCTAGATAGTTGCTGTTTTTTCTGAAATTTTTATCTTTTTGTCCACTTTTCACATAGTGAGATAATAATGAATTCAAGTTACGAACATGATTATTCAAACAATTAATTATTGTTAATAATCATCTTCTCTTGAAATAATGCTAGAAAGTTGTGGGAAAACTGGCTCTGTAAATGACTTGTAAAAATTTTGTTTTGCTTTTTACAAATCTTGAAAGATTTCTAGAGAATATAATTTCTTTTTAAATTTCTAGGAAAATTTAAAATGATTTTTTATTTAATAACATTATTTAAAGAAAATATTTGAAAAGATTTCAAAACATTTCAAAAGATTTTTTAAATTGTCAAAACAGAATCAGGAAAATTAAAAGGTAATTTTTTCAGTCTTGAAATATTTTCCGAAAATTTCAGGAAAAATTCTAATTATTGGAGAAAATATACAGAAGTTTGGCAAAAACTTGTAAAATAATTTAAATTTGAAAAAATTCAAAACACAATGTAAATTTTGTAAGATATCTGCAAAAAAGTGCAGAAGCTTTTTAAGGACTTTCAAAGGTTTCAAGATAATAATACAAATATTTTGTGAAGATTCCTGAATAATTCGAATCAGTTTAAAGGATGTTTAGGAATATTAGAAGTTTTTAAGAGATTAAAAATATTTGAAAAGTTAAAGAGATTTCTAAAAATTCATAAAATTTCCTAAAATTTGGTAAAATCCTGTAAAATAGAAAACCTTTATTAGAAATGTTCTAGGTATGCTTTCAGCATATCAGAAATTTCAAAAATCTTTTTGAATTTTTCCGAAAAACGTAGGAAAATCATATTTATATAATTTTGAAAACAAATGACCATAAAAAATAAATTGTTATTTGAACTTTTTATTTTGTATCAAATATGATTTCCCACATAAATTTTCCCATACATGCTCAATAATAAATAAAGATGAAAGTCTAAAAATTATTTTTGCAAATTTATCCTTATGTTATTTTTTTATAAATTAATAATCTAGAAAAATGAGACTTTCCGAGAGTATTAGTTTACATTTTTAACTGTATCAAGTTTATTTCTTCACGAAATTAATATCTTTTTACACATACATTCCAAAAAGATGATTTTTAACGTGAGTAAAGTAAGATTCAATGGATGAAGTTAGTAAACAATTCTTGTTTTTCCACTTAGCGGCAGTCGCTTGTCAATATGTGATATTTTTCGAGGTGATCTGGCTTATTATTACAGGTTTCACAATATTACCGTCTTGGTGTTTCAATAAAGCTGAAAATCTTACCAAGGTGGCCGTCTTAATGGAGGAAAAAATTTTCCCAATTATACAAATAATTTTTTTAAAGTTTGCTAAATAATTGTAATTTTCTATGGAAAATAAGGAAAATATGCAACAGAAAAAAACTTTTAAATCGAAAACAGAAATCTGTTGAAAAGTATCACATGAGGACTCTGAATATGCATAATTAATTTATAGCCTATATTGATCCATTATAAGTTTAAGATTGTAAAAAGTCTTATTTTTCCTTATTTCGTTGAAGCAATCAGAAGGCAATATTTTGAAAATGGAAACAAACTAGGTCACGTTCACAATTCCTCAATATGGCCTTCTTCTTGTTTCAATAGAGTTAAATTAGATCGTTTTTATTTAGATTTCGTATTTTTTACGTTTTCCGTGTTTAGAACTTTTTTAAAATTATGATTGCATCAAAATAGTTATATTAAACAATATTGAACAAAAAAAGACACATTTTTAACAAAACAGTTTTCTTTTCAACCAAAAAAAGATTAACTTTCTACCAACTGAGATGAATTTTCAAACTTCATTCAATGAAAAAAATTGCATTCAAAGATATGAATTTTTAAGCAAATCAGAAAATCATAAAATAACACATTTTTATATTTTACATTTGTAAGATTGAAGTCTTGTTATTGACACATTTTATGTCCTAAATCTAATTTCATAAAGGTTCGAAATCTGCAAAAATCTACATTTTGTTTTAAATTTTCGGGAAAAAACATCTGATCATTCAAAATCTCTTTTAAGATGATTTGATTTTTTCCTAACTTTTTGTTGTTGCTTGTTTTATTGAAAATTACCCTTTAACATTGTTGGATCGAAAAATGTAAAAATACGTGTTCCTTTTTCTCGGCAACCTCACAAATCTAATATCACGCAAAATTTCGTAAGGCGGAAATTTCATAACTATTTGTCCGATTAATCTCAAGAAAAAATTCTCAAAAAAATATGCTGCATAACAGTCACCTTGTTTTTGTTTACAGGGAAGTTAAATTTAAGACCTCTTACATTAAACTTATATTGTTGTCAAGTCATCTAAATCGCGCAAGCTCATGCAATAGAAAATTTCGAAACTTGTGAATCAGAGTTAGATATCGAAATGTAACAAATAGTCTCCTTCCACCTGATTTTTTAATTGTTTCTAGAATCTTTCTTGCTGAATAATGAGATTATCATCGGTATATATATGAGCTAGGATTCTTCTCAAAATTCATCAGTTAATTTGCGATTGAAAAAGAGTCACTTCTCCTCATTTGACAAGATGAACTTCTTCCTTGTTGCTTTGCTGTTTGTCTCTGTGGTCTTGTATGGTAAGTATAATAGCATAAAACAAGTTTTTTCACGTCGATCTCAAAATATCATCATATTTATGAATGAAGAATAATTTTTTTTAATTTTCTAGACTTTTTTTATTTTTTTTAATATTTTTATTTCATTTTGGGATATGAGGTCATACACAATTCGTTCTTCTGAAATTTTCAAACCATCAAATTTTTGTTTTTATTTGATTATGTATTTGTTTCAAAATACATCATTGTAAATGAAAATTCATTTCTTTGGTTTAAAATTGATCTATTTTATTGAAAATAATGTTGTTAACTGAATATGTAACAATTCCCTTTTCGGTTAAAAATTTATCCATGGTTGTTTGAAAATCCATGTAATTTTTGATAATTGGTATTTTTTGCTACAAAATTAATCTTTTTGGTTGAAAATAGTTAAATCCAAATATTCAAAAAAATACAATTAAAATGTTCTCTTTTATCAATAGTGTTTAGGAATATTCAGTAAAAAATTTTATAATGAAATAAAATTACTTATTTGGAAATTTTTATTTACTAATTTGATGGTGCAGAAAAGTCGTAAATGTTATTATTGCATAAATGCATAATAACTTAATTTAATACATGTGCATAATATACATCTACTCTCCTGCGTGCCACTGCCCCCCCCCCCCCACCCGAAAAATTTTGCTGGCTACGGACTTGGGTTTGGCTGCCTGAGCATGCTCAGTACATTGTGATTGGACTAGCCCGTTTTTTGTTTTTTCTTGACACATTACACTTTCAATCATATCTAATGTAATATTTTGATTAAATCTGTGACTATTTTTAACTTTTTTGACTTTTTCGTTGAGTGTATTGTTTGACAGTTAAATTGCTCTCTTGAATAAGGAATCCCGTGCAAATTTTATGACATCAATGTCAGAAGTGACGAGAAGAGCCCGCACACATTTTTTAATCCGGTAACATGACAAGCTGCGCATGCGCGTTTCAGAAAAAAAAACAGGATGCGTACTGAGCATGCACAGGCAGCCATGCACTTATTAGGTATTTCAGGTTATGTGGGCGAAATCCAAGATGTTTGCACGCCGAGGGCCAAGCAATAATATCAATTGCATGGGATAAATCTAAAGATTATACATAATATCTTCGACAAAACTTAATTTTTTTAATAACTTAGAACAAAATGATATTTAACCATAAGTGCATTTGAAATTTTTTAATTTTTTAGAGGCTATTCAATTGAATAATGAAATCAATACCAAAAATTTGTAACGATTCTATTATTTAATTAGAAAGATTAAAAAAATAAATAAAAATAATGTCAAAATACTCTTATGGTGAAAAATAATTCTTTTCCAACTTATAAAAAGAAATTAAGTTTCGTCCCAAGCAATTGGTATGGATCGTGATTGGTACTATTGCTGGGGCGTCGTCGAGCAGACATCTTGTCAGTTGTCGTTACAACATGGAATACCTAATTGTCGCCAGACACTTGTAGTAATTCAGCGTTTCTAACCTCCAGTTTCTTCTGTGATTTTATAAAGATTGAAATTTAATGTTTTTTTTTTCTTGTATAATTAGGTGTACACGCTATGAGTTACATGTGGAAAGAGGCGAATGAAAAGACAGAAGGTCCACTACCTAAATTTAAACCATATAATAACCCACACAATAAAAAGGCAGTACAGTACGCGTTGCCAAATCCGCATCCGCATCATTCACTTCCAACTCCAGAGTATGCTAGGCAGTATCTTGCGCAAGATAAAGAAGCACCAAATTACACCACTGGAGTTTCATCTCATACACAACCACCAGCAAATCAACTGAAGAGCCAACAGAGAACATCCGGGGTGCCAATGCCACTTCCACTACCTCCTGGAAGTTACCACTCGTACTCCAAGTAACACCGGACAGTACCAGCCAACTATGATACAAGAGGCTTTGATGTAGCCGAAACAAATAATCACAACGCAGAAAAGTGAAGAGTTAAGAAACAATTTAGAAAATATATAAACTGAAAGTAAACATGTATCTTTCCTTCCTGCGGTAAACATATGTAAACTGCAGTAAGATTGTATCCAATAAAATTTAAAAAAATATATATATATACATATATGGCGTACGTGTACATTTTTTTCGAATGTGTTAAGGCGTTATTTTCATACCTTTGCTTGCCGGCAGTGGCAGGCAGCCTGTCTGCAGAAAGTCTATAGAGTGAAAGAGACGGGTCATTCTGATCGTCTTCTATGTGTTTCACTCTTGTAGACTTTCTGCAAGCAGGTTGCCTGCCACTGCCAGCAAGAAGAAGTATGTGGAAATCGAAAGCCGGGAAAAGGGGTCAACACAATGACACAGAATTTAGCAATATTAAATTGTATTTATTTAATTGATTAAATAGTTTTTACGTATAATAATAGAGGTCGTTTGATAATTCGTCAATTAATCATATTAATTGATTGTTTATATTTATTCACAAGAATAAATTTGCGGTCGATCATGATTTTATTTAAGAATATAAATTGTTAAATTTAATTCGGATTTTCAAAAATCACGTCTACCAGCTCAGCTTGACTTAAAATGATTGAGTTTTAGTGAGTGTCTTTGCACGAAAATATTCTAAGTTCGAAAATGAGAAAAAGGAATATTTTGTAAGTCCGAACTCAATTTAAATTACGTGTTCCTGGAGTTTTACGTCGGAGACTCCTGGATTTTATTTTTAGCTGGTGGCGAGGTTGTCGAAGAACTGACTTTTGATCCTGAGGATCTGAGATCGTAGCCTCGTCGAGGGTAAAAAGTCGTAGTGGGGTAACCCCAACATCTCAATTTTATCCAATCGAGTAAAAGGGAGGAAGTCATGATCCTCACTTTTAACCAAAAGTCGCTAGATTTCGTAATAGAAATCTACGCCTATTTTAAGAAACAAGATTAAACTCGGCTTCTACAAGTTTCAACTTGCAAACCGCGAGCGATCTCACGGTTTGATTTTACTCTTATATTATGATATATTTATGAGTGTAGGGGTTGAACCTTCAAAGGTTCCCGCCGCGACATTCAGGTGCTTTCGCACGCTTTCCCTCTTTGCTCCGTGCTGACAAGGGTTAAATTGCACGTGTTTTAATTACATCCTCATATTTAATATCTAGACTAAGAGTCTTTCAGTTTTTCCTCGTTGCCCTATTTCTTACAGATAAAATGCTTATTACATTATATTATTAATAAGTCGCTGAATATGTTTATATATTCAAATCCATCAACAGGACGGACTTCGTTCTTTTCTAAGTATATTTTCTTATCATCACCCAAAGAGAGATAGAGAGAGAGAGAGTTATTTTTAATAATAATAAATTATTGCTATTTTAGTTTTCTTTCTTGTTATTTGTTTTATGAAGTTGTTATTCCCTCTAAAAATTTGAAACTGGGTATAGTCACGTGACTGCCGAAATGTTTCATCTGTGACTGTGGCGCTGTCTACATTGGAAGTAGTGGGTACTACCTGAACACATACTATAGAGTATTTCCACTTGTGACGTCATTTTAAAATGTCCGAATACCTCAGGAGAAACATTGCATTGTATACATTGCGTCGCGTGTATTATCTTAGTTAAAGAAATGTAATTCTTCCTCTGATCTCTCTGTAGCTCAGTGGTTAGAGCACCTGACCGGGAATCAGTTGACCTGGTGTTCGAATCCTAGCGGAGTGAAAGGAGAAGACCTTTTTTCTGAATAAAATGAAATTGAAAAATGCTTATTCTCCATCTTGTCTGAGATGACATTAAAACATTTTCTGTATAGGAGAATATAACTTTGGTCGATATTGCAGATCTTTATTTTATGTGTGGATTTCTCTTCTCGAATCGTTACCTTCTTCGATGATGATACAGATTTCTATTCCAAACTGATATATAACATCTTGCTAAATAAAGCGTATTTCAGAGAAAGAATTCTTCCTCTGATCTCTCTGTCGCTCAGTGGTTAGAGCACCTGACCGGGAATCAGTTGACCTGGTGTTCGAATCCCAGCATAGTGACAGGAGAAGATCTTTTTTTCAATAAAATTTGATTAAAAAATGTTTATTCTCCATCTTGTCTGAAATGACGTTAAAACATTTTCTGTAAAGGAGAATATAACTTTAGTCAATATTGTAGATTTTTATTTTATGTGTGGATTCCTCTTCTCGATTCGTTACCTTCTCCGATGATTATACAGATTTCTATTCAAAATTGATATATAACACCTTGCTAAATAAAGCGTATTTCAGAAAAAAAATTCTTCTTCTGGTCTCTCTGAAGCTCAATGGTTAGAGCACCTGACCGGGAATCAGTTGACCTGCTGTTCGACTCCTAGCGGAGTGAAAGGAGAAGATCTTTTTTCTGAATAAAATTGAATTAAAAATGTTTATTCTCCATTTTGTCTGAAATGTCGTTAAAACCTTTTCTGTATAGGAGAATATAACTCGTCGATATTGTAGATTTCCATTTTATGTGTGGATTTCTCTTCTCGAATCGTTACCTTCTCCGATGATTATACAGATTTCAATTCAAAACTGATATATAACATCTTGGTAAATAAAGCGTATTTCAGAAAAAAAAATCTTCTTCTGGTCTCTCTGTAGCTCAATGGTTAGAGCACCTGACCGGGAATCAGTTGACCTGGTCTTCGAATCCCAGCATAGTGAAAGGAGAAGATCTTTTTTTTCCATAAAATGTATTTAAAAAATGTTTATTCTCCATCTTGTCTGAAATGACGTTAAAACCTTTTCTGTATAGAAGAATATAACTTTGGCCGATACTGTAGATTTTCATTTTATGTGTGGATTTCTCTTCTCGAATCTTTACCTTCCCCGATGATGATACAGATTTCTATTCAAAACTGATATATAACATCCTGCTAAATAAAGCGTATTTCCGAAGTATTTCCGTATTCCGAAGAAAAATTGATTTAAAAATGTTTATTCTTCATCTTGTCTGAAATGACGTTAAAACATTTTCTGTATAGGAGAATATAACTTTGATCGATATTGTAGATTTCCATTTTATGTGGATTTCTCTTCTCGATTCGTTACCTTCTCTGATGATAATACAGATTTCTATTGAAAATTGATATATAGCATCTTTCTGAATAAAGCGTACTGTCGAAAAAAAGAATTCTTCCTCTAAGCTGTCTGTTGCTCAGTGGTTGGAGCACCTGACCGGAAATCAGTTTACCTGGTGTTCCAATCCCAGCGGAGTGAAAGGAGAAGATCTTTTTTCTAAAAAAAATTTGATTAAAAAATATTTATTCTGAATCTTGTTTGAAATGACGTTAAAAAATTTGCTGTATGGGAGAATATAACTTTGGTCGATATTGCAGATTTACATTTCCTGTGAGGATTTCTCTTCTCGATTCGTTAGCTTCCTTGATGAATAAATAAATTTCTATTGAAAATTAATTTATAACATCTTGCTAAATAAAGCTTTTTCAGAAAAAATAATTTTTTCTTTGAGCTCTTTGTAGCTAAGTGGTTAGAGCACCTGACCGGAAATTAGTTGACCTGGTGTTTGAATCCCAGCGAAGTGAAAGCAGACGATCTTGTTTCTGAATAAAATTTAATTAAAAAATGTTTATTCTCAATCTTGTCTAGTATGACATTAAAACATTTTCTGTATAGGAGACTATAACTTTGGTCTTTATTGTAGATTTCCATTTTATGCGTGGATTTCTCTTCTCCATTCGTTACCTTTTACAATTATAATACAGATTTTTATTAAAAATTGATATATAGCATCTTGCTGAGTAAAGCGTATTGCAGAAAAATGAATTCTTACTCTAAGCTCTCTGTTGCTCAGAGGTTAGAGCACCTGACCGGGAATCAGTTGACCTGTTTTTCCAATCCCAGCGGAGTGAAAAGAGATCTTTTTTCTGAAAAAAATTTAATTAAAAAATTTTTATTCTCCATCTTGTCTGAAATGACATTAAAATATTTTCTGTATGGGAGAATATAACCTTCGTCGATATTGCAGACTTCCATTTTATGTGTGGATTTCTCTTCTCGATTCGTTACCTTCTGCGACGATAATACAGATTTATATTGGAAATCGATATATGACATCTAGCTGAAAAGAGCTTATTCCAGAAAAAATAACTCTTCCTCTGATATGTCTGTAGCTTAGTGGTTAGAGCACCTGACCGGAAATCAGTGGACCTGCTATCCGAATCCCAGCGGAGTGTAAGGAGAAGATCTATTTTCTGAATAAAATTTATTCAAAAAATGTGTATTCTCCATCTTGTTTAAATAACGTTAAAATATTTTCTGTATAGGAGAATATAACTTTTGTCGATATTGTAGATTTCCATTTCATGTGAGGATTTCTCTTCCCGATTCGTTACCTTCCCTGATGATTAAACAGATGTCTATTAAAAATTGATATATAACATCTTGATAAGTACAGCGTATTCCAGAAAAAAGTATTCTTCGTCTGATCTTTCCGTAACTCAGTGGTTAGAGCACCTGACCGGAAATTAGTTGACCTGGGGTTCAAATCCCAGCGGAGTGAAAGAAGAAGACCTTTTCTTTGGACAAAATTCAATTAAAAAACGTTTATCCTCCATCTTGTTTGAAATGACGTTAAAATATTTTCTGTATAGGAGAATATATCTTTGATCGATATGGTTGATTTCCATTTTATGTGTCTATTTCTCTTCTAGATTCGTTACCGTCTCCGATTATAATACAGATTTCTAATAAAAATTGATATATAACATCTTGCTAAATATAGCGTATTTCAGAAAAAAGAATACTCCCTCTGATCTCTCTGTAGCTCAGTGGTTAGAGCGCATGTCTGGAAATCAGTTGACCTGGGGTTCGAATCCCAGGGGAGTGAAAGAAGAATATCTTTTTTCTGAATAAAATTTAATTGAAAAATGTTTCTTCTCCATCTGGTCTGAAAGGACGTTAAAGAATTTCATGTATAGGAGAGTATAACTTTGGTCGATATTGTAGATTACCATTTTATGTGTGGGTTTCTCTTCTCGATTTGTTACTTTCTCCGATGATAATACAGATTTCTATTAAAAATTGATATATAATATCTTGCTGAACAAGGAGTATTTCAGAAAAAAGAATTCTTCCTCTGATCTCTCTGTAGCTCAGTGGTTAGAGCCCCTGACCGGAAATCAGTTGACCTGGTGTTCGAATCCCAGCGGAGTGAAAGGAGAAGATTTTTTATCCTAATAAAATTAAATTGAAAAGTGTTTATTCCTGATCTTGTCTGAAATGAGGTTAAAACATTTTCTGTATGGGAGAATATAACTTTGGTCAATATTTTAAATTTCCATTTCATATGTAGATTTCTCTTCTCGATTCGTTACCTTCTCCGATGATAATACAGATTTCCATTAAAAATTGATATATAACATCTTGCCAAATGAAGCGTATTTCAGAAGAAAGAAATCTTCCTCTGATATCTCTGTAGCTCAGATGTTAGACAACCTGACCTAAAATCAGTTGACCTGCAGTTCGAATCCCAGCGGAGTGGAAGAAGATCTTTTTTCTGAATAAAATTCAATTAGAAAATGTTTATTTTCTATCTTGTCTGACATGACGTTAAAATATTTTCGGTATAGGAAAATATAACTTTGGTCGATATTGTAGATTTTCACTTTATGTGTGGATTTCTCTTCTCGATTCGTTACCGTCTCCGATGATAATACAGGTTTCTATTGAAAATTGATATATAACATCTTGCTTAGTAAAGCGCATTCCTGAAAAAAGCATTCTTCCTCTGATCTCTCTGTAGCTCAGTGGTAAGAGCACCTGACCGGAAATCAGTTGACCTGGTGCTCGAATCCCAGCGTATTGAAAGGAGAAGATCTTTTTTTTGAATGAAATTCAATTAAAAAATGTTTATCCTCCATCTGGTCTGAAATGACGTTAAAATATTTTCTGTAGCGGAATATATAACTTTGGTCGATATTGTATATTTCCATCTTATGTGTGTGTTTCTCTTCTCTATTCGTTACCTTTTGCGATGATAATACAGCTTTCTATTAAAAATTGATATATAAAATCTTGTTAAATAAAGCGTATTTTAGAAAAAAGAATTCTTCCTCTGATCTCTCTGTAGCTCAGCGGTTAGAGCACCTGATCGTCGATCAGTTGACCTGGTGTTCGAATCCCAGCAAAGTGAAAGGAGAAGGTCTTTTTTCTGAATGAAATTTAATTAAAAAATGTTTATTCTCCATCTTGTCTGAAATGAGGTTAAAACATCTTCTGTATAGGAGAATATAACTTTGGTCGATATTGTAGATTTCCATTTTATGTGTGGGTTTCTCTTCTCGATTCGTTACCTTCTCCGATGATAATAAAGATTTCTATGAAAATGTCGATTTTTGGAGATTTTGAACAAAAAATTTAGAACCTTCTTAAGAATGTGAATGGTTTCAAAATAATAAAAAACTTTTCCCATGATTCCTGATTTTTTATTTGGGGAAATTAATTTTATTACAATATTTTAAGAGATATAAAAAGACTTCTAAAAAATTTTTTAAAATAAATATAATATAATGTGACAAAGTTTAATATGATATAATATACATAATATTAGTATATAAAACAAAATTTACATGATTGAAGATGAACGTAGAAATCTGATTCCTTTATAGTTCATGAAGCGAAAACTTGCAATTCTCATGCGTTGGTTTTCTGTTTGTAAATGTTGAGTCTTTAAAATAAACATAACTTACAATTGTAATATTTTAGTTACTAACATTTATTCGTATTAATTATTTTATCATTAAGAAAATCAATTAAGTATAAACAGTAATAATGTACCTGTAAATATTTAAATATAATTAAAAAATTGAGTGTCCCCGTTCAAGAACAAGGCCTAGATTATTCTAGCGCTGAGGAGTTGGCCCCTGATGACGCAAAATTCAAATTGGAATGTTTTTTATTTTAAAACATAAATTATCGCAGAGAATTACATTCCGCATCTTTTTTTCGTCACAGGAAAATCGTACCTTCTTTATTTATTTAACAAGTTGCAAAAAACATGTTTTTTAGAGTCAATTTTTAATTCAATTTTTGTCCTCAATTCGTGCTCCATTCCAAAAACTGTGGAGTTGAATCCACAGTTTTTGGAATTTCTTTACAAAATTTCGAATTAATATTCTTTATAGAATTCTTGTTATGGCAGTTCAAGATCAATTTTCATCACTTTATAACAATATACAAAAATAATTTTTTGTAACGACTGCATGCAATCTTCACTTTTCGAGGCATGTATTGCGTGCAGGAAGGGACCAATTCTAAACCCGTGGTAGAAAGCAGTTATAAAAAGACTTTCTAGCTGCTGCGCTTGCGCTCTTTAAGCAAGATTACTTTTTTCTGGCTGTTGCGCTTGCGCAGCCCCGTCCCACTCAAAGCTGAAATTAAAAAAAATAAGTTTAAAAAATTGTAAAAATGTAAATATTGTTAATGTTATTATTCGTTTCGTTATATAATTTAAACGTGATTGTTTATTTCCAACCAAACAAATACTTGCTATATATATAAATGCGGACTTAATTACTTATTTTCTATTCAAAAATCCCAACAGATAATTTTATTTCTGTTTGCTTGCATTACTTATATCTGCAAACTTTATAGCATTTATTAAAAATAATCAATGCTGTTTATAATAACAGTACAATAAATAATAGAAACAATATTTAAATTTTTACAACTTATTTTATTAAAATTTCCGCCATTTTAAATTTGTTTAATCTCATTTATTTTCAAATTTGTACATTATTTTGTCATTAATTTTTCCTCATCCGATGCTGAAACTATTCAACTTTATCCTTCCGGCAGAAAAACGAAAAAAGCGTAGTAGAACTACCTAAAAATATCACTTTTCTGATTTTCGCCGTGCATTTCGTAGCAAGTCAGCCTTATTGGTCAACAGCACCGTCATTTCGCGTGATGGCCCGCGGTCAACTCCCATCCTACTTTTTCTCTACAGACAGGCTTCCCATTCTGTATGATTTGACGTTTGAGAGACGGATTGTGAGTAGTGAATAATGATTGGACAAACTTTAAGTGATAAGCTACTATAAATGACTGATAAATTACCATAAATTACCGATGAATTACCGAAAATTTCAAAAAAATTTGAAAATTTTTGGATACCTGATATTTCCGGTAATTTAGCCATTTTTCATAAATTTCCGTAAATTTGGGGATTTCTTCCGAAAAGCTTTGGACACCTTATCTTTCTGGACATTTCTGGTAATTTCCAAATATACAGAAAACTAACGGCAATTTGCGGTCATTTTACCAGAAATTTTCAAAAATTAGCAGAAATGTCTTCTTACTGTGTTTCTCAAATCGAAAATTTCCTGCATTTGTTACAAAAAATATTGTGTGCAACAAGTGCTGAAAGTGGAACGTTGCAACTCTTGTGAAGTTTACAGTACTTGCCATCGGCTCATTTTCGAGTCGTTTATTTATCACGTGATGATGTTTATTTAAGAGAGCTATGAGTTAAAATTAGGAAGTACCCTCGTTTCAATGGAATCGCATACTTTATAGGGACCAACAAAATTTGTATTTTTCAACTGAAGCACCACTGGTATCATGCTCGCAAAAATGTATGTTGTAACTAAGGGTGTGGGTGTATTATAGAAAAAAAATTGCGGCGGTACCAAAAAGCTTCACTTCACTCTCGTGTGTAACTGCCTACTTTCCGCACTTGTATCACAATCTACTATTATAATCTATTGCATAATTCGTTTCACAAAATGTTTTACCGTTACGTTTATCGAGAAAAGTTTGAGCATACAAAAACTTCCTGCGAAGTTGTTCAAAAAAGTATAGGGAAGTTTTCTGCAAAGCTTCGGAACGCATGGAAGATACATGGACACAGGGAAGATCAGTCGAGTGCGTAGAGTTTAGCGTTCACAGTTTTTTTACCTATTTATTTATTTTTGAAAAGTTTTTGTTTGCTCAAACTTTTCACGATAAACGAAACGCTCAAACATTTTGTGAGACGAATTATGCAATACATCAGAAAATAATTTTTTATATTGTTATAAGTAAAGATTTTAAGTATGATGTCAAACTGCCACAACAAGAATTCTTCAAAGAATATTAACTTTAAATTTTATCAAGGAATTCCAAAAACTGTCGATTTGAGCACGAGTTGTGTTAATTCGCACCTGCTCGTAGCGCTTCTTGCGGGAATATGTATGCATGCATACATGCAGGCACACACATTCGTCAAAATATGTGTTTAGAACAAGCATGCATGTGTTTCTTTAGACCCGGCTTACACTGTTGTCGCCGCCATTTGTAAAACTTGTATTTCAACGCTTTTCTGCAAGAGGCGCTGCGAACGATGGAAACTAACTAAATCCGAATCTATGCGTCCAAATCAGCCCTATCCGACCGCATGCAAAAGCGCTGGCTAAAGTTTGACGCCAGCCGTGAACTAATCCGCTTGCGGCGCTGCTGCGCTTCTTGCTGACAGATACATTAGGCTATATGAAATATTCAAATAAAAAATGAAGTATTAATGAACGTGTGTAGTCACGATGGCAAAAATCCATGAATTGGGCTACGAACTGCTACCTCATTCAGCATATTCTCCAGATTTGTTATACATTTTTGTTAGAAAAATACATTTTCATACAAAAAATAACTTTTGGGGAAAACGACACAATCTACAATAACATTTCATGGAACATAATTTGTCGCCTAATAAATATCTACAAATTTTCTTAGAACCAATTTATGCTAGGATGAATTATTTTTGGTTTAAATCTTAAAGAAAAAACTATGAAAATAAACAAATTAAATTTATAAAAAAAAAAAGTTGCAATAAAATGTTCAGGAACAAAATAGTTTTTTTTTATAGCAAGCGCACTTTTTTAATTATAAAAATCTGACAATGAATTTTCGCGGTAGCTGATAATAAAATTTAATGCAAAATAAAGAACAAATATTAAAGTAATCATGATAACTAAAATTTGTTCTTTATTTTGCAATATCTGAATAATCAATCTCAGGCCGAAGTACAGAAATGAATGTAATATACATTTGATATAATAAAATTGAACATAATGTAGAAAAGTTCAGATTTCGGACAAAATCGAGAGCGAAGCACGAGATACCTGATGAGAATGCGTTTGTTAAAACCGAAGGATCTTCAACAAAATAGAATTCACAGTCACCAAATTACAGTTGTCGATGCTTTGAAGTTTAATTTTAAAAGTTCTGTGCAAAAATGTGGGAGAATTACAAAACCCGAGGGCGCAGCGCGAAGTAAATACATTATCGAACGCGAAGCTCAAGAACCTCAAGAATATCAAGAAGCTCAAGAATATTATTATAATTATATTCTACTCTAATATGTTTTTATTGTACTATTTCTTTATATTTGTATATTTATTTTATTCTTATTATACTATTTTATTATCCCAATGGAAATAATAACCAAAATATAAATGTTCAATTGAATGAAAAAAGTGAATTTCCTTTAAAATAAACTTTTCTTGGGGTAAAAGTGGTATGGGTTGACAGCCCCCATTTTTTCATATACAATTTTTCTTACAAATTTATATTTTTACTTAATTTGAATTAATTTATTAAGTCAGTTGCAATAAAAAAATTGATTAAAAAAAGTTGACAAAAAAAATGCCGACAGCAGGAATCCAGCTCGACTTTACTGGAATAAAATCGGAGAGTTACCGCCTTATTTAACCGGGAATTAAAAGACTCTCGCATCGCGGTCCGTATAATGTGCGTGAATTTTTCTGAAGCATTTTTTATTGAACGGATCCAAACAAAGTTCCAATGATTGTACGTTCCCCTTGTGAGTTTGGATTGAATTGGATTCATTCGGCTTGACAATTAATGTGGATCAATCCGAGTACAGATTCATTCGAATTGAAAATTTATTTCTGATAGATTTGGATAGATTTTCCGGTTTGGTTGGGATACAAATTTCGGAATTGTTCGGATTGTTTCGGACTCGCTCGGATAGGATTCCTATCCGAAACTTTCGCCAGGGATATCTATTGAAAATTATTTAAATCCTATGAAGCTTTTTCTAAGTTTCAAAATTTACCTAAATATAGCTCTCAAGGAAGATTCAGTAGGCGCTGGAATAACCAACATTCCAAAATGTCGAATAAATCTTGGTGTTAACGGATTTCTTCCTCCGCCTGGAGGTGCACAAGCACAGCTTAATACCATATCGTCTATCGTTTTCCAGTAAAGCTTGTCCCTATCATAAAGGCCTCCAAAATCTAAATATTGTCTGAAAAAGTAAAATTTTATCATTTTTTCACAAATCCATATTTCATTTGATATTTTAAAAAAATCGTAGAATTGGGCTCCTATTTATTTAAAGTTAATCCTATACCGCAATAATTCTATCGGTGGTTGAGACCCATAAGTGTCTAATTTTGGCATGTTTACATCATCCACGAAAACGCAGACCCTCTTTCCAACAGGTGCGCCCAAAAGTGCTCGTTTCTTCTTCTCCAGTTTTAATTCCAGAATTTCCTGAGTTTGCCCACTATTTGTCTGAGCAGAATAGTTCATTATCACTGGAACCCAAAGTCCAGACTTTTGAAGTGTATGCAGAACCATTTTTGCTATTACTGTTTTTCCAACACCTAGGTTTTTTTTAACGAAATACTTGATAATAAAATGGGAATAAATATGAAAATCGTATTATAAGTGAAAAAAACTTAACGTATTTTAAAATGAGATGGGGATCCCAGCGGTTCATTAGTTCAAATTTATGTAAAAAATTAGTCAAAGATTAAAAAAGGATTTAATTTATTATTTAAAACTTCGTATATAATTTGGGTATCTCGTGAATATCGAACAAATGTGCCCTCTAACAGTAGCGTTTTTTTAAATCATGTTTTCTAGTAATTTTTATATTTAATATAATATAGCTAAAACACCGAATTAAAGAATGCTCATGTTTGAATTTTGTACATTCTCATCATTTATATATTTTTTTTAGTTATGCAAATATTTGATCATAAAGTTGGTTTATATGTCACAAAATGCACTTGTTTTCTAGAGACGACATATTTAGACCGGATTATTTTTTAAGCTAATCAGAGATATGAGTCCACATTTTCAAAATTACACTTCAAGACAATTCTGAAAGATAAAAATGATGATTTATATCGGGAGTTAGTATAGTTTCTTGAAAGTCATGAGTGTCCGGGGCTGCCCGACTCTCCCCTGTTTTTAATTTTGGTTTTATTTATTGAAAATACAATGGGAAAATCCAAAATTTAAGTTTTTAACTAAACGACGCAAGATACGAGAAAAAGTCGTAAAGAGCAAGTATAGCTTTTGAAAAGCAGTACAAAATTTCTTTCAACTATTTTTCAATAGGACTTGTCAATGTGGTTTTATTTATCGAACGTAGTATGCAGAAAATCGAAAATTCAAATTTTGAATATTTTCTTGATAAATTCAACTGTTTTTCAATTAAAATGAAAATATATTTTGGATAAAAATGTAACTAATTGGTTAAAAGTTAAAGTACATTGTTATAATTTTTGTATGAAGATTCAAAATATTATGTGAAAACTTGCCTTTTTGGATTGAAAATTCAACTATTTGGTTAGAAATTAACATTTTGTTGAAAATTATCTTTTTCGGTTTAAAAATTGATTTGTTTTGCAGAAATTTCGTCTCTTTGGTTTGATAATTCAACAGTTTGGCAGAAAATTTAACCATTTGGTTTAAATTTAACTTGTTCGTTAGAAATTCATATTTTCTGGATGAATTCAACAGTTTTTTATTCAAAAATAAAATTTTATTTTTCGTTGAACATTCCACTACTTGGTAAGAAGTTAAACTACATTGTTAAAATTTAATTGTTTTTATGATTCATAATTTTAGTTGAAAATGAACTTTTTTGTTGCAAATTTATATTTTTGTGCTTGAAGATTCAACTATTTGGTTAATAATTTATCTGTTTTCTTGAAAATGCAATACTTTTACTTGAAATATCAAGAATTTGAAGCGTTTTAATTTGAATCCCCTATTTTTTTATTATATTTTTTATTCCCCTATTTTCACGAAAAATCTCATTATTTTCCCTGTTTTTAGTATTTTTAGACAATTTTAGCCCATGAAGCCTATTACCCAGAGAAAGATATTTTGATTTGCAAATACAGAATTAATTTATTTTTCGGGATTAGTTCCTCGATTGAATCGTTAGCGATTTCTTTGCTGTCGATAATGTCCTTCAAATTTACAAAATTAGCAAATAAATAATTTACAGAATATTTGAAATTGGTATCAAAAAATTAAAAAAAAATCTCTTTTAAAGCTTCTTGTTTTCTAATGTCCTCGAATTTTTGGTTATGATTCTTCAAAAATGATTTAATACCTTCTCAAAAAAGAGGGAAAGGGGAAAATAAGGTCAAAATTCTCGATTTTAGGTGTTTTAAGGTATTTTTTTTTTAATTTAGAAGGAAAAAAGGAATATTGGGTAAAAAAGGGAATGGACTGAATTATTATTAATTATTTCTGAATAAGAAAATCAGTTAAACAAAATTACTGACCAGTTCCGCCGGTGAAAAATACTGATTTATTGACGTTTATAAGCCTCTGCATCAGATACCCAAATCTTACAGTGTCGACAGTGGGTACCAGAATTTCAAAAAATGGCAATTCCTTGTTATATGTAAACGAGGGCATAAGTTTTACCCATAATTCTAATCTTCGTGTCTTTACATTCATGTAGAGATCCCATAAATCTCCAGTGGCAGGCAAACTAAAAAATTATGATCATTTCTCAGAATAAAAATATCTATTTCTTGGTATTTATTAAACATGTAATAATAATGGTAAAAACTGTAATAATTTTTTAAGATACCGAGAAAGAGGATTGTCATCAAAATGATCTTTTACAAATAACTCAAAAGCTTCTCGTGAGGTGTCAATCACATTTCCACCAATCGCCCAAATGTATGAGAGGATAAATGATTGAGTGAGGAAACTTTTCACTTTTGTTATTTCAGCAGATTTGTCAATCACATTTGGTTCTAAAATAATACTTTCCATCAGAGCACAGAGCATGTTTACTTTGCCGATATCTACCTATGTATTGAAAATATAAATTCATATTTAGAGTTAATTCAGTATAATAATAATTATAATATAATACAATCGGTACATTGTTTAAAAATATTATGCGAATGATTTAAAGGATTTCTATTATAAAATTCATTTCAACCTGAGCTATAGCGTGGTCGCAATTCTTTTTAAAAAACGTTAGTCCATCTTCTACATAAGTTTCAAAAAGTAATAAAAGTTCTTCGCGTAAAGTTTCATTAAGAATATTTTCCGGGATTTTTTGCAGCCATGATTTTACATAAGGCATCCATTTGAGGTCGACTGGATCAAAATATACCATTCCTGTTCAAAAATAAAAAATAGCAGTACATTTTTTTAAATTTCGAGGTTAAGGATATATGCTGCATGATACAAAAAATTTTAAAAAATGCTTCCGACTAATTAAACCATCTTTGGGTACACTGGAACCTAGATTTGCGCATGGTTTCGGGCATAGCGCGCAGTGGCCTTCGACATAAATCCAGGGACTTCAAACGTAAACAGGCATAGAGCTGCATGAATTATTTCCAATTTGGACGCGTGACACAACCTGATGCATCTAACGCGCGGAGATTACGGCCCTCATGCTGTTTGTCACACTTGACTGAGCACCGCCTCTCCCTCGGTCCTGCGGCTCCCCTCATCGCAAATTGCCGAGGGCAGCAATTCTAGGAACGCACGAATCCAGTTTACGGAAATCCAGGTTCCAGTGTAATAAGCTTTTGTTTAAATATAAATGTAAATGATATTCTAAAATATATTTTGAAAAAATTTAAGAAATAGCGAAAACATGTAAACCAATCTTGTTCGTCCATGAACTATGTTTTAAATATATGTGGTGTGGGGGCGACAAAAACTACGGATGGAAAAAGGATAACGTTACGAACTTAGATAAAGTTTAGTAAGTTTCCTCATGATAAATTCGAACAAAGTAAGTTTGAAATTAATTGTGATATTTGAGACTACACGCTATTTCCCTTATTCCGGTTTTCCCTCTTTTTATAAAAATGGTTCTTTTCCCCTGTTTTCAAGAAACTTCACTTTTTTCTCCTTTTTCCCGCTTTATGCTTAAATACGAACTGAATTAATAGAACTCAATAGGAAAATCCAACTATTTTTGGTTGAAAAGTCCACTATTATATTTTTGTTTCAAAAGTACTATTATATTTTTAGTTCGGAATGTATCTCATTTGCTTAAAAATTCTACTATTTGGTTGGAAATTAATTATTTTGTTAAAAATACAACGACATTGTTAAAAAGGCATCCTTTTTGGTCGAATCAAACTAATTGGTTGAAAGTTGAACTACTTTCTTAAAAATGCATTTTTTTGGTAGAAGATTCATCTGTGTCGTTGAAAATTTAACTATTTCGTTGAAAATTCGTTTCTCTTATGCTTGACAATTAATTTTATTGACTAAAAATTTAACTTATCACATTTTTAGTTAAAAATGTATCTTTTTCAGTTAAAAACTCAACTACTTGGTTGAAAAGATATATTTTTAGTTAAAAATTCAACTATTTGGTTGAAAGTTGAACTACTTTGACTCTGTTAAAAATTTTGTTGTTGAAGACATCATTTTAGTTGAAAATTCATCTTTCTGGTTGATAACTTCACCATTTATTTGAAATTTCTATTTTTTCATTTGAGAATTAATTTCTTTAACTGTAAATTGTACTATTCCATTTTTTGTTAAAAATTGATCTTTTCTAGTTTAAAATTCAACTATATGGTAGAAAATACATGTATTTTGTTGAAAATTAATCTTTTTTGGTAGAAAATTAATCTTATTTGTTAAAAATTCATACTTTTTGAATAAAAATGCAACTGTTCGATTAAAAATTAATCTGTATCTAATTAGTCTTGAATTATTAAAAAAAAATGCATGTATTTTGTTGAAGATTATTTCTTGGTGGAAAATTAATCTTGTTTATTGAAAATTCATCTTCTGGGTTGGGGGTTCAGTTATTTTGTTAAAAATAGATCTTTTTTGGTTTAGTTCAACTGCTTGAAAGTTTGCTTTTTTTTTGTTGAAATTAATGTCATGTATTTTTTTGAAAATTCTATTTTTATGGTCTGCGAATTACTTTCTTAAACTGAAAATGTGTCCACTCCTTTTTTTAATTTACCTATTTTTTCTTTTATATTGTGGTAAAAGATACATGTATTTATTTGACAATTCTTTTTTTTTGTAGAAAATTAATCTTCTTCTCAATCTATTTTTGTGAGGGATTCAAGTTTTTGTTTTAAAATTCGTCTTTTTTGATGAATTTAACTATTTTTGATGTTATATTATAATTTTTTTGTTTAAAATTTAAACTATTTCATGTTTCGTTGAAAATTCATCTTTTCCGATTAAAAATTCAACTGTTTGGTAGAAAATTAGACTTGTTTTACTTAAAAATTCAACGTTTTGGTAGAAAATTAAACTATTTGATTGAAAATTAACACAATTTTGTCGAAAATTCATGCATTTTGTTGAAAATTCGTCTTTTTTAGTAGAAAACTAATATTCTTAGTGAAAAATTAATCTTTTTTGGTTAAAAATTCAACTGCTTGGTTGAAAGTTAAACTGCATTGTTAAAATTTCTTTTTAAGATTCACCTCTTTGAACGAATTTTTTGTTGTATTCAAAATTAAGGGTGCACTTCCAAAAAGCGCATACCTCCGATTAATTTGAAACTCTGTATACCTATGTATTTTGACGCACTTATCATGAATATGATAGTGAAAATACTCGCAAATTTGATTTTCATGGTGAAAACCATGAAAAACTCGTAAGAGATATGGGTTCTCGAACTTATCTCGCTAAAAACAAAAATTTTCGGAAAAGTTTTTAAGCAAAAGTTGTAGATCTAATAAAAATAGACATTTTCGATCGCACACATTTTTTCTGCCAGATTGGTAGTTTGTGAGAACATCGCTATTGAAATTTAGTAAGTGCAACAGGCTTGAATCCTGCAAGTGTTTGGTCCTTCTGTGCCTGGTCACAGAAATACAGTAAACTTCCGTTTACTTTAAGGTCCTTGAATCATACCCCACCAATTATTTTAAAACTGAAGGGGGCCCCACCCTTGCCACAAGTGGGCAGTTTATTTTTATCAACGACGTTCATTGGCTGCCCCGTTCTTGTATCGATGCGCTGCCTGTAGGCAACTGTTGCAACTGAAAAGAGCGGGAGATTTGAAATCAATAAAAAGTACTATTAATAATAATACAAATAAATACACTCGACATTCCTAGAACTGCTGTCCCACGCAGTTTCTCAGCGCGTAGGGCGAGAGACGGTTGCGACTCTCGCCTCGGAAGGGCCGAGTGTGCGAGTAGACAGTCGCGTATATTACTTTTTTAGAGAAAATTAGGCGACACGTATTTTTCCGTTTTGAGAACAATAAAAAAACCCACGATGTTACGAGTATTTAAATTTTGACGCCTATTTTTCCGAAAACACCATTTTTTCTTCAAAAGCATATAATTTTTGACCTAATTTAGATGCTATAAATATATTTTTGGATTCTGGTGGTGTTTACCGTTCTCTTACAAAATCTGTCGGAAATTTTCTTAAAGTTTAAAATAAAAAAAAAAGGACGACGACTTGTTTGAAAATATTAAAAGTCGATTTATGTTTTGCCACTTTTTTACAGTTGTTGTTTATTTACCAGGAATACATCCTGTGAGTTTTATGCAACTGAATTATTTTTGTGGACAGGAGAAATTTATTTTCTTAAAATATAGTTTTCGCATTTTTATATGTTTTATTCATTTTTTAATTAATGCAGTAGTTCTCTTATAACTTTGGGTTTTCTTAAGTTCAAATATCGCGTCGGCTATGAAACAAATTTACGAGAAAAATACCTATATTATTTTTTGATTCAGTCAATTTTCAATATAAAAGATAAGCAATTCGTCTACTTCAACTTTCATGAAGAAAATTTTATTTGAATGTTTATATTTAACAAGTTGATGCTCATTTTTGAATGGACATACTTTGACGTGCTATGTCTTTAGCGATTTATAATCGAATTTTCTATAAAAATTGTATATCAATAATGCAAAACTTTATATAAAAATCAGCATCATCGACATTTAAATAAAATAATAACTTTTTGCGCCATAAACAATAATGTACAAAGACTCATTTTAAGTTTCTAATAATTGCAGAGATTTGTATCAAAGCTGAAAAATTTTCATATAAATTAAATGATAAAATGGCTATATTTTAATATTTCTATTATCTATTCTCACCGACAAAGACGTAAGCTTGTCAGTCTTGCAAGGGGTTGCCCCTCATCGCCCGAGGTGCACCATCTCCTTGAAAGACAGATGCGTCTACATTCTTGCAGTGGAAAAAAATGCGGGATGATTTATGGTCTTACGACAGGGCTCGCCAAAAGGCAATCAGTCACTGCAAATACTGACAGTGTCAGTCGCGAGACTAGGTCAAACAGACACGAGAACAGGCCCTCATAAGTCTGGTCATTCGACTGGTCCCTAATCCTTCACAATAAATTACAGTTTAAAATGAAAAAATGAACTGTATTGTGAATTCAAGCAGAAAAAAATCAGACCCTCCGGTGTGAAAATGAGCTGCAACGAACCGTGACCGTAACCCTTTCCAGGATTCCTGGAAACCAAAGAAAAAAATGACAGAAAAAATTGGTGGCAGTCATGCACTTGTCGTGTCAATCAGCACCTGCTGAAAGTGGTGAGCCCTGATATGTAGACCTATATGAATGAAATGAAAATGTACGAATATATTTTTTATTTTGATTTAAATTCCATCCAAACTCCAGTTAGAGTATGATATGGTTTGTAGAATTTAACCGTATAGTTTGTTTGTATATTATTTTCGAACCAATTTTTTCAATAATTAATTTTATTCATTTTTCTTACATTTAATTTTATTCACTAATGAATATTTTGTTCCTTTTGGCTTTGCGAACATTTTCAACCCAATCTTTTTCATTCCTATATTTTTTGCCTTCCTCGAGAAGGTTATGATAAACTCGATGATATCTTTGTTTAACGACTTGATAAATTTTCACCTTATAAAAAAAAAAACATTTTTATCCACATTCCGTGCAAACAGTTAAATTCGAAATCATGATAATCCGACATCTTAAATCGTAACCTTAACTGCCGTACAAACTAAAAAGATACATAAGTCCAATCTCACCATTTTTATTAGGAAATGGACTTGCGGTGTTTTTCTAGTCGCGAAAAGTCGAAAATACAAAGCAAAAAGAACACAAAGTCACTTGTGGCGTTGCCTTCTTCGGCTTTGTCAAAGAGCTCGAGCGCGGTCTCGAAATGCAACAGCAAAACTTGTACTGGATTTCCAAACATTGTTCGACATTCAAAAACATATGTTAGGACAAGCAATTCTTTTTTTTTCTTTTTGTAAATCCGGTCCGCACTCGGTCACTTTTACAAGGCAAAAAAAAAGAAGAAAGTACTTAAGATTCTTTTTCATTTGTATTTTGATGACGCATAGATGCCTTTTACAAGTTTAGCGACCCGCAAAGTGCTTTGTGTATCTTTTTCTCTTGTATTTTCCCAAATTTTCGACTTTACAAAATTTTCTACACTTACCTATCTTTTTAGTTTCTATTTGAGAACATTACTCTGTCTCCATGCAAAAATAAGAAATTCATTCTAGCGCGGCAGAGTTGGCCCCTAAAGACTGAAAATCCAAATTGGAAATTTTGAACTTTTAAACGTACATTATCTTAGAGAATTACATTCCGCACTTTTTTTCTTTACAAGAAAATCATATCTAGTTCAGTTTTTTAACAAATTGCAAAAAACGAGTTTTTTAACGTCAATTTTAAGTTCAATTTTTGTCTTCAACTCATGCTCAAATCCACAGTTTTTGGAATTTCTTCATCAGATTTGAGGGGAATATTCCTTATAGCATTCTTGTTTGGACACATTCACAAAATCTTTGAGCGTTTCGTTTATCGAGGACATCTTGAGAAATCTTAATCTTCTGGTGAAGAAATTGTTCAAAAAAGTGTAGATCAGTCGCGTGCTTAAATTTTAGCGTTCACTGTTTTTTATCTATTGGTTTATTTTCAACGCAAAGAAAAAACAACGTGTGAATCTAACGCTAATTTTAGGGTACCATTTCCGTGCAGCAAAAAATAACATGTAGTATGAAATCAGCTGCAACAAAATTTATTCCAAAGTTTTTACTGCGAAAAAATCTTTGCAGAAAACTTCTCTATAATTTTTTGAATAACTTCTTCACAGGAAGTTTTTGTTCGCTCAAACTTTCCTCGATAAACAAAACGCTTAAACATTTCGTGGAACGAATTATGCAATAGCTGAGAAAATAATTTTTTATATTGTTATAAATAAGGAAATAAAAATGTATTTCTAAATGTCATAACAAGAAAGATATAAAGAATATTTCCTCTAAATTTTATAAAGAAATAAAAAAAAACTGCGAAATTAAGCACAAGTTAAAAACAAAAATTGAACTAAAAATTGACTTAAAAAAAAACTAGTTTTTTGCGATTTTTTAAAAAACTGAAAAAGATAAGATTTCCTTGTGAAAAAAAGATGCGGGATGTAATAGTCTATGATAATATATATTTTAAAATTCAAAGTTTTCAGTCGCGGGGCCTTCTCCGCCACGCTTGAATGAATCTACGTCTTGTTCTTGCATGGGGACACTCAAATGAGTGTCCGAAAATTCTCATGCGAAAACAAAGTCCCCTGGAGGCTTTCAACAATATTTTCGACTTGTAATTTTTAAAGTGTATATCTGAATGTGAAATTTTATTGTATATCTTTTTTTCTCTATATACAAAGCTGTAACTTCTTTAGCTTACAAATTAAAGCCGAAAAGCTGACTGACGATATTAATTAAATTTCTTAGTGAATAACAATTTAACGATAGCAAGTTGACAAAACACTCTTGAAATAAAAATCATCAAATTATTACTCATGAATTTTATTCAAGTTTTAATTAAATAAAAAGGCTATACAATTTAATCTTCATCAGAAGAAAGAACAGAATCATCGCTCGCTTTGCTGTTCGTTATCGGCTCAAAGTATTCATTAAAGATGGCTTTTCCTTTTGGTGTAAGATACTTTAATAAGCTTTTTACATATTTCATTTTGGCTTCAGTTATTCCAACAGATGCAGGGGGATTCCTTTCGATTCCCGCGAGTTTTACTTTTAGTTCAATTTTAAATTGAGAAGGATTTGTTTCTGTGTAATTGTCGCAAACTTTAATGTTTTTGTTGGGTAAATAATTGATAACGTAAGCTTCACTTATTTTCATGTCCTTAGGGTGTGGTACAGTCTTCTTGAATGACTTTTCATAACCATGTAAAAGATTATGTGCACACTCTACGATAATGAACGGAGGATCTTGAGAGTTTCTTATTAATTTAATGTACTCATCTGCTGTTTCGATGCGTTCTA
The DNA here is from genome assembly GCA_011634705.1 of Andricus grossulariae. Taxonomy (NCBI): domain Eukaryota; kingdom Metazoa; phylum Arthropoda; class Insecta; order Hymenoptera; family Cynipidae; genus Andricus; species Andricus grossulariae. The sequence goes on along the minus strand of JAABKJ010026545.1, from coordinate 1,758,043 downwards.
ACTTTTTCTTTTTCTGCGAGTACAATAAAAAATTCCGGTCGCATTGGCAGTATGAATGACCCCGAACAGGAAACACATGCCAGATCTCAATACCCAATTTTATGGAAAGTGTGAGACGATATGCAAATACTGTGTAATTTCTGTTTTGTCCACCAGCTGCATCAGAAAAAAGAATAATCTTTTTATGATAAACCTTGTCATGTACATTATTAATGTTTTGTTTTCATTTTTCTGTTTTTTCGAGGAAGTATTCTAAAGAATTCGTATATAGAAAATTCGCAGAAAATCAAAAGAGCATGTCGCATTGAAATTTTAAACTTCGGTAAATTTAAATTTCAGGAATTGAAATCGCAGAATATTTCGAGGACAAAATATGTTGTTGTTTAGAGGAAATTAGGCTATGCTTATTTTTCCGATTTGCGAAAAAAAAATTTCTAAAAAGTTATGCGTATTTGAATTTTGTGCTTTGTTTTTCAAAAAACCCGAAATTTTTTCTTTAAACCTCTATAATTTTTGACCTAATTGAGATGTTTATTATTTTATTTTTTGAATTTAATATCGCTCACTGCGCATTTTGAAAGAAGACTAATTTCCTCTAAAAACAACGTGAGCTTCTGCGATTTCAAGTGTAGAACCCTGCCTGAGCTGTAAAAAATTTATAAGAATGATTTTAGAAATGCTGGAAATACCACGATAGTTTTGTAGAAAAAAATTGTCTGTAAATTCATTGTAATCATTTTTGTTACTGATATATGTATTGTGTATATGATAGACGGTATAGTCTGAAATAAAGTAACTGCAGATAATAATTCGTTAATTCACATTTTCGGCAATTTTTTCTCGTTAATTTGCGGTTTTTTTATTTATTATTTTGCTTCTTTGTTTTAGTTGACAATATTCAAACGCTTTTAAAAATATAGTGATGAAGAATGAATTTATTTTTTTATATCTCTTTCACTGAATATTTTTTTTAAATCAAGGTATAAAGGCACATATAAGGATTTTTATAAATCAAGCTAAAATATTATTAATTTTGATAAAATTTTAGCTTATTTGATATATTTTTTCTCTATTCTAATATTCAAATAAAAATCGTTTTACTTAATTGAAAAAATATTTTTTCTTGTATTTTCTTGTATCAATACATCAGCGAAATGAAAACGCTTTTTCAAGAATTATTTTTAATTCAAATAAATTTAATTAACTAGTCATCAAATAAACATAATCTCAAATCGAATCTTGTGATAGTTCTAATACGTCTGATGGATATTATAATAATTATTCATAAAAAGAATGTTTTTTTTTAATTTTAGTTTTTATTTCAGTTGAAAATATTGTCGAATGAAATTAATATTTTATTTATAAGAAATAAAGTGGTTTTATGAAGTTATATAAGCTAAATTTGTTCTATAAAATGGCTAAGTACAACATAATTACACGGGATACAAAAATGTACACTTTTGTAATTTGTATAATTAACTTTTTTGCAACATAAATTATAAACACAATGACCAAATTTGATAAATTGCAGTGACTAAAAAAATCATGTGTATTTGGAGCTAATGTTCTGTTTATGTTATCAAAATATTGAAAATATCAATAATTATACATCTATTGCATATTTTTCTTGATATTATGCAGTATAGATTAATGTTAGCTAATGAAAAACTACTCAATAAATATTAATTTCGCTGAAAAATGATAATAAACTAAAAAATTGATAATGAAATCACTACAGTCATGCCAATATTTTACATCACCTTTTTTCAGTTTTAAGCACTAATTTATATTACGATTACTGCTCACAGTAATAAGTCTGTTCTCTGATTTCATTTCAGGCCTTTTGGAAATTAATTAACCTTAATCCGTTCGCGTGGGCGGTCAATTGACCGCCTTTTTGGAATTTCGAATGTCGCGCTCACCAGTGAGCTTTGGGTGAGATGGGGCGGGCATGTATTCTTTAGTTACACTTACGAGCGCTATTTCTGCCAATTTTCGCTATTTCCGGCAAAAAGTTCTTTTTGTCGCTTCTTTTGTGCCACCTACTCGTAAGTTGATCATATTGTAGTTTCAAGTTACAAGTGTCAAGTTATGTACTTTTTTTTCAAGTGGCCTTTTTTGAAGTGTCAATTATACTTGAGTATATTCTAGTTTTATGCTAGTTTAATTGAACGAAATTACATTTTTGCCGAAAAAAAGTTGAATAAAAAAAATATTTTTCAAGCTAGAATCTATTATGTTGATGGCTGACTATATGTTGTTTAAATAATGAATTTTGATGAAGAAGATGTTTGCCGAGTTGTATCGGAGTTTCTTTGTTTACATGGCAGTAAACAATTAACAAAAAGTAGAGAAAACAGCATGATAATTATGAAAAACGTGGGCGGTCAACAAACCGCCCACGCGATCGTCCGTGTGACTCAAGTTGGCGCGAACGCATGAAGGTTAAAAATTTCTGCCACAGTGGCTTCCGCGGAAAGAAGCTATTCAATGTTGAAAGTAATCAATACATATGGGGCATAATTTCTGAAGTGTACCCACCTCGTAAATGAAAGTTGTCCGATCAGGCTAAAAATTGGCCTAATTGTAGTCCTATTAGACAGTACTCCTCACACCAAAAATTAATTCATTTTGATAATTATTTATCAAAGTGGAGGGGGTGCAATTTTTGTGCTTTTCAAGCAAAGCCTTACATTCAAACATTTGTAACTTTTTTCCTATTGCCTTCAACAAAATTTCACTATGAACGATTTGGATAGAATTTTTCACAAAATTTCTGGTGGTCATAACGATTTAAAAAAAAGTCAAAATTTGACCCTAACTTCTGAAAATCAAAAATAAATTTTACTTTTTTTCAAATTTCGACACTTTTTTCTCCTCAAAATAGTTTTAAAAGAAAGCTGAGATCTTTTCCTATAAGACCTGCAACTTTCAGAGTGGCAAATCAATTCGTCTTTGAGTAATAGCACGATACGTAAACAAGATGCCACGATAGGATGAGTGGTGCGCGATTTCCCCTAGGGCGCTCACGCCAAGGATCTTTGTGCAACGCTTTAGTGCCAGTTTTTTAAGTTGAGTAGTACTATATGGTAATATTATGTGTCTTTCTGTTCGACTTTTTGACGATTGTTTCGACAGTTGTTATCTTTGCAGGCCTCTTTTACGGTTTCTGTTTTTTCCATTCGAGAAGATGTCGTATTTCCCAGAGGACGAAAACTACTTGAATTGAAGTTTTACATCTTGAGCGAGAATGAAAGCCTGTAATGTACCTGTTATTGTAACAGCTTTGTCGGATCTGAGTTTCTGTAACTCGATGGCTAAGGCATGATTTTCTTTGCTGCTGAAAACAATTTCGGTTTGCTTACAGTTACTCTTTGCCCAATGAAAAAAAGCATGGGCACTGAGCATGTAATGTTTCGGAGAACATTGTAAGCTTGAACGTGCTGCTTGTCTCTTTATATTCGTTTCTATACCATAACATGCACCCTTACCATGAGATGTACCATAGAAGTGCCATTCAGCTTGGATACAAAAATCTTCTTCATGGACTTGGAAATTAGCAAAGTTACTCTTATTTTTAAAATGTTGTCCTGCACGATCAGTGGAATAGTAGATTTTCTTTGGCCTGAAATGAGTTTTCAAGTAATCTACCGCGTCATGAGCTAAGTTATCAGATATTATTGCGCTACTTACTTACTTAAGCTATCCATCTTTTTTATAATAAATCACCACAGTGAATATTGTAGCTTGGTCATTATTCCAGTGGAATGATTGCGCTGCATTCTGAATTATGAAGGCGTAATTCTCGGCGAAATCGAAGCAAATCAAAAAGAAACACGATTAGAAACAATTCAAATTTCTTTCTATCGTTCTGAATTGTTTTCAATTAATTATTTCTAGAAGGGATACAAGTCTAGTATTTGGGAGTTTTCTTACTGTAGAATTTGACTTTTACTGAAACAATGTACACGGGTAAGTCGAAAAATTGTTATATTTATTTTTCTAATGAAATTATTAAAAGATATGTAGATATAAATCGTTTTTTTATTCACTGTTTATAGAGTTAGTTACGGTAGAGGTTAGGATTAAGGATTGCATCATTTTAACGTTGAATACTTTAAATGTTCCGTAAAATTTTTGAAAAATATGTGTAAGATATGCTTTTGTCTGATAATGCTCTAACTTAACAATAATCTTACTTATAAATAATGTATAATAAGCCATTTAATTAAATGGCCTATCCCGCCCCGTGTATGTGGCGGTATGAGCCAAGCGCACTACTTTTTTATTTTCGTTTCTAATTCCGCATATACTTTCTCATTTACTTTTATCTTGGCTAAATTATAATTAAAAATATTTGTAGAATATATGTAACAACTTACTTTCAAGCAATGAATTAGCAAATTTTAAATACTGACGTGAAAAAGTCAACTATGCTCATCTCGCCGCACCCTACCCTATCTAATATAGAAATCCCAAATGAAATTGCAGAAACTTTAGCTTTAGGCAATACACATGGCATTCCTTTTAATGTCAACGAAATTCCAATAAACAGCATAATTGCTAATATAGAAAATTGCATTAAAAATATAGAAAATGATGAGCTAAAATTAAATATTAGGAAAACTACAACTCAATTAATTTCAAACCATAATTTTTTGAACAAATTTGAAAACAAAAGTAAAATTGTTGAACCTATTAAAAATTTTCAAAACAAACGCAAAAATTTAATTTTATTAAAAGCTGATAAAAGCAATATAATAGTAGCTGCAAATCGCACAAATTATAGAAAAACTGTGGAAAATTTATTAAAAAATGAAATTCTCTATGAAAACATTAAAACCAGTTTGGTTACAACTCTTGAACAAAAATGCAATGATATTTCCATCAGATGGAGAAAAAAGACTTATAAATGATAGCATGTCATATAGATTAAAATCATATAATAGTTGGTCTCTAAAGCATATGCTCTCCCAAAAGTTCACAAACCTGATTTAAAATGGCAGTTAATTGTTTCTGCATTAGATTCACCTACCTATAATTTAGCTAAATATATTTCAAATTGTTTAAAACCAGTTTCTGGAAAAACTCAAGCGTTTGTGAAGAATTCTTGGGACTTAAGAGAAAAACTCAAAAATATTAAAGTTTCTGATTCACATTCAATTGTTTCACTTGATGTAGTATCAATGTATAGTAGCATTCCATTAGACCTTGCATTTGATTGCATTGAATAAAAATTTAATTTTAATAAAAACTTAACAAAAATCACTAAAAACGAATTTTTAATTGCTACTGGAACCCTGTTAAATAATACAATATTTTCTTTCAACAATAAATTTTACAAACAAATTTCAGGATGTCCAATGGGCTCTCTATTATCTCCTATTGTAGCAAATTTAGTAATGGAGGATCTTGAAAAAAGGGCCTTTGATAATTTAATTTTTACTCCTATTCCTTACAAAAGATGGGTGGATGACACCCTAGCTATTATTCCTTCGGATAAATCAGAATCAGAAAACAGAATATTTGAAATATATGATGGTTCCTTAAAAAAATAAAAAATTGAATGAAACCTATAAAAAACGGACCTTAACTCGATCAGGTTATCGCTTTTTTTGGCACCTTCTCAGGTTATCGTGGGTCGTTTCAGACTCAAGGCAGGTTAAAATGCTCAATTATTTATCAATGAAAAAATCTCGTAAAATTCTTATACACTCTTGAACACTTCTCCTTTAAGGGCACATCATAAAGATTGCAAAAATATTCGAACAAAAATATTTTATTTTTAGTGATAAACACACCCACCTCCTAAAAATGCAGATATTTACTAAAAAATGCATAACTTTTGAACAAATTGAGATTTTTGAATTTTTGAAATAGCATTTTAAAGTTTAAGAAGCGGAATTTAACAACAACAAAATCATGAACTCGATGGGAACTAAGAAATGCTCACGTTTGTGGTGTTTAGTAGCGCTTTTTTCGAAAGAGGAAATTTGAAGTTTCAAGAAATAACTAGTTATATGTAGACGTCCGCATGAAAAGGGCCCTTATGGTCGGTATCGAGTTACGTATAGAAGCGAATAGTCGGATAAAATCCCCGCATTTAAGGCCCAAAATGAAACCCCTAAGTTGAAAAATGAGTCACCGGGGCATTTTTGAAGCTGCAACTTCAAAAAACCGTTTTTCGAGAAAAACGCATCTAAACTTGGCGAGTGCCATAAGCACACATGTTCTATTTTGTCTTCGAACATTAAATGCGCCTACTTCCAGTTACTATCTGGATACAAGTATAGTGCCAATCAATTCACTATAGGTCCTATAGGTTTATCATCCCCAATTCAATTTAAAAATTATAATTTTGACCTCAACTTAGAAAAACGCGAATATCTCCTAAACTGTAACCGGCTGTGAGGGCCCTTTCCATGCGGACGCCCACATATTCCGATGTATACAAATTTTATTTTTGTAGAAAATTATACATATTCATGAAGAAAAAAACACAATATGTTCACGCCTTAAATTCTATCATTTTATAATAATTACTCGTTGACTCGTTCCGTACGTGGACGAAGAATTCTCGAGACTTCAGTGGATGTACGCTGCACAATGCTATAAGAGATGAAAAATCAATATATGACTCAAAAAAAGAAAAATCTTTTGAAAATACTCACAAACTTGATAAAAATTAAAAAACTTGCCTTGACGCTCGAAACGTGTTTGCACCGAAGTGAAAGTTATCGTGGGTCGGTTCAGACCCAACGCGAACTTGATTTGCTCACTGCGAGGGCGAGGCTGTCGCTGGGGAAACGCGATTCAGCACAGAGGGTCCTTTAGTCCTAAAGTTTTTTTAGGGTGGGGATAGGTATTACCGAGGTACACGGATTCTGAGTAATAAGAGAAAAGAAAAATGCCTTGGGTCTGAAACGACCCATGATAACCGGATCGGGTTAAAATTTCTATTCCATATATTGAAAATCTCTTAGAACGTCTTAGATCTTCTTTAAAAAAATACAACATTAATGTGTATTTCACAAACAACCACACACTAAATAATTTTCCTTTTTTTACAAATAAAGATAAAGATAACGAAGAAAATTGATCTGGAGTTGTATATCTGATAAATTGTAAATTTTGCAACAAAATTCATATTGGTGAGACTGGCGGGAGATTGAAAACTCGTATATATGAGCATAGAAGAGATTGTAAACTAGGAATTCAAAATACTGGTTCATCACAACATGCATGGGAATTAAATCATTATTTTGATTTTGAACTTGACAATATCGAAATTTTAGCTCGGGAAAACAATACCCATAAAAGAAGAGTTACGGAGTCCATTTTCATTAATAAATATATTAAAACTTTCGTTAATTTAAAAACAGAAATATTAAATATCAACAAAATTTACCAAAGCATTATGTAAAAAACTGTTTAAAAATATAGAAATAATAAAAAAATAAATTAAAGTAAAAACTTGAATTTTGGCGCACTTTTAATTTGGGATGCTAATTTAATATCAGCCTTCCTAATTACTCAATGAAAACTAGTTTGATCTCTAATGAATTTGATAGTCTATGTTTGTCCGTCCAAAACACAACACTTAGTTTGAGTAAAAATGTAGTTATTATATAATATTGAAGCCTCTATCAATATTTGAGGTTTCAATTTTATTCTTACTGACATCTATAAAAAAATAGAACAGATCATGTTATACTTCAATGAAGACTAAATTGTAATAATTTAAAATGGCTATAGTATAATGAACAAAATTGAAATGTTTTATGGATTTATCAACATTACTACAGGTAAGAAAACGTTTTTAATCAAACTTCTCAACTATTAATAAAAAAAAATGTATATCCAAATTAATTTATTCATGAAGAATAACTACGTTATTTAAAAAACGGTTGAAGAAAATTTACAGTGAGGAACTACAGCAATTCACTGAATATACGTATACATATATAGATCTTTCCACTTAAGCCCCCAGAACTAGCCACAAGACAGATTGCTTTCGGCTGTTGAAATAGCTGCCATCGAAATGGAAGTGGAACAATAGCTTCCTATTGATGAACTTCCCTTGGAAGATGTGGACAATGAAGACCTGATTGAAGCTGAAGGAATAGGTGCTAGGGATGATGAGAATAAAGTACCAGATCCACTAGAACCACATCCGGACATCAATAACGATGATTTGAACAGCGAAATCCCAGAAAAACTACAGCAGCTTGAAAGGAATTTTGGTCATGCTTTACTAGAGTTAGAGGTGCAAACTCTTGTATACTGTGCAGCTTTGGCAACCGTTAGAACGTTGCACAGTGGGCGAATTAGGAAATTGGGGTTCAAAATGTTCCAGAGGCCGATTTTGCAAAAAAGGCTCTGTTTATTTGTTATTCAAGTGGCAAAATGCCAAAAACCCATAATTTTTCATATTTGAGATGCCTATTCTGTATCGTTCATTTATATTACCTCGAAAATGTGAAAAACTGATAGATTCACAATCGATTAACAAATACTGATAACTTAGATAAAGTTCCGCCTATCCGTTTAATTGTTATAAACAAATTTATGAACAAAATCGATTTTTGCTGTACATTCAAGCTCGGAAGCTGTATTCTAGAAAAAGATAAAAAGACTATCAGGTAAAAAGTTTTAGATTTTGTAGTTGATTTTATAATAAAAGTGTAAACTTGCTGTACGAAGTCAAAGTGATTATTTATATTACTTCGAACAATATCATTTTGTAATAGTCGTTGAATAATAATTGGATTGGTAATTGAAACAATTCTTTCTTAAATTACTAACAGATAAATTAATAAAAATAAGTAAAATAATTTAATAAGGAATTAAACAAATAAAGAAATGAAAAATTATTGTAATACATTTTGTTTGTTCCCTAGTATAAAAAGCCCTTCTTTCCCCATCTGAACATGCCCAGAAGACAAAATTGCTCGCACAATACGATGCATGTGCGTCGCACGGCATGCACGCGCGGGATAACACAGGTGCGTCCTCATGCGGGACAGATGCGTCGCACGTCATACCAAGGCCGTAGCCAGAAAAAATGTCGGGAGGGGAGGGTAAAGGCAGCAGGAAACAATTCGGAGGGGGGGGGCATGCAGCGGCAAACAAGAGAGTATATGTATATTATGTACATGCTTGAAGAATTTCTGGGGGGGGGGGCGAAAACCGGATCATCCCCCCTCTAGCTACGACCTTGCGTCATGCGAAGATAGTGTGGGTATAGTGCGTGCACACATTTAGGGGTTTCAGAGGGTATAAATAATATTTTTATATAAAATTTTTTAATAAATAGCATATAATTGATCACAAACGTAACTTTTATAAAAGAAAATAGTACATTACACAACAAGTTGGGGAGGAAGGGATTTACCAGGAGCATCAAGCTGGTGAAGCAAGGACCCAACGTGTTGTGCATACTGCTTTGAACAGCAAGTGTACGGAACATTCGATATTCGGCGCTTGCAGAGCATTAGCAAAATTCCAAACATGTGACATGTTGAAAAAAAAATATCTTGAAAATACAATAATTGGATCACCTACGATTCGTATCCGGGGTCGGAGGCCGTCAGCAGGAAGGAGAGTGGGCCTTGCGGCCTTCCTATTGGCTGTCTCTCGAAAACTGAGAACAAAGAAGACGTGCCGGGGAAGCCACCACACAGAATATCGCATTTTCTTCACAAGTAAGGGGAAAAAATCGCGTGAAATTGGCTACATTCGCCATGATCTACGAACGTCGAATATCGGATTTGCCGAACACGAGTTGTGAAAAGGTACCTAATGATAATTTGTACATTTTCATAACAGACGTAGACAGGGAACATTTGACGCATTTGAATGGCTATATTTTTATAATATTAACATTGGAAGTCAAGTTTAAGGATTTTTTCTCAGGTTTAGAAACGAGCATTGTTAAATATTATTTTTATTAATATATATATACAATATTTGAGGTTAACATTATTTATATCACAATAGTTGGAGTTTAAATGTTTGCTTTCTCGTTATGTGAAATTTTCCATTCTTATTTAATCCTAATAATGTAGTAGGGCTCATTTTATTCCTGAAATATTTCTCTAGAAATCTCTTGGATATGTTTTTATTTGAAAAATAATTTCAAGAAAAATATTGTTTATGAAATTAGCAATTGTATAATTCTTGAATAAAAAATTTGTTCAATAAAAACGTACTAAATAGATTTGTAGAAAATCCTTTGAAAAATAAAATGAGCCCTACGGCATTAGTATTAATTAATAATTGCAACTTTTACCTACAGATAAAGTGAAACAAAACTGTAAATAAATACACTCAACTCCCGAAATAAGAACGGTTTCGGGCATGGCTTGCAGCGGCCTTGATCCTGAATCGGAGGAATGCAAACGTAAACAGGCAAGGCCGCATGAATCATTTTTGTTGGATATGGACGCATGACGCAACCTGTTGCAACCAACGCGCTGAGAGTGCGGCCCTCGAGCCGGTTGTCACGCTTGACTGAGCACGGGCTCTCTTTGATTCCTGCAGCTCCTCTCATTACGAAACTGCGGAGGCTATTAGTTCTAGGAATATCGTTAATCGGGGGTTCTTATATCTGGAGTTAAGTGTACAGTCAAATTTTAACATTACCTTTTTTGAATAGATTCGATTTTCTCAACCAATCAAATATGAGGATAAAGCGGAAGGGAAAAACGATTTTTTATGTAGTGGGGGAACACATTTAACGGGAATACCAGTCCCAGCCTCTCGCGATCAGTGAGAGGGTACTGTTTTGCTAAATAAGCATTGTTAACCTGAAATATTATTGTCTAAAGCTCGACTTCACTTCACAAAAAACGAAAGATTAAAAGGTATTGAAAAGTATTGCTCTTTGAATTTGAGGCAATTACATATTTTCTGCTTCGCATTCAATCGCATTCTATAACATTGAAACATATTCGAACTCTCGCATTAACGTATTCAACGCGAAATCTCTCACTTCGCTTTCAGACGTATTCAAGATTTAGACTTATATGCGAACTCTCGCATTAAAAAGTATTTTTCTTCCGTCCCTTTGCGAGGTTGTCGCAAAGCAGATTTCCAGAGAGCATCTCTTCGTTAATGCTAGGCAATAATGTTTAATCTGACATTTTTTTAGGGACGCTGGGTTCTTCTAATTAGTACCTCCATGATGTCAATGCCCAGTGTCGTTTGCAATGGTGTTTGATAAGTTGTCAGTTTTCCTTGTGCTAATTTTCAGTCACGGTTTTCCTCCGGTTCGAACCGAATTCCTTGGATTGGATGACGCGGAAGTTGTCTTCTTCACCGCATCGGCCCAAGCTGAGTCTTCACCTCGCAATTCCAGTCTACACATTGACTCAAAACATTTCAAGTACTTGTAGTACTTATGCCTGCACGGACGATACCTGCGGTTTCTACGTTTGCACAGATGGTGGATGAGGTATCTAAGCCGGCGCAGCCGTGACCTGCGGTACTTACACCAGCGCAGACGTTACCTACGCTACTTACTCCTGCGCAGACATTACCTGCGGTATCTACATCTTCACAGACGATACCTACGGTACTTACGCCTGCGCAGATTTTATATTCGGTATTTACGCCTACGCAGATGTTATCTGCAGTACTTAGGCCTGTGCAGACGTTACGTGCGTTATCTCCGCCTTTACCCAATTAGTTAGGTAAATTGAGGACATTACTGCATTTAGATAAAGTTTACAATTATTTCAGGATTTAATACATGATAAATCTTTAACTGGAACAATTTAAATCTCAGTTAAAAAATAATTTTTCTACTAAAAAAGGTGATTTTTCAACAAATCAGTTAAATTTTCAACCTAACAGATAAATTTTCAATAAAATAGATGAACTTTAAGTTAAATAGTTGATTTTTAATCAAGAAGATTAATTTTATACCGAAAAATAAAATATTTATATTTTCATCTCAAAAATTAATTTTTCACAGAAAAAAACGAAATTTCATCAAAATAGTTAAATTTTCCACTAAACAGATGAATTTTCAACTAAAATGAAGAATCTTCATTAAAGAACTGACTTTCCAACAAAATTGTTAAATATTAAAAAAAAATAAATTAACTTGAAGCCAAATAGTTTAATTTTTATTCAAGAAGATTAATTTTCTACCGAAAAAGGCTAGTTTTCAACAAAATACATGAATTTTCAACGAATTAGTTGGTTTTTAAATAAAAAAGATAAATTTTTAAAGACACAGTTGAATTTTCAATTAAAAAATAATTTTTTTCACCAAAAATGGAATGGTTGCAATTACATCTGAAAATTAATTTTTTACAAAACAAAAACGAATTTTGAATAAAATAGTTGTGAATTTTCAACTAAATAATGAATCTTTAATTTCACCAGATCATGCATTTTCAACTAAACAAAGATAAATTTTCATCCATACAGTGGAATTTTCAAATAAAAAAGATTTTTTTTTACTAAAAATGGAATAGTTATATTTTTATCCAAAAAAATTAATTTTTTACAAAAAAACAAACAAATTTTCAATAAAATAGTTAAATTTTCAACCAAAGAGATGAATTTTCACCTACAATGATGAATCTTCATGAACAAATGTCTTTTCAACAAAATTATTAAATTTTCAACAAAATAGATGAACTTTAAACCAAATAGTTGAATTTTTAATCAAGAAGATTAATTTTCTACCGAAAAAGGCGAGTTTTCAAAAAATTAGTTAATTTTCAAATAAAAAAGATACATTTTCAACTTTACAGTTGAATTTATATCAAACAAAATTTTTTTCACTAAAAATGGAATAGTTACATTTTCCTCTAAAAATTAATTTAAAAAAAAAAGAAATTTTCAACCAAAGAGCTGAATTTCTAACTACAATGATGAATCTTTAACTAGAACAGTACAAATCTCACTTAAAAAATCTATTTTATACAAAAAAAAAAAGATGTTTCAATCCAAAAAAATGATTAAATAAAATTGTTTAATTTCAAAAAAAATAGATGAACTGTAGGTTAAATAGTTAAATTTTCAATAAAGCAGATTTTTTTTTCACCAAAAATAAAATAGTTAAATTTTCAACCAAAGAGATGAATTTTCAACTACAATGATGAACCTTTAATTGGAAAAATTAAAATCTCAGTTAAAAAATAAATTTTCTATTAAAAAATGATGATTTTTCAACAAAATAGTTAAATTTTCAACCAAAGAGAGAAATTTTCAACTAAAGTGAAGAATCTTTTAAAAAAAAAAGTTTAATTTTAAACTAAAAAAAGATAAATTTTCCACCAAAAATGAAATAGTTAAATTTTCAGTTAAAAAAAAATCATTTCAACAAAAAAAAACACCGAATTTTGAACAAAATTGTTGAATATTCCACAAAATAGATGAACTTTAAACCTAATAGCTTATTTTTCAATCGAAAAGATTAATTTTCTATCGAAAAGGACTAGTTTTCAACAAAATACATGAATTTTCAACGAATTAGTTGATTTTTAAATGAAAAAGATAAATTTTCAACCATACAGTTGAATTTTCAACTAAAAATAATTTTTGTTTTACTAAAAATCGAATAGTTACATTTTCGTCTAAAAAATTAATTTTGTACACAAAAAAAAAAATTTTCAACAAAATAGTTAAATTTTCAACCAAAGAGAGGAATTTTCAACAAATTAGTTGATTTTTCAACCAAATAGATAAATTTTCAACTACAATTATGAACCTTTGACTGGAATAGTTTAAATTTTAGTTAAAAAAAAAATTAGTAAAAAAAAAATTTTAGTTAAAGTTTTAGTTAAAAAGATGAACTTTAAGTTAAATAGATAAATTTTTAATAAAATATATTGAATTTCCACCCGAAAAGACGATTTTTCCACAAGATGTTTGAATTTTCAACGAAATAGTAGAATTTTCAACTAAATAAAGATCAATTTTCTACAAAAAGTTTAATTTTCGACTAAAAAAGGAAATTTTCTTATCAAAAATGGAATAGTTACATTTTCATCTAAAAAATAAATTTATTACAAAAGAAAAACAACGAATTTTCAACAAAATAGTTAAATTTTCAACTACAATGGTGAATCTTAAACTGGAATAGCTTAAAATTCAGTTAAAAAATAAATTTTCGACTGAAAAAAATGATTTTTCAACAAAATAGTTTTATTTCCAACATAATACATGAACTTTAAGTTAAATAGTTGAATTTTTAATCAAAAACATTAATTTTCTACCGAAAAAGAAAAGTTTTCCACAAAATGTATAAATTTTCAATGAATTAGTAGAATTTTCAACTGAAAAATAAATTTTTTTCACTAAAAATGAAATAGTTACATTTTCAGTTAAAAAATTTTATGTAAAAAACAAAAATTCAACAAAATAGTTACATTTTTAACCAAAAAGATGAATTTTCAATTAAAACGAAAAATCTTCATCCAAAAAAATTACTTTGTGAGAAGATTGTTGAATTTTCAATAAAATAGATGAACTTTAAGCTAAATAGTTGAATTTTTATTTAAAAAAATTAATTTTATACTGAAAAAAGACAAGTTTTCCACAAAATGTATAAATTTTCAAGGAATTAGTTGATTTTTAAATAAACAATGATCAAATTACAATCATAAAGTTGAATTTTCGACTAAAAATTAATTTAAAAAAAAAAAAAAAATGGTTAACAAAATAGTTAAGTTTTCAACCAAAGAGATTAATTTTCAAGTACAATGAAGAATCTTCATGAAAAAAATGACTTAACAAAATTGTTTAATTTCCAAAAAAATAGATGAACTTCAAGTTAAATAGTTGAATTTTTAGTTAGAAAAATTCATTTTAACCAAAAAAAAACAACAACAAAAAACGAATTTTCAACAGAATAGTTAAATTTTCTACAAAAGAGATGAATTTTCATTTAATACGAAGAATCGTCATAAAAAAATGACTTTTCAACAAAATTGTTGAATATTAAACAAAATAGATGAACTTTAAACCAAATAGTTTAATTTTTAATCAAAACGATTAATTTTCCACCGAAAAATACCAGTTTTCAACTAAATGCATGCATTTTCAACGAATTAGTTGAATTTTTAACTAAACAAAGATACATTTTCAAACATACAATTTAATTTAAAAAAAGAAAAAAAAGCCACCAAAAATGAAATAGTTAAATTTTCAGTTAGAAAAATTCATTTCAACCAAGAAAAAAAAACGAATTTTCAACAAAATAGTTAAATTTTCTACCAAAGAGATATTTTTTCAACCAAATTGATGAAATTTAAACCAAATAGTTTTTTTTTTTATCGAAAAGATTAATTTTCTACCGAAAAAAGC